>JAKRSK010007461.1:265000-410000 GCA_029891615.1 Natrix natrix natrix | reverse complement strand
ACCCCTCCCCTCTCCCAGGACTCTCCACACAGCTGGTTTTGGATGCTGCGTAAGTGTAGGGCCAGCACGGAGGCTCGGGTAAGGGAAAAAAATGGGCCTCCTGGAACCAGGGAATGAGCAATTTCCAGCTTCCAGGGAGTTCCCAGAGCCCGGAGGATGGCCGTTTTTGCCCTCCCGGAGGCTCGAGGAAACCTTCCAGAGCCCAAGGAGGGCAAAAATGTCCCCTGCACTGTGGTGCAGGAGGCCAACTAGGCCACGCCCACCATGGCCACGCCCACCCGCAACCAGGTAGAGAACCCGTTGCTAAAATTTTTGAAGCCCCCCCCCTTCCCGTGGCCACGTGATCAAAATTCAGACGCTTGGCAACCGACTCATATGTATGACGGTTACCAGGGTCACGCGATCCTTTTTTGCAACCTTCTGACAAGCACCGTGGAAGCAGGATTCCCTTAACAACCTGCTGACTAACTTATCAGCCGCAGTGATTCCCTTTACTGTGGCAAGAGAGGTCGTAAAATGAGTCAAAATTCACTTAACAAATGACTCACTTAGCAACAGAGACCTGGGGCTCAAGGGTGGTCGTAAGTTGAGGACTACCTGTACTGATATCCCTTTCCCATTACTGCTAGTCCTTGACTTACTACCATAGTTGAAATAGGAATTTCTGCTGCTAAGCAAGCAAGTTTATTCAGTTAGTTGCACCACAGCTCCCATTGCTAAGTAAGGTTGTTTATTTAGTGAGTCACACCCATATATTTTTTTTGCCACGGTTGTTAAGCAAGCTACTGCAGTTGTTAAGTGAATCGCATGTGGCCATTAAGCAAATCTGGGTTTATATCCTGCTGATTTGCTGGTCAAAACCAGCTGAGAAAGTCATAAATGACGATCACCTGCAGCTAATCTTGACTCAAAGGAACCGAAAAATAAAACAAAAGCCCGGGAACCTGGAGAAGGCCCAGCACGCCTCCCTTGCAGGTGGGAAGCAGAAGCCTCCTTTGGACTCACCTGTCGGATTCGCTCGGACATCACATGGGTATTGGGCGTGCGCAGAGAAACGTTGAGGACAATCACAGCATTCACCACGATCGCAATGGTCACCACCAGAAGGAAGGTTAAGTACCTTTCAATGGAAATAGGATGCTGCTGTTTCTCTCATTGATTGTCTGTCTGTCTGTCCATCCGTCCATATCTACCTACCTACCTACCTACCTACCTACCTACCTACCTACCTACCTACCTACCTACCTACCTACCTATCTATCTATCTATCTATCTATCTATCTATCTATCTATCTATCTATGCATCTCTTTATCTCCCCCTCTCTCTCCATCTATCTCTGTCTCTGTCTCTGTCTCTCTCTCTCTGTCTATCTATCCATCTCTCTCTGCATCTCTCTCTCCATCTCTGTCTCTCCAACTATATTATCTATCTGTCTGTCTGTCTATCCATCTCTCTGCACCTCTCTCTCCATCTCTCTCTTTCCATCGCTCTCAGTATTTCTCTCTCTCCATCTCTATCCATCCATCCATCCATCCATCCATCCATCCATCCATCCATCCATCCATCCATCCATCTATCTATCTATCTATCTATCTATCTATCTATCTATCTATCTCTTTCTCTCCCCTCTCCATCTCTCTCTCTCTCTCTCTCTCTCTGTCTATCTATCCATCTCTCTCTTTCCATCGCTCTCCATATTTCTCTCTCTCCATCTCTATCTATCCATCCATCCATCCATCTCTATATCTATCTATCTATCTATCTATCTATCTATCTATCTATCTATCTATCTATCTATCTACCTACCTACCTACCTACCTACCTACCTACCTACCTACCTACCTACCTATCCATCTCTTTCTCTCCCCCTCTCTTTCCATCTATCTCTGTCTCTCTCTCTCTCTCTGTCTCTCTCTCTCTATCTATCTATCTATCTATCTATCTATCTATCTATCTATCTATCTATCCATCCCTCTCTGCATCTCTCTCTCCATTTCTGTCTCTCCATCACTCTCCGTATTTCTCTCTCTCCATATCTATCTATCTATCTATCTATCTATCTATCTATCTATCTATCTATCTATCTATCCATCCATCCATCCATCCATCCATCTCTATATTTATCTATATATCTATCCATCCATCCATCTCTATATCTCTACCTATCCATCCACCATCCATCCATATATTTATCTATCTATCTATCTATCTATCTATCTATCTATCTATCTATCTATCTATCTATCCATCCATCCATCCATCCATCTCTGTCTCCATCGCTATCTCTATCTATTTCTCCCTCCCTTCCTCTCTTTCTCTCTCTCTTTCTCATTCATGCCTTCTCCAGTATCCAAATTTTGTCAATTTTGGGAAAAACTCACTTTCCAATGAGAGGCACCGCCTGAGACGTTTCGGGCACCTTTTTTGCAACCAGGAAAAGGAAGACGATCTGGGCCAAGAGGACGTTGATGGAGACCGTGCACTTCTGCCCACCAGCTGCAGAAAGAAGAGACCGTTTGTTCTTCTTGTAGCAGGGAAGGAAAGTGGGAAAGAGGAAAGAGAGAAGGGAAAGGAAGGGGGAAGGGGGAAGGCAGAAGGGGGAAGGGGGAAAGTGGAAGAGGAAAGGGGGAAGGGAGAAAGGAAAGGGAAAAAGGGAAAAGGAAAAAGAAAAGGGGAAAAGGAAAGGAAAAAGGGAAAAAGATAAAAGGAAAAAAAGAAGGGAAGGGAACGGGAAGGATGATACTCTCATAATATTCTGGCTCCCTGACCCCACTCTGCAACTGAACCCCGGAAATTTTAGAAGAGGGCCCCATGGAACCGGATTCATGCTCTGAATTTCTGCCTCTGTCCCAATACTATTTTTTAACTTTTCCTCCCGGGCTGCGTTAAGATTCCTGGGGCTGGACTGGAGGCTCTCCCAGATCCCTTCCGTTGGATGAGTCCAAGAACTATGGCCACGAAGCCCCCAGGACGCTGACCTTTGGCAGGCAGGAAGTAGACCAGCAGGGCTACGAAGGAGATGAGAACGCAGGGGATGATGATGTTGACCACGTAGAACAGAGGCTTCCTCTGGATGATCAAGAAGAAGACAATTTGCTGGTACCCGACGTCGCTCGGGGTGGAGTGTTCAGCATTCACAACTTTCTTGGCCGGCCGGTGTTTGATGGCCCACTCTCCATTCTCTGCCAGAAGGATAATCGGATCAGCCATAGCACAGCTCACTCCTCGAAGGTCTAGGACAGCTCTCCGTCACCAGCTCACTGCATCCAACTCACTGCATCCAATTCATCACAGCCAACTCACTACGTCCAACTCATTGCTTCCAATTCACCACGTCTAACTCACCACAGCCAACTCACTGTGTCCAACTCACTGCGTCCAACTCACTGCGTCCAACTCACTGCGTCCAACTCACTGTGTCCAACTCACCATGGCCAACTCACCGTGACCAGGTCGCCACAGCCAACTCACTATAGCCAACTCATTATGGCAAACTCACCTTAGCTAAATCACTGCAGCCAACTCGTCATGTCCAACTCACCACGTCTAACTCACCACAGCCAACTCACTGCATCCAACTAACCATGTCCAACTCACTGCAGCCAACTCACCATGTTCAACTCACTGTGTCCAACTCTCTGCATCCAACTCACTGCGTCCAACTCACTGTGTCCAACTCATCATGGCCAACTCACCGTGACCAGGTCGCCACAGCCAACTCACTATAGCTAACTCATTATGGCAAACTCACCTTGGCTAAATCACTGCAGCCAACTCGTCATGTCCAACTCACTGCTTCCAACTCACCACAGCCAACTCACTGCGTCCAACTAACCATGTCCAACTCACTGCAGCCAACTCACCATGTCCAACTCACTGGGTCCAACTCACTGCAGCCAACTCACCATGGCCAACTCACTGGGTCCAACTCACTGGGTCCAACTCATCGCGTCCAACTCACTGCAGCCAACTCACCATGGCCAACTCACTGGGTCCAACTCACTGTGTCCAACTCACTGTGTTCAGCTCACCATGGCCAACTCATCATAGCCAACTCATGGCAAACTCACCTTGGCCACCTCACTGCAGCCAACTTGCCATGGTCAACTCACCGCAGCCAACTCACTGCAGCCAACTGTCAGGTTTCCAAATGATGAAACCCATTCAAAAAAGAAATGTGCAAAGTCCATCAAATTTCTTTTTTCTTTTTAGGTAGACATCAAATTGGCAAAGTCTGTTGTAGTTCCAGATCTGGCACAAACCGGAATTGCACCACATAATATTGTAAGTTAGAAACATCCCCCCAAAGTCACATTCTCCAATGACACACTCAAGCCACATTTCCAGATGTCTTCAAACTCCACTTTCCATTTTCACCAGAAGCAGCCTCTGTTCCCATGGGGAAGAAGGTCTCCTAGCCAAAACAATCCTCACTATCTATTCACTCAGAGAATACCAAGGACCCCACAGTTCTCCTCCTCCTCCTCCTCCTTTCTGCAAACCCCACTCCCTTGCATCACTGATGATGTTACCTAGTTGGGTAAGGAAACATCTGCAAGAAAACCAGAGAACACTAACAATCCCACAGTTCTCCTCCTCCTCCTTTCTTCCAGCACTGATGATGTTACCTAGTTGGGTTATGAAACGCCTGCAAGAAACCAACCAAGCTCAGAGAGCACCAAAGACCCCACAATCCTTCCTCTTCCTCCCCCACCCCCGCCTCCTCCTCCTTTTTGCAAATGCCCTTCCCTTTCAGCACTGATGATGTTACCTAGTTTGGGGTAACGAAACCTTGACAAGAAAACTACCAAGCTCAAACCCCTCGTGTCAACCCTCAGCTACCAATATTCTGCTTCATTGTCCCACGAGGTCTCCGGGTGTCCCTTAGACAAAAAAAACACCCCAAACCCGTCTCTTTTTTTTCCTTCGCTCGGCTGTTATGCCCAGCCAGGCGTAACGTATCATTAAGCTGCTGATGGTTTTCCTGCATTGTCTCCCAACCCAAATCATCTGCCGGAGTGACAGCTTTTGAACAGGGGCGCAACGACTGGCTTGGAATAAAAATGAATGAAAACCAGAAGACGCCACTTTGTGTTTTCTGTTAGATCGGGGAATGGAAAGCCACACAAGGCTAAAGGCAACAACAGCTCTTTATTAAAGTACAACAAGTGAGAACAATCCAGCGAAGGTTGAGTCCTTTTATAGGGAGCTGTCGGACCCTTCGACCAATAGGATTAAACCTCTGTTCCCGTCGGAAGAGGACCTTGGTGGAAACCCCTGTAGTAGATACCAGTATCTAACATTTTCCATCTGCTATTAAAACATGCTGGAGACCTGTCAGCCTCTGCAGGGGTTCAGAATTTGGGGTGGGTGGGGTGGGAGGGAGGTCCCCAAGAAAGCAGCATATCAACGTCTCCGTCAGCTGTAGGAGAAGACAAGGGAAGACAAGTCCCTGGCTGCAGACTGATTAAGATGCAGCCAATTCACACACGCACAGGATATTTTGTCAATCCCTTTAACCAGCTGGGGGAAAGTAAACATCTGCCAGCTGTGTTCACATGACATCCAAAGCCTGCTCAGCTGTAATCTTGGCTGGCTGCAGAAATGTGTTGTATGACGTGTGGTTGAAGATCCTGCACCAATCCAACAGGGCAGGATTTTTGCACTCGGCAGAGCTTGGGCTAGATCAGGGGGCAGCAACCCACGGCTCTGGAGCCGCATGTGGCTCTTTCATCCTTCTGCTGCGGCTTCCTGTCTCTGGTCAGCTCCACAATCGATAAGGCTTTCAGTTAGGACAGGTAGAGGAAAAAGGATGCCATGCTAGGAGGAGACTCTATGGTGTGGGAACCGGACTTCTGGTTGGCTCTCAGAATTGAACCGGCGGGGGGGGGGTTCCGGTTAGGACCTTTGTGGCTCTTTGTGTGTTTAAGGTTGCCGACCCATGGGCTAGATAATGGAAGAACAGAATCACGGAGCTGGAAGTGACCTTGTAGGTCATCTAGTCCAACCCTCTGCCCAATCAAGAGACCCTACACCATTTCTGACAGATGGCAGTCCACTCTCTTCTTGAAAGCCTCCAGTGATGAAACTCTCACAACTTCTAAAGGCAACTTCTGTTCCATAGGTTGATTGTTCTCCCTGCCAGAGAATTCCTCCTTATTTCCAGGTTGAATCTCTCCTTGATCAGTTTCCATCCATTGTTCCTTGTCTGGCCTTCAGGTGCCTTGGAAAATAGCTTGACACCCTTCCTCTCTATGGCAGCCCCTCAAATATTGGAAGACTGCTATCCTGTCTCCCCTGTCCTTCTCTTCACTAGACTAGCCATATCTCTCCCTTTTCTTTTTTATTATTTTTTCCTTCCTTCCGTCCCTGCCTTCCTCTTTCTTTCTTTCTTTCTTTCTTTCTTTCTTTCTTTCTTTCTTTCTTTCTTTCTTTCTTTCTTTCTTTCTTTCCTTCCTTCCTTCTTTCTCTCTCTCTCTTTCTTTTCCTTCTTTTCTTTCTTTCTTTCTCTTTCTTGTGTTTTGGAAGACAGCTTGACCCCCTCCTCTCTGTGGCAGCCCCTCAAATACTGGAAGACTGCTATCCTGTCTCCCCTGGTCCTTCTCTTCACTAGACTAGCCATGCCCAGTTCCTGCAACCGTTCATCGTAGGTTTTAGCCTCCAGTCCCCTAATCCTCCTGGTTGCTCATCTGCACTTTTTCTAGAGACTCAACATATTTTTTATAGTGTGGTGATCAAAACTGGATGCAATATCCTAAGTCTGGCCTTACAAAGGCTTTATGGAATGATATTAGTACCCTCTCATGTCCTGTGCCCTGTTTTGCCTTCCAGGTAGATGCAGGAGGCTTTCCAGGCCCAAAATGGGGTGCATGGGCATGTACGGGGGTGGGGCACATATGGGGAGTGTCCCGTATGCATGCACTGGGGTGAGGCGCATAGGGGGGGCATGTGCCCACATCCATAATACGCCCCCCCATGTACCCCAGCTCTCGTGCATGCATACGGGACACTCCCCACATGTGCCCCTCCCCCATACATACATGCGTGACACACACACACCCATGCCCCATTTTGGGCCTGGAAAACCTCCTGCTCCAACCTGGAAGCCAAAACGGGGCACGGGAATGCTGTGCGAGGCCCCAAAATACCCCCACGCATGCGCGGCAGAGACCCGAAGACCAGATGGCTGGTGGGAGGCGCACGCCAGTGGTGGGTTTCAAAATTTTTTAGAACCTCTTCTGTAGGTGTGGCCTGCTTTGTGGGAGTGGCTTGCTGGCCATGTAAGTGAGTGGGAGTGGCTTGCTGGCCATGTGACCGGGTGGGAGTGGCTTGCCAGCCATGTGACTGGATGGGCATGGCCAACTTGTAAAATGTGGTGAAACTCACTTAACAACCAAAACGTTGACTCAGAAACTCTGGCATTTGAAGCTTGCAAGTCTTAAAGCTGTCAAGTTACAAGACCCTCACACCCCTAACCCTTTAGAAAAAAAAAAACCCAGGGGTGTTCAAACTTGACAGCTTTAAGACTTGTGGACTTCAACTCCCAGAATTCCTCCTCCAGTCATGTTGGCTCAGGAACTCTGGCATTGAAGTGTGCAAGTCTTAAAGCTGCCAAGTTACAAGACCCTTGCAGCCCTAACCCTTTAGAAAAAAAACCCTCAGGGATGTTCAAACCTGACAGCTTTAAGAGTTTAAGGTTTAGATAGGACTCTTAGAGGCAGGTGGGGCGATTGGTGAGCCAGCCAATGAGTGAGCGGCGTGCTGGGCAAGCGTGGTGCGGACGGGTGGGGGGGGAGGGAGCTGAAACCGGTTCTGAACGGCACTGTAGATTTGTGGAACTTCTTCTATAGAAGAGGTTAGAACTGGCAGGAACCCACCTCTGGAGCCCGCGCATGCACGATGGAGCTGGGCTGGGGTGACGGCTGGGTGCCCGCAGAGAGGGCAAGTGGCACCTGTGCCCTAGGTTCGCCATGACGGATATAGACATTTTTGGCTCTGTAAATCTCAGCCAATGGTGGATAACGTTTATTGACTTATTTCATTTACTTGCAGAAGGATTTGTTAAGAGGGCAGGAAACAGTAGTTAGAAGAGAATAAATGGTCCAACATTGGGGAAAGACCGTGTTAAGGGCTATCTCCGTCACTTGATTTATTTAATTTCTATATAATGAAATCGAAATGCTATTTAATGTATTGATTTCTCAGAGAGAGGAGAGACGCACGCCAGGCTGGGAGAAAAACGGAATTGAAAGAGCCGCCCCCTCAAACACACTGTGGATAACAAGGAAGAGAGGATGACTTCAACCAAAGAAAAAGAGAGACAATACAATAGCCCATCTGCTCCTCCGTATTGAAAAAAAAATTACAATTATTCCGCAGATAAAGAAACGCAAAGCGCAAAGAGGCAGAGAAAAAGCAGGCGCAGGGATAGTAGGTTTTATCTTCCTAGCCTCAAAAATCCAGAGAGACTGGGCCAGCGGTGCTAAAAGAAACAAAAAAAAAAAAAAAAGGGGGCCCTCTAGTTAGGAGAAAGACTTTTGAAAGAAAATCTCATCGAACGATTAAAATGCAGAGATATGACATCCCCGACAGAGGTATGCAAATTGTTAAGAGTCTGGTTCTTCCAGCTGGAACGTCTAGCTATGAAAACCAGCCAATCAGAAAAGCTGAGTAAAGGAGAGATGTGGTGAGGAGCATTGCTCCAAATCTCTCGACCTCCACAAGATCAACTAATTTTAGGACTACAGTAGATAAGGAGATGCTAATGGAAATACGAAGAACGCTTCGACGTTGTGGATCCTCTGCGAAAAACTAGAGGCCAGTTTGGTGGAGAAGAACAGAGTTGGAGAGGACCTTGGAGGTCTTCTAGTCCACCCCCCTGCTCAAGCAGGAGACCCTAAACCAGTGAACCTTTTGTGGCTCGCGTGCCAAAAGTGAGGGAAGCGCAGAGGGGTCGTACGTGGGCGTGCCACACCCACAATGCTATGCGCATGACCAGTGCTCCCCACCCCCAGTTTTTGTGTGCTTTTTTCACCCTCCCCAGCTTCAGAGGCTTTATAGGAGCCTGGGGAGGGTGAAAACAGTCTCCCCCCTTTCCGGAGGTCCTCCAGAGGCTTCAGGAGCTTCCCTGAAGCCTCAGGCGCACGAAAAACCGGCACTACAGGCAAATCAAAAGTTCAGGAACATACTCCCGATTTGCTCGTAGGGCTAGTTTTAGCCTTCCGGAGCCTTCTGGGGCCTTCTGGAGGCTTCTCAGAAGGCTCTGGAAGGCAAAAAACGACTCTACGTGGAGCCCGGAAGTAGGGCCGGTTTTCGTCCTTCAGAGCCTTCAGGGAAGCCTCCAGAAGGCTCCGGAGGGCTAAAACAGGCCCTATGAGCAAACCAGAAGTACGTTCCTAAACTTCCGGTTTGCCCAGAGGGCTGGTTTTTCGTGCTCCGGAGGCTTCAGGGAAACTCCTGAAGCCTCCGGAGGGCAAAAAAGGCCTCAAAAGGAGGCTGAAGTAAGCTGGCCAGCGCTGACAGGGCAACGCCTCGCGTGCCCCGACAAATGGCCTAGTTTCGTCATTACAGCCCTTTGCCATTCCAGACTAATGGCTGTCCAATTTCTTTAAAAAACTCCAGTGAGGGAGCACCTACAACTTCTGGGGGTAAATTGTTCCACTGTCCAATTGTTCTAACTGTCAGGAAATTTCTCCTCAGTTCTAGGTTGCTTCTCTCTTTGATTAGTGTCCATCCATTGTTTCTTGTCCTGCCTTTGGGAGTTTTAGGGACTAGGTTGATCCCCTCTTCTTTGTGGCAGCCCTTCAAATATTGGAAGACTGCTGTCATGTCATCCTTACTCCTAAGGGACCTTGGAGGTCTTCTAGTCCAACCTCCTGCTCAAGCAGGAGACCGTGTATCCTTTCAGACAAATGTCTGGCCATTCTCTTCTTGAAAACTTCCAGTGACGCAGCCCCCACAAGTTCTGAGGGCAAGCTGACACACAGACATACAGACACACAAGCGCACAAAACAGTTGTGCTTGGGAGACCGCAAGCAGAGGAGAAATTATGGAAGAAGATAGGAAGATCAAACATATAAAAATGGAGCCCACCCACCAGTGTTGGAGCAGTTATAATTTCTGGAAGCAAGTCATTCCACTGATTAATTGTTCTCACTGTCAGGAAATTTCTCCTCAGTTCTAAGTTGCTTCTCTCCTTGATTAGTTTCCACCCATTGCTTCTTGTTCTGCCCTCAGGTGCCTTGGAGAACAGCTTGACTCCCTCTTCTTTGTGGCAACCCCTGAGATGTTGGAACAATGCTATCGTCTCCAGTGGTGGGATTCAAAAATTTTACCGGCTCTGTGGGCGTGGCTTGGTGGGTGTGGCAGGAGAAGGATACTGCAAAATCCCCATTCCCTCCTTTAGTATTCTCGACGAACGGATGAGGCGAGAGGCAGCTGAGGTAAATTGAACAGCGTTTATTGCGAACCGCGACAGCAGAACTATTTACGGAGTGAGATTCAGCACCTTCCCTGCTTGACAGCTATTTATACGGAGCTGTCAAGCAGGACGGCCAATCGGAGTGTCCCTGGCAGCCCGCGCTTAGCCATGCCGTGTCTTAGCCAATCAGGCGTGTCTTAGCTGTTGCCGGCTGCCAGGACGTAAGTCGAGGACTTAGCACTCCTTTCCCCCTAGCGAGGACGCATGCATGTAGGTTGCACATGTGTACTCAGTCAAGTAGGCGGGTTGGCGCCGGACCTGCCCAGAACACCTCAGTTGCTGAGGAGTCGGCGGCGGAGTAAGAGGTGCCCGTGGAAGCTCCTCCCTGAGGGAGTGGAGCTCCGGGTGACGCCATCTTGGCCTATCCCCGAAGGCGGGCCCAACGAACCAGGTAGGCCAGGGCAAGGGGACGCATCCAGTGAAGGTAGAACAGATTCTGGCTGCCGGCAGGCGGCAGCAGGGCCAGTGAGGCCTGATTGGCCTAAGTTAACAAGGTGGTGAAACCCAGGGGGAGCGACCACGGATTGAGGAGTAACTTAGAACGGTTGCCGGAAGGTGGCAGCAGGGTAGGAGAGCCCTGGTTGCATGAAGGCCTCAAATGGAAATATATTTGTTGTCGGGCAAACAGGACTTGGTGGATCAGTGGCCGGCAGCTGGGTGACGGCGGCCTGGCTCGGTGGACCGGTTGGGGTGCAGGTCTCAGGTGGAAGTTGACACCTTAACTGATCCACATGGCACCTCCACTCGGTGCCATCTGAGAGGGTGACCCTGTAAGAGCAGGGACCGGTTACTGAGGTGATGGTGGCAGGCACCCACTTCGGATCCCCTGTGAAGCTCCTAGCCCAGACCAAGTCCCCCACCCCGAAATTGCGAGGAGGGGCCCCCAGGTTGCATGGCTGTTCCCCTGAATAGAGTGGGTGCGTTCTATCCAGGGAGGTTCGCAGGCACCGGCCCATCAGCAGCTCAGCGGGGCTTTTGTTGTTGATAGGGCAAGGGGTGGAGTGCTGACCTAGAAGGTTAGTGGCCACCCTTGCCGGCCAGTCGCCACGCTCCATCCTGCCTAGTGCCTCTTTGGCCAAGCGGATGGCTTGTTCTGCCTGGACATTGCAGGCAGGATGGTAGGGGGCGGTAAGCTCATGATGGATGCCCTGCATGGCCAGGAACTCCTGGAAGGCAGTGGACGAGAACTGTGGTCCGTTGTCGGACACGACAATGTCCTGCAACCAGTGCGTTGCAAAAAGACGGCGTAAGGCCCGAATGGTGCTCTCTGCTCTGGTGGAAGACATGAGAATGAGTTCCACCCAGCGAGAGTAAGCATCCACTACCATGAAAGGCCATGAAAGGGACCCGCATAGTCCACGTGGATCCTTGACCATGGCCCCCTAGGAACCTCCCACTCCCTGGAAGGCACCACCAGCAGGGCGGGGCGGGACAATTGGTACGGGGGGTAGCTTGCCACCCAGGCTGCTATTTCATCATCCATGTGGGGCCACCAGACATAGCTGTGGGCCAAAGCCTTCATGCGTCCTATGCTCAGGTGGTTCCCATGGAGACGGTCAAGCACCTGGCAGCGGAGGGGGGGATGATGACTCTATTTCCCCAGAGCAAGCACCCACCATGAATGGACAGTTCCAGCTGGCGGGTTCTATATGGTCGGAACTCCTGGGGACTTTGGCCAATGGCCAGCCCCTCAGGACCGACGAAAAGACCTGGGAGAGGACTGGGTCGGCCTTGATGTGGGCCGCCACGTCCGAGGCCGTTAGTGGAAGGTCTAGGGAGGCGATGGACAGAATGGACAGGGATGGCACCGGAGATGGGTGAGCGGCAGGAAGAGGGCAGTGGCTGAGGGCATCAGCATGCCCCAGCTGCTTGCCAGGATGGTACAGCAGCGTATATGAATACGCTGCCAGGAACTCCTTCCAGCGGGTCATCCTAGGAGAAAGGATGGGAGGGGTCGGTCAGTCACCGCCCAGAAGTCCAAGGAGAGGCTTGTGGTCAGTGTAAAGCGTGAAATGCCGACCTAGGTAGTCGTGGAATTTTTTAATCCCAGACACAGCAGCCAGAGCCTCCTTGTCGATCTGGCTGTAGTTCCTCTCAGCCGGGAAGAGTGTCCGGGAATAAAAAGCCATGGGGGCTTCTGAGCCATTTGGGAGGACATGGCTCAGAACTGCCCCCAGACCAACAGGGGAGGCGTCACATGCTAGCATCAGCGGCAGCCTATCACTATATTGGACAAGGACAGCCGCTGACTTTACTTTACTTTACTTTTATTTAGATTTCTAGACCGCCCCCTCTCCCGAAAGGGACTCGGGGCGGTGTACAGTCAAATCAAAACACAAATACATAGGAATAAATATAGATACACAAATCCTTAAATTAGATGAGGAGGTTAAAAGACTGTATCTTAAAGTAAAGCTATAAAAACCATATTAAAAATAACCCCTAAAAATACCCTAGAAAGTTAAAACTAACCCAACTAAAATATCTGGCAGGAGGTGAGATAAAACTATGGATGGGCCAAGCTGGCTAGTCGAAACAGGTGAGTCTTTAGTTTTTGACGGAAGGAGCGGAAGTCGGTAGTGGTTCTAATGTCGGGAGGGAGGTCATTCCAGAGGGTTAGGCCCATCACAGAGAAGGCTCTACTCCTAGGCGCCGCCTGTTGGCATTGCTTGGTGGACGGCACCAGGAGGAGTCCCTCCCTGTGAGAGCGAATTGGTCGCAGGGATGTGTGCGGTAGGATGCGATCCCGCAGGTAGCTAGGTCCTGTGCCATGGAGCGCTTTAAAGATGGTAATCAACACCTTGAAACGCACCCGAAAAACCACAGGCAGCCAGTGCAGCTCGCGCAGGAGAGGTGTTATGTGGGAGTACCTAGTACTCCCCATGATGGCCCGCGCGGCCGCATTCTGGACTAGCTGTAGTCTTCGGGCGCGTCCCAAGGGGAGCCCCATGTAGAGGGCATTGCAGTAGTCCAGACGAGACGTCACCAGCGCATGAGTGACCGTGCGTAGGGCATCCCGGTCCAGTAAGGGGCACAATTGGTGCACCAGGCGGACCTGGTGGAACGCCCCCCTTGCCACGGCTGCCACATGGTCATCCATCGACAGCCGGGCATCTAGGAGGATGCCCAAATTGCACACCCGTTCCACAGGGGCCAATTGCTCGCCCCCTATGGCCAGTGATGGTGTCAACTGGCTGAACCGAGGTGCCGGTAGCCACAGCCACTCAGTCTTGGAGGGGTTGAGCTTGAGTCTGTTGTCCCCCATCCAGACCCCGACGGCTTCCAAACACTGGGACATCATTTCGACAGCCTCGTTGGGGTGGTTTGGGGTGGAAATGTACAGCTGAGTATCATCAGCGTACAGATGATACTCAACCCCAAAACCGCGGATGATCTCCCCCAGGGGCTTCACATATGCGTTGAACAGAAGGGGCGAGAGGACTGACCCCTGTGGCACCCCACAAGTGAGTGGCCTCAGGGTCGACCTCTGCCCCCCTGCCAACACACATTGCATCCGGTCGGAGAGGTAGGAGCCGAACCACCGCAAAACAGTGCCTCCAACTCCCATCCCCTCCAGCCGGAGCAATAGGATACCATGGTCGATGGTATCAAAAGCCGCCGAGAGATCTAATAGGACCAGGATAGAGGAACAGCCCCTATCTCTGGCCCTCCAGAGATCATCCACCAACGCGACCAAGGCCGTCTCCGTGCTGTGCCCGGGTCGGAAGCCGGACTGGCGTGGGTCTAGATATTCGGATTCCTCAAGGTGTCGCGGAAACTGCTGTGCCACCACATTCTCTACAACCTTCGCTAAAAAGGGAAGGTTGGAGACTGGACGATAATTAGCTAGCTCCAACGGGTCGAGGGAAGGCCTCTTGAGTAAGGGCCTCACCACCGCCTCTTTCAAGTCGGCAGGTAAGGACCCCTCACCCAACGAGGCGTTCACCAGGCCCAGGAGCCAGCCTCGTGTCACTTCCCAGGATGCCAGTACCAGCCAGGAAGGACACGGGTCCATTAAACATGTGGTGGGTCGCAGTCGTCCACGCAACCTGTCCAAATCCTCGGGGGCAACAGAATCAAACTCCTCCCAGAATGGTCTCACAAGATTCACTGTTGACGGCTCTCCTGGACCACTGAGGGGGGCCCATCCGCTCCGGATCTGAGCGACTTTGTCCTGCAGATATTCCCCAAACTCCTCTGCTCTGCCCTGCAAGGGGGCTTCCCGCGTCCTCTGTGACAAGAGGGAGCGGGTTACCCGAAACAGGGCGGCAGGGCGGTTATCGGCGGACGCAATAAGAGCGGCACAATGTCTACGTTTGGCCGCTCTTAATGCCACAAGGTAGGTCCTAGAATAGGCTCTTACCTGTGTTCGATCAGATTCGGAGCGTGAGGACCTCCACCTGCTCTCTAGGCGTCTCCTCTGGCGCTTCATCACCCTCAGGTCCTCGGTAAAGCAAGGAGCCCGGGTGGGTCGTCGCCGCAGGAGAGGCCGCAAAGGCGCAACCCGGTCCAAGGCCCCAGCGGCCGCCCTATTCCAGGCGGCCACTAGGTCCTCCGACCGAGAGCGGGTCAGGGCTACAGGGAATGGCCCAAGCTCCGTCTGGAACCTATCCGGTTCCATCAGGCGCTTGGGGCGGTACCAACTTGGACAGTCTGGCTCCGCCTCCCCGTGGTGGGGGGTAGCGCCAGGGAAGTCCAGCCGGAGAGATGAGTGATCTGACCATGACAGGGGAGTGATAACTAGCCATGACGTAAGCATGGCTTTGACAGCCACGAACGCATGCGCTTCATGGCTGCCCCAGTGCCAGGCTGCGGATCAGTCGAGCAACCGATGCAGCGGCTCGATAAATGAGGCCTTGTGCGACAGAAATGGCGCGTAAAGGTTTAAAAGGCCCATGAACACCTGTAGCTCTGCCTTAGAGGCGGGCATAGGGGCATCCCTGATGGCAGCTACTTTTGAGGGGGTAGGGTGGATGCCCTGGGCATCAATCAAGAAACCCAGGAACTCCACCCTTGGCACAGCAAAAGAGCATTTGTTGCACTTTAATTTTAATCCCGCGCCCCTGAAACGCCCGAGGACCTTCCTTAATACTTCGATGAGACCTGAGCGGCTGTTTGCAGCGATCAGGACATCATCGAAGTAGGGAACCATGCCAGGGAGCCCATGGAGCAATTGCTCCATGAGGCTCTGGAAGATCCCCAGGGCAACAGAAACGCCGAATTGGAGGCGGTGACAACGAAAAGCCCCACGGTGGGTGACGATGGTCTGAGCCGCCGCGGCCTCATCAACCACCGCTGAGCAGGCATGGTTGCCTCCGCAACCCAGGCAGGCTGAGGTGGCAGAACGGCCGGTCGGCTGAGGCGGCAGACGCCTGGGTAGTGCCCTCAACTGGTCCACCTGGTCTTCTTCCAGCTCGGCGAGGGGGACGAACTTGTCTATGAGGCAGGCAAAGTTGGTTGGAGAAGGCCGCTGGTTCCAGTGCATTTCAGCCATGGACTGCTTGGACAGCTCCGCGGCTCTGGCCTCCTCCACCACCTGCTGCAAGGTGATCTCTGCTAGTGCCAGGCGGAGGTCTTTAACGTCGCAGACAAATTTTTCTATGAGTGAGTCGTCGAGGTCGACGAATTCACATTGGATTGCCGCCGTCCGGAGAGACTGAAGAAATTGGCTCACAGTCTCGGATTCCTTCTGAGCGCATTGCCAGAATGTGTAATGGCGGGTGATCCGTGATGGTGTAGGAGCATAGTGGTTCCTGAGTTTTGTGATCGAAGTGTCGCAGTTCAGCTCATATACAGGCAGGGGTGCAGCAAGAGCCCTGGCTGAGTTGAACATCTCAGGCCCATAGCAGCTTAAAAAGAAGCTGCACTTGAGGTTGGACAGCAAGTTATGATTGTTGTTGGCAATCAAAAAACATTCCAACCGCTCCAGGAACCTGGCCCACGATTCGCTGGCAGTTCCGAACGGAGCAAAGGGAGGCATAGAAGACATGGTGCGGTTCGTGAGGTGAAGAGAAGAGAGAGGGGAAAAAATCATTCTCTTCAGGCTAAGGAGGAATCTCTCAATCCTTGTCCTTAGGTGGCTGTTCAGCGTGGACCGTCAGAATCCCACCTTTGTCACTAGTTTAGTATTCTCGACGAACGGATGAGGCGAGAGGCAGCTGAGGTAAATTGAACAGCGTTTATTGCGAACCGCGACAGCAGAATATTTACAGAGTGAGATTCAGCACCTTCTCTGCTTGACAGCTATTTATACGGAGCTGTCAAGCAGGGCGGCCAATAGGAGTGTCCCTGGCAGCCCGCGATTAGCCAAGCCGCGTCTTAGCCAATCAGGCGTGGCTTGGCTGTTGCCGGCTGCCAGAACATAAGTCGAGGACTTAGCACTCCTTCCCCCCTAGCGAGGACGCATGCGCATAGGTTGCACATGCGTAGTCGCTCAAGTAGGCGGGTTGGTGCCGGACCCGCCCAGAACACCTCAGTTGCTGAGGAGTCATAGGCAGAATAAGAGGTGCCCGTGGAAGCTCCTCCCTGAAGGGAGTGGAGCTCCCAGTGACGCCATCTTGAGTGTCCCTGGCAGCCTGCGATTAGCCAAGCCGCGTCTTAGCCAATCAGGCGCAGCTTGGCTGTTGCCGGCTGCTAGGACGTAAGTCGAGGACTTAGCACCTCCTGATCAGCTGGGACCCGGGAGGCAAAGAATAGATGGGGGCGGGGCCAGCCACAGGTGGTATTTACCGGTTCTCCAAACTACTCAAAAATTCCGCTATCCATACAAGATTTAGTAAAAAAGCAATCAGAATACGAATACCACAAATGGCAAGAAATAAAAGATTGCACTACTATTGGATGGATACAGGATGATGTAATGATGTGTTATAATAAAAATTAATTTGAATTTATTTAAAGTTAGAATATTTTGTATAAATGAAGTAATAATAGTTATAGTCAAATAAATGATTAATAATGATAATACTGTATACAGATTTTATATAATTTGTAAGTGAGGACTATGGAGAAGATGCATAAAAGTTTAGTAACCAAAGATAAATAATTTTATAAAACATGGCTTATCTTATTAATGGTTAGACAAAGAATTTTATAAAGATTGTATTATTACTGGATGGATTTAGCATGATGTAATGAAATGTCATAATATGCTGTAAATTTACCTAAAATGTAGAATATCTCACATAAAATGAAGTAATGATAATTATAGTCAAATAAATGTATAATAATGATAATAATTGTATACATATATACCAGATTGATAATACGAGATTCTATATAAAGTATAAGTAAAGACTATGGTGCAAAAAAGTTTTGTAACCAATCGACACACTGTACGAAATGGGAAGACGGTTTTGTTTTATGTTCGTCTGTACTTGTTTGTTTAAAAATAAAAAAAAATGTTTTAAAAATAATTCCGCTATCAGTTCTCCAGAACTGGTCAGAACCTGCTGAATCTCACCTCTGATCATGTCTCCCCATGTCTTCTTTTCTAAAACATATGAAGAACTGGTTGCAGGAACTGGGCATGGCTGGTCTAGTGAAGAGAAGGACCAAGGGAGACATGAGAGCAGTCTTCCAATATTGATAGCAATAGCACTTAGACTTATATACCGCTTCACAGTGCTTTACAGCCCTCTCTAAGTGGTTTACAAAGTCAGCCTATGGCTGCCCCAGAGAGGAGGGGGTCAGGCTATTTTCTAAGGCACCTGAAGGCCAGACAAGGAATAATAGATGGAAACTGACCAAAGAGAGATTCAAGCTCTCTTTGAATTTGATGCTCATTCTGGAAGCTTTCGTCTGGAAAAATTGCTTTAGCATCACTTAAAAAGAACTAAGCTCAGTTTTATCAATGGCTAACAGTGAGAGCTTATTGGAACCTCCATATTCAGGGGCAGTCTAACCTGGAATGACACCACGAGGCAGGCAGGGAACAAGGAGGAAAGTGACTTTCAACAAGCGGCATCAGGTGGTTTCCCAATGGTACCAATGCTAGGATGACATTCCGGATGTAGCGAGACCCGAGTCGCACCGCGAAATCCTTCCTCCCACCTGCTTACCTGTGAAATCTTCGGTAACGACCCATTCAATTGTTCTCCCCTCTTCAACAGTCAACAGGAGGTTGATTTCAAGGGCATTGTAGGTCTGAGATCTTGCAAGGAGAAGACACACAACTAGGATCAATTCGTGGCATTGGTGATGCTGGAGGAAGGTTGGAATCGTCGCCTCCTCCTCCAGCTCCTCCTCTTCTAACTCCTCCAACTCCTCCTTCTCTTCCTCCAGCTCCTCCTCCTCCAGCTCCACCTCCACCCACCCCATGCTCCAACTCCTCCTCTTCTTCCAACTCCTCTTCCTCTAACTCCGCCAGCTCCTCCTCCTCTAACTCTATCAACTACTCCTCCTTCTAATTCCTCCACCCCTTCCTCAAACTCCTCCTTCTCCAGCTCCTCCTCCTCTAACTCCTCCTCCTGTAACTCCTCCAGCTCCTTCTCCTCAAACTCCTCCTCTTCCTCCAGTTCCTTCTCCTCTAACTCCTCCTCCTCTTCCTCCAATTCCTCCACCCCTTCCTCAAACTCCTCCTTCTCCAGCTCCTCCTCCTCTAACTCCTCCAGCTCCTCCTTCTCCAACTCTTCCCCTCTTCCTCCAACTCCTCCTCCTCTAACTCATCCAAGTCCTCCTCCTCTTCCTCCAAGTCCTCCTCCTCCTCCAGCTCCTCTAACTCCTCCAACCCTCCAGCTCTTCCTCCTCTAACTCCTCCTCTTGTAACTCCTCCAGCTCCTCCGCCTCCAACTCCTCCCCTCTTCTCTCAACTCCTCCTCCTCCTCCAGCTCCTCCTCCTCTCTCATCCAACTCCTCTTCCTCTTCCTCCAAGTCTTTCTCCAGCTCCTCTAACTCCTCCAACCCTCCAGCTCTTCCTCCTCTAACTCCTCCTGTAACTCCTCCAGCTCCTCCGCCTCCAACTCCTCCCCTCTTCCCTCAACTTCTCCTCCTCCTCCAGCTTCTCCTCCTCTCATCCAACTCCTCCTCCTCCAGCTCTTCTAACTCCTCCAACTTCTCTTCCTCCAACTCCTCCTCTAACTCCTCCAGTTCCTCCTCCTCTAACCCCTCCAGCTCCTTCTCCTCTAGCTCCTCCAACTCTTCCCCCAACTCCTCCTCCTCTTCCTCCAACTCTCCTCCTCTTCTTCGAAATCCTCCAGCTCCTCCTCCAACTCCAACTCCTCCTTCTCCACCACCCCATCATCACCTACCCCAGCCCTTCTTCCTCCTCTCCTCTCTATGATCTGGCCCACTCAGCCAATGGCCAGATTGCAAAGGACGATCTGAAAGTCACACCAGATCTGAAAGTCCTACCAAATGGCCCTACTTTATTTAATCTGTAGACCTTCTCCCAAGGCCACCACCAAGAAGACCTTGAAGGCAACTCAGATGAGTCTTCCCTTCCCCATCCTACTCCTTCCTTCCTCCCCATCCTATCCCCCTACCACAAAAGGGAGTACTCACTGGAACACCATGGAGCAATTTTGCCAATCGAAGGGGAAGTAGGTGACGAAAATGGAGCAGACGCTCCGATAAATAGCTGGGGGCAACCAGGTGATGCTCCCATTAGGTGATAGCAAAGCGTTGGCATACAAGGCAACATCAAAGACCCCATCGATGCTGCAAGAAAGAAGGGTGGAAAGAGATCAGACATGAGGGCAGTGGTGAAATTCGAAAAATGTTCCTTACCGGTTCGGTGGGTGTGGCTTGGTGGTCATGTGACTGGGTGGGCGTGGCTTGGTGGTCATGTGACTGGGTGGGCGTGGCTTGGTGGTCATGTGTCCGGGTGGGTCTATCTTGGTGCAACAAGCAGGAACCTCACAGTCACAGAGAGCTCAAAAACAGTCCCACAAAAATAACACAAAAGCTACACAACTGACTCACATGCAATCTCACACCCAATCAGCTGTGACAATCAGTTTACAGGTTGTAAGGCTGTGCCACGCGACCTTTTTTTTTACTTTTTAAAATCTTTTTTACCACCTATTCCCCCAAACCAGTAGTAAAAAAAAAATACTTTAAAAAAAGTTTTTTAAACGGTTCCAACGATTAGCTGTGCCCCATGATCATCTGAACCTTTTTTAAAAAAACTGTTTTATTACTGGTTCATGTGAACTGGTATCATTTCACACCTGAAAGGGGGGGGGGCTTGGTGCTCTCTGAGCTTGCTTGTTTTCTGGGAGACGTTTCGTGACCGAATTAGGTAACATCATCAGTGTTACCCATAGTAAGGAGTGCTATTTGCTGATTCTGATGACTTGCCTGTGTGGTTGGGGGTAGTCTTAGGGATTCTTTGACTGGGCTGTTTACTGATGGCTCTTGGGCAGCTTCTTAATTGGGGTATCTTTTACTTGATTGTTGGTCTGAAGTTGAGCTTGGAGTTAATCTATGCTGATCTGGATGCTGGTTACTGGTGGAGAAACTCAAACTCAAGGTTGTAGCCCATGGGGTGCTTAGTAGGGCCACCCAAGAAATAGCAAAGGACCAGCTTGTGGTGGGTTTGCCAGCTAAAACGGAGCTCATGGCCCTCCCAGGCACCATCTTTTTTCTGGCAGAAGGCTAGCAAAGCAAACTAAAAATAGCATTTGAGCATGCAAGAAGGGACAGGGAAGGAGAAAGGGAAAGAGGAAAGACAAAGAAAAAGATGGGGAAATGGGAAGAGAGCAAGGAGGAAGAAGCAGGAAAAGGGGAAGGAAGAAGAAAGGAGAATGAAGAGGGAAGGAAAAAGAAGAGAAGGAAGGAAGGAGAAAGAAGAGGGGAGGAAAAAGGAAGGAAGGAAGAAGAAAGGAGAATGAAGAGGGAAGGAAAAAGAAGAGAAGGAAGGAAGGAGAAAGAAGAGGGGAGGAAAAAGGAAGGAAGGAAGAAGAAAGGAGAATGAAGAGGGAAGGAAAAAGAAGAAAAGGAAGGAAGGAGATTAATGAAAGTGAGGGGGTATCTTAACACTTGGCCACCAGAGGTGCCCCACAACATGAGTGATGTCGAGCTGGCCACACCCACCTACCCACCCCGAGATCACACTTAACCCTGATGCGGCCTTCAATGAAATCGAGTTCGATACCCCTATGCTGGAGTCTTTTTTCTCTTTTGGGCTGGTTGATTGTTTCTTCTGTAGATGTTGTTAATGTCTATGTGTCTGTTGATGGCCAATTTGTCAGAATGCCAGACATCTAGAAATTCCCTGGCATTTTTGGACTTGGCCAGGTCCGGGGATGTGAAATTAAAGGATGTTTGTCATGCCTTCTGACTGTTAGTTGGTATTCATGAATGCCTTCTGCAAGTCTTCTCCCTGTTTGTCTTACATTGCGATTGTTGCAATCCTTTCATTGTGTGTGTTGCAGATGACTCTTTTCTTTTCTCCTTTAGAGATCAGAAAGGTTTGGGGGGCTTCCATTTTCGGTCCGGCTGGCCTCACCGAAGGGACACCCAGTTTTCTCCATTTCATCTCTCTGTCATCTTCTTTTAAGGACCCCGTAATCCCTGGGTGTGTGTGTGTGGAATGAGCAATTTAATGGAGCTAGCAGAGTATTTACTGACCAGATGCCTTTCCTGTTGCCAATGCGGAGCTTTGTTCAGGAGATATTGTGCTCAAAGAGAGAAATATCTGCCTCTACCTAGGATTGAACTCCACCTCTAGGCCATCGCACCAGAACAGAAAACAGGAAAAACAATAACAACAGGAAAAAAAGTTGAAAGGGACCTTGGAGGTCTTCTAGTCCAGCCCCCTGCTTAGGCAGGAAACCCTACATCACTTCAGACAAATGGAGATCCAACTTCTTCTCAAAAACTCTCAGTGTTGGAGCATTCACAACTACTGGAGGCAATTTCTGTTCCACTGATTCATTGTTCTAACTGTCAGGAAATTTCTCCTTAGTTCTAGGTTGCTTCTCTCCTTGATTAGTTTCCACCCATTGCTTCTTGTTCTACCCTCAGGTGCCTTGGAGAATAGTTTGACTCCCTCTTCTTTGTGGGAACCCCTGAGATATTGGAACACCACTATCATATCTTCCCTGGTCCTTCTTTTCATTAAACTAGACATCCCCAGTTCCTGCAACCGTTCTTCATATGTTTTGGCCTCCAGTCCCCTAATCATCCTTGTTGCTGACTTATTTAATCTCTCTGTCCCTCAAACCGTTTGGTCCAGAGGGGGCATTCAAGAGGTTCTGAGCAGTTCTGGAGAACCGGTAGCAGAAATTTTGAGTAGTTCGGAGAACCGATAAATACCACCACTGACTGGCCCCTTCCCCATCGGTTCTCTGCCTCCTGAGTCCCAGCTGATCGGGAGGGAATGGGGATTTTGCAGTATCCTTCCCCTGCCACTCCCACCAAGCCACGCCCACCAAGCCACACCACGCCCACCAAGCCACACCTGCAGAACTGGTAGTAAAAAGATTTGAATCCCACCACTGATTTGGTTCCTTTTCAAAAAAAAATGCCCATAATGACTCACCCAGTGGGGGATTGATCCCCTATGGATCCATGGAAGGGCCCAACTAGATTAGGATATATATTACCCAAAGGGTTGCCATCCAAGGGACATGGAAAGCAAAATCAACTTTTGCAAACTACTGACTTGTTCTCCAGGACTATATCTGGCAGCCAGATCAACTTCGAAGGGATCCGTAAACAGTTGATGTTGCCATACTCTTCTGGGTCCCACTGCAGACGGTGATCTGTCCATTTCTGGCAACAACAAACTTGATTACTCATCTTGGGTTGGCAAATATCAACAAGAAAAGGAACTATTACTACAGCTATTATGATTGTTGGTTGAGCAGGGACAAAAACAGCCTGAGAAATGATTGAAGTCTGGGAAACGGGCTCCTTGTCAGTCAAATTGGAGTGTTGATTTACCACCAGCCTATCAGGTCCTTAGGAGCTGAGGTCACAGGGGTATAAGGAAACTACAATTAACAACTAAATTAACAACTAAACAACAGGCCCTAATTAACAACTAAACACTATACACAACCAGGAAACATAAATACAAAGCGTAGAACAAGCCCAGTGCACCTATTGGAATAGAATAGAATAACAGTTGGAAGGGACCTTGGAGGCCTTCTAGTCCAACCCACTGCTTAGGCAGGAAACCCTATTCTGGAGAGAGAGAAGTTTTCCGATGATGGGTTCTAGCATGAACCCAAAAGCTTGGGAGAATAAATCTTTGGTCCCAGTATCCGATTCCACCTGGATCCTACAACATTATCCTGGGATGTCTCTGGAGATCCTCACTCATCCAGATTATGATTGTCCCAAAGATGCTTTTTTCAAGAGGCAACTGGACTTTCTTTGAAGACATTTCGCTTCTCATCCAAGAAGCTTCTTCAGCTCTGATAGGATGGTGGGGAATGGAAATTGAACAGCCTTCTCTCAACAGAAGAGGAGGGATATGACATCCTCTATCTCCAGTCTACAACACAGTCCTTTCAGCAGTTCCAAGAAGGCTCCACGCCCATTTGCACCACTCAGGTGACCCCGAGGACACAGGTCAACCTGCAAGTGGCCTCAACGACTCTCTAAAATAATGCAAATGACCAGCTGTCTGCAAGGAGTGTCAATCCTTCCATTCCCCACTATCCAATCAGAGCTGAAAAAGCTGTTCACGAACCAATTAAGCGAACTAATTTTCTCCTGCAAACTCCACTCCCCTTTCGCTCCTCTTTTACTTCCTCTGGGAGAGGCCATTCATCGTCCACCTTACTCCCAAGTTGCCCCCTGTTCTTTAGCTGTTCCCTTCGTCCGGCAACTCTGCTCATGCGCACACTGGGAACAGGCTCCAGCTGTTCTTCTGCCTCACTGATGTCCGACTCCGAAGGCAGCTGAAAACTGTCGAATGGCCCTGGTCCCCTCTCTGCCTCCGACACAGAGCCCTCGTTCGAGCCTTCCCCAGACTCCAGGACTGGCCCATCTTCCTCCCCAGCCCCCTCACTGTCCAAGTCTGTCACCAGCTCCGGGCCACAACAGCAACTGAGTTAAACTGCCTGTTTAACAGGAGTCACAGATATTCCCACAAAAACACATAATGGTCCTGGGTCTTTACTTACCATCTCTACCCACACATTCGTTGTGAGAGCCTCATCAATCTCGTTCTGGAATAGCACAAAAAATGGCATTAAAGGTAATCCTTGACTTATGACCGTTCGCTTAATGATGGCTCAAAGTTACGATGCTCTCAGAAAAAGTGACTCATTAGTTACGCACCTAATGAAAAACAAGATGAATTTTATTAAAAAAAAACTCCACAAGAAAATCTGTGATTTAGATTATGTTGACATTTGTATGATGGGAGATTTTAATGGCATTACAAATCAGAACATGGATTATAAAAGACATAAAACAATAAAACCAAATAGAAAAACACTCCCGAAGTCTTTCTTCAGGATGATGGATGAAATAAACTTAAAAGATGTCTGGAGAGAAAGAAATCCTACAAAAAAAGCAATACACTTTCTATTCAAACAGACACTTATCACTCTCTAGAATCGATATGATTTGGGCCTCAATGGATTTATTTGGTAATGTACAAGAAGTGGAAATTGAAATAAGCACTTGGGCGAACCATAACCCAATTATAATTAAATGGAGAGGTCAAAGAACAAGATCTAGATGGACATTAAACAATACGATATTGAAAGAGAAAGACTTTGTACAGAAAATGGAAAAAAGAATTGGCTTTCTTCTTTAAAGAAAATAAAAAAGAATGTACATCCCTGCAGAATCTTTGGGACACAATGAAGGACTTTTCTAGAGGTCTGATAATAGACTATGCAAGAATGAGAAACTTAAAAAAAGAGAAACATGTAAAGATTTAGAAAAAGACTATATGACACTGGAAAAAGAGCTACAGAAATCTCCACAAAAGAAAGAGATTAAAATAAAAATGGATACAATTAAACACAAAATGGATTTACTAGAAAAGGAGGAATTGGCACAAAGAATTAGAGGCGCTAAACAGAATTACTTTGAAAATGCAAATAAGACGGGCAGGTGGTTGGCATATAAACTGAGAAAGGAGAGAGAGAGAGGTAAAGAAAATACAACAACTAAAAGATGAACAAGGACAAATGCACTATGGAAATGCTGAAAAGAAAAGAAAATCATACAAGACTATTATGCCAAGTTGTATGAACAAGAGAATATAGAAGAGGGAGGAGTCAAGCAATACTTACAGCATGCCAATCTCCCCCAGATACCAAACGACATTAGAACTATACTAGAAGATAAAATAACAATGATGGAGATGACTGAAGCTCTTAAAAGACAAAATAATGGGAAGGCCCCGGGACCGGATGGTCTACCAATGGAATTTTACAAAACAATAGAGCAGGGGTGTCCAAACTTGAGAACTTTAAGACTTGTGGACTTCAATTCCCAGAATTCCCCATGGCTGGCTGGGGAATTCTGGGAGTTGAAGTCCACAAATCTTAAAGTTCTCAAGTTTGGACACCCCTGCACTAGAGGAATCCTTGTCTCTTTCCCTTTTAAAAGTTATGAATGAAGTAATGGTTGAAAGTAAAATAGCTAACTCACGGTTAGAAGCATATATCACATTGCTACCTAAAGAGGAGGCAGACCTTACGCAAATTAAGAACTATAGACCAATTTCCTTGTTAAACTCAGATTATAAATGATTGGCATCTATCCTGGCAGAGAGACTTTAAAAAATATCTAAATGGGTTTATCCACCCCGATCAAAATGTTTTTTTTTAATCAAAGAGACAAATTAAGGATAACATAAGAATAATTTTGGATCCCTTGGAATACTATGAGGCTCATTCTGAAAAGCAAATGGCCTTGATGTTTCTTGGTGCGCAGAAGGCTTTCGATAATGTGAACTGGCGATTCATGATACAACAAATGGAACAAATGAACTTTGGTAAGAATTTTATTCAAGCTATACAAACGGTACATCACAAGCAAACAGCTAAGCTAATGATAAATGGAGAATTGAAAGATCCTATTGAAATAAGGAGTGGCACGAGACAAGGCTGCCCATTATCACCGTTACTTTTTGTCTTAACGTTAGAAGTTTTAAAAACTGTAAATTGTAAACTGTAATTGTAAAAACGGATGCACAAAAGCTTGTAACCAAATGACATGCTTGACGAAATTGAGGAAAGTTTTTTGTATATGTTGCTTTGTTTTTGTTTGTATTAAAAATAAAAATAAATATTTTAAAAAAACTGATTGGATGACTTCGGGCCAATCACCAGGAGATGGTGAGTTCTAGTCCCTGCTTTGGCATGAAAGTCAGTTGGGTGACCTTGGATCGATCGCTCTCGCTCTCGCAACACAATCCACCTCACAGGATTGTTGTTGTGGGGAAAGTAGCAGTAGAAATTTTGTTGGATAAGTTTGCCATCTTGAGTCTGTGTGTGTCTGTGTGTGTGTGTGTTTGTGTGTGTGTGTGTGTGTTTTCCAGCATAACTCTGGAACGCCTCGAGCAATTTCAACCAAACTTGGTACACAGATGACTTACTCTCTGGAAACAAATACTGTGGGGGTAAGACACCCCTAAAACCCTCGGTGTGTGTGCTCTGTTAAGATACAGCCTGTTGTGCCTTCAAATGGCTTCTACAGTACTGCCATAAAATGACTTCTACTGTACAGCACAGTGGAGTTGCCATGGTAAACGGCTTCACAGTACTCCACAAGGGGGCTCCCTCTGGTAAGGGGGAAAATACAGCATGAGAAATGACGTTCGGTCCAGACATTTTCCACCTATAAATAAATACCCGGGCAACGCCGGGTTATCGGCTACTTATTTATAAAAATAATAAAGATGGGACATCAATGAATAAAACAATTAGTGTGTAGAACTTCAAGGAAAGACATGATGAAGAAGACCTCCAAATGATGTGCAGGAGGTATAAATTCTCCAGCCACATAAGACATCCTGTGTCTTTGTTTTCCTGCTCTTAGACCAGTGGATGGGTGGGAACGATGATCCTTTTATGGCCTGTGGACTTCAACTCCCAGAATTCCTGAGCCAGCATGGCTCAAGTTGAAGTCCAAAGGTCATCAAGTGGTTCTTTCTGGAGACTTTGAGAAGGAAAAGGATGGAATGTTCTTGGTCCATCCTGCGATGACCCGGGGCATGCAAACGAAGGCAACACAGCCAGAGCACCGGTATCAGTCCCTTTATTAACAACAACTGTGCTCTGAACATCCCTTTCAACTCTTCCACAAACCTGTAACAGCCTTTGGCTGAAAATGCTCCAGTTCAAACGTCGTAAGAAGAAAACTTCCAACTATAAATCCAACAAGGCCAAATAAGGTAATTAATCCGGCAGGGCAAGCAAGATAAGGAGTTCCAGAAGTGAAGTAGCACAGCAGTAAATCAAACCAGTTGGGAGAATACCAGGGACTCAGATAAGCAGTTAAACTCAAGGGTTTGTCCCGGACAACCGTCCCTCCCATTTGCCTCTCCTTTAAACTCCATCCCCAGGTGTGCCTTGTGAACGGAATTGGGGCCCTTTCCTCCCTCTTAAGCCACACAACCCACGTTGTTCTGTTCTCCGTTCTTCCCTGCGCTCCCTGGAATGAAGAGGGGGGTGGGCCTTGGTCTTCATCTGAACCCCCTCTCCCTTGTTCTACCTCTCCCCTGCTCTGCCCAGCCTGACTTTGCCCTTCCCCAGTTTCCTCCACAGCCAATGGACTTCCCCCCTCGGATTCAGACTCCGACGGGAGCATAACACATCCTGAAAGTCCCCAAGAAGGAATGACAACCCCGTTCCTTACCAGAGAGATTAAGTTGGTGAGGGTCATCTTCAGAGAAACATCTACAATGTCCTCCTTGTCTAAAGCGGGGCGAAAATTCCGGTTATAATCGACCATCAGATCGTTGAAAAGCTGTTCCTCCTGATTCCGGCTCAGGACGACTGGAGAGGAAGAAAGTGCAATGCAATGCAGTGAGTCATGTGCAGATCTGTACATTGGGGAAACAAAACAACCACTTCACAGATGCATGGCACAACATAGGAGAACCTGTCAGGACCAGATTCAACAGTCCAGCTGCATTTAAAAGGCGAAGTCTGCTCTTTTGAAGACAGCAAAGTCTACATTTCAGACGGAGAAGACCGCTGGTTTGACATCCTCTATCTCCAGTCTACAACACAGTCCTTTCAACAGTTCCAAGAAGGCTCTACACCCATTTGCACCACTCAAGTGACCCTGAGGACACAGATAAACCTCCAAGTGGCCTCAACGACTCTCTAAAAGAATGCAAATGACCAGCTGTCTGCAAAGGAGTGTCAATCCTTCCATTCCCCACCATCCAGTCAGAGCTGAAGAAGCTTCTTGGAGGAGAAGCGAAACGTCTTCAAACAAAAAACAGAAAGTCCAGTTGCTTCCTGAAAAAAAAAAAAACATCTTTGGGACAACCGTGACCTGGATGACTGAGAATCTTCATAGACACTGTTGGAAGTTATCACCCAGCCCTCTCCCAGAAAAATGAAATATCCTAGGAAATATTGAAAAGACAGAATATTTCCCTGGATGTGAAAAAAGGGAGAAACACATTTTAAACACAAAGTAAATTCCTGCAGCTTCCGGCCCATCCCCACTTTGTCAATGAGCCATTAAGAAGGCCAAGCTAGTCCACTTTACATAATAAAGAGTTCTCCTCTTCAGCTCCAGGGGGATGGGATTAAGGCAGGATAATATTGCCTTTTATTCAACTGACCACATGGCATCTGAGAACTCAACCAAACCTGGATTCAAAACTCAGCCTAGAGGGTTGCCCTTGCACGGGCCCATGGGAGTCTGGCAACCAATCAGAATACATTTCTTACACAGGAACAGGAAACAGAGAGGTGGGGCCGAACAGATTATAAAAATCCCTGCAAGCCCTTCTTCAGCCCTTCTCTTCCCTTCTCTTCTTCTCCACCAACATTGAAGCATGTGATCACCTTTTCTGTTCAGGACTCAAGCCAAGCGGTCCTGTCCACCATTAAAACCATCTTTCCAAGCAGCCTCCATGTCTCCAGTGTCTTTTTCCCCACTTGGAGCCGAACCCAGAAGGATATTTCTTTCAACAAGACTTAACTTGGTTACTAGATTAACCCCTAATTCACCAGACCATCAACCAACCAACCAACCAATCTAAGTTGGCAGAACATATGAAGCCCCCCCCCCAAAAAAAAACCAACCTTAATAATGAGTCTAGTTAACCAAGCTTAGCAAGTTGAACAAATGTCCTGGTCAGGTCTTTGACTAATCTGGGTTTAAGACAGTGCTTCTCAAATAGTGGGGCGCGCCCCCCAGGGGGGGCGCGAGGCTCTGTAAAGGGGGGCGCGAAGGCTCCCTTTCCATCTGGGTGCAAACGAGGAGCCAGGAGCAACAGGCGGGCCTCGCTCGCGTCTCCTCTGGGCTAACTGGCGGCGAAGGCGGCGGCGAAGGCGGCGGACTGGAGTTTCCCGACGAGGTTGCCTGTCCGACCAGCCCCCGCTGGCTCCTGGCTGAGGGAGGAGCTGCCGCTCCGCCTTCTCCGAGCGGCCGCAGCGGGCGAGGGGAAGCGGGAGCTGAGGCCGCCTGGTGGGCGCGGATGTCCCTTCACGCTGACCAGCCTCTTGCTCGGGCTACCCTGCAGCCCGCCGGCCGACCAAATGACTGACCTGCAGTCCCAAAGCGAAAGGAAAGCGGTCGGGCGGAGGGGGCGCAAATGATACTATTTACAGTCACGCGGGGGGCGCGCAAAATGTTTTCTTCTTCCTAGGGGGGGCATGACAGAAAATAATTGAGAAGCACTGGTTTAAGATAATGTCTGAACACAGCCCACAATTAAACTACTCCTGATGCATTTTAGGAAAATTGTCTTCTGAACCTCTCAGAAAAGCCATCTGCCAACATCTGCTGCCCCTTCCCAATTTTGTGTAATCTGACGTGAATGCATTTTTGCAAGGTCTTTACCAGATCTGTCTATCACATAGGTAAAGGTAACGGTTCCCCTCGCACATATGTGCTAGTCGTTCCCAGCTCTAGGGGGCGGTGCTCATCGCCATTTCAAAGCTGAAGAGCCAGCGCTGTCCGAAGACGTCTCTGTGGTCATGTGGCCGGTATGACTAAATGCCGAAGGCGCACGGAACGCTGTTCTCTTCCCACCAAAGGTGGTTCCTATTTTTCGACTTGCATTTTTAACGTGCTTTCGAATTGCTAGGTTGGCAGGAGCTGGGACAAGTCACGGGAGCTCACTCCATTACATGGCGCTAGGGATTCGAACTGGCAAACTGCTGACTCTTCTGATCGAAAAGCTCAGCGTCTTAGCCACTGAGCCACCGCATCCCTCATCCTATGACATACACTATCTTAAATATGCGAAAAGGTGGGTGTTTTTTTTTAATGGAAAAAAAACCCCTCCTCTGCATCATCCGCTTTCTCTCTGTCGCATTTTGTCTGATCATGTTTGGTCTGCACTAAAATATAAACGCAACAACAGATTAACTTCTGGGCCATTTCAGGTCTAAAATGAGCATTTAATTAGGGAAGCGGCTGTTTCGTTTTCGGTCCAAATTGATTAATAATAAACAGCGCTTCGGTTTGTGGCTGGAATCCCTCCTTATCTGGTGCACAGTTCGTTGCCTGGCTAATGACTTTTTTCAAAAAAAAAAAAAATCCTTTCCATTATCAAATTATTAGAGAACAGTAAACCACCCAATAGACGCCAAAGACTCAGCCTGGGGAGAAACTTTGACAGATTAACCTGCATTAGGATAATTGCCACTGCTTGGCCTGGGTGCGTGGGAGTCCGAATTTTGATGTGGGCGAATGCCACCCTGGGCTTTATCACCCACGCTTTAGCATTCTCTCTCTCTGACTGGGGTCGTGTTAAGGCAGCGTTTCTCAATTTTGGCACCTTTTAAGATGATGGTGGATTTCAACTCCCAGAATTCCCCAGCCAGCACAATATAGTGAAAAAGCTGTGAAAATAACTACAAACCTCTCACATCCTGGACATAAATTGTTTCAACGTCTACCCTTAAAACATTGCTATAGGGCACTGCACACCAGAACAACTAGGCACAAGGACAGTTTTCCCCCCCATGCCATCACTCTGCTAAACAATTTATTCCCACAACACTGTCAAATAATTTACAAAGACGTATTACTATTATTCTTCCCTTCCTTCCGAGTACCTATCTCTTCCCACTTATGACAATAACCATGTTGCTTGTATCTTTCAATTTATATTGCTTTCATTTGTTTCCTAGTATGATTTGATAGCTTATTAGTAACCTATGACTATCACTAAGTGTTGTATCTTTTGATTCTTGATGAATGCATTTTATTTTTCTTTATGTACACTCAGAGCTTATGAACCAAAGACAAATTCCTTGTGTGTCCGACCACACTTGGCCAATAAAGAATTCTATAAAATTTTGATAAGGAATAAAGAATTCTACAGATGGTCCTTGACTTACAACAGCTCGTTTATGACCGTTTAAAGTTACAACAGCGCTGAAGAAAAAGGGACTTATGACCGTTTTTCACACTTCCGACCATTCCAGCATCCCCGGGGTCACGTGATCAAAATCTGGGCTTGTGGCAACTGGTTCATATTTATGACGGTTGGGGTGTCTTGGGATCACATGATCCCCTTTTGCGAACTTCTGACAAGCAAAATCAATGGGGGAAGCCAGATTCACTTAACAACCATGTTGCTAACTTAATCACTGCAATGATTCACTTAGTGTCAGGCCTGCAGCCATCTTTTCCTTTGGATCGTTGGCCTGCCACACTTTCTAATATTCTGCTAGGCATTTTCTATGGTGGGAAAATGGGAGGGGGGATTGTACGGAGTTAGATGATATGTAGCCATAACAACATTCTTTCTGGAAAGCCAAGGTCATCCTTTGTCTTTGCACCTCTGCACCTGACCGGAACTGGATGGGTGGGAGCTGCCAGCATGGCAGTGGGAGATTGGACCATGGGATGAACTTGTGGGTGTGGGGGGCAAGATCTTGAACTTTCAACTGGGTGGGGGAAACTGGAAAGCTTTCAGATTCGGGTTTCCCCAGATATGCCAACGTGGCTCTCTTAATAAATTGGAACTTTGGGCAATACTTTGCCTCGGACTCTGATTAACTTTTGGATGCTATTTGGACCCCTGACACTTACCAGACATGCAAGAACAAATATCTCATTTAGCCCCATAAATTTTGGGTTCAATTGTGGTCATAAATCAAGGACTATCTGAAGATTTCTGCCTCTAAAAGGAAATTGGGTGTAAATTTAGGCTGATCACGTTTTGTCTTCCAAGCGGTTCATTGGCTCATGTCAGTCAGCATAAAGTTCAGCTGGAAACCATCGGAAAGAAATCCTATCCTCAAACAATGAACCATGGAAAGGAGGGAGGGAGGGAGGGAGGGAGGACGGAAGGAAGAACAATAGCACTTAGACTTATATTCTGCTTCGCAGTGCTTTACGGACCTCTCTAACTGGTTTATAGAGTCAGCCTCTTGCCCCCAACAATCTGCGTCCTCATTTTACACACCTCAGAAGGACGGAAGGCTGAGTCAACCTTGAGCTGGTCAGGATCAAACTGCTGGCAGTCGGCAGAGTTAGCAGACAACACTGCATTCTAACCACTGTGCACCATGGGAGGGAGGGAGGGAGGAAGGAAGGGCAATAGCACTTAGACTTATATACCGCTTCACAGTGTTTTACGGCCCTCTCTAAGTGGTTTACAGAGTCAGCCTCTTGCCCCCAACAATTTGGGTCCTCATTTTACTGACCTAGGAAAGGATGGAAGGCTGAGTCAACCTTGAACCAGTCATGACTGAACTCCTAGCAGTGGGCCGAGTCAGCCTGCAATGCTGCATTCTAACCATTGCGCCCGTATGGAAGGAAGGAAGGAAGGAAGGAAGGAAGGAAGGAAGGAAGGAAGGAAGGAAGGAAGGAAAGAAGGAGAGAGACTAGGCCCAGACAGAAGGGAGAAAGGGAGAGAGGAAGAGGGGGGAGGGAGGGAGGAAGGAAGGAAGGAAGGAAGGAAGGAAGGAAGGAAGGAAGGAAGGAAGGAAAGAAGGAGAGAGACTAGGCCCAGACAGAAGGGAGAAAGGGAGAGAGGAAGAGGGGGGGAGGGAGGAAGGAAGGAAGGAAGGAAGGAAGGAAGGAAGGAAGGAAGGAAGGAAGGAAGGAAGGAAGGAAGGAAGGAAAGAAGGAAGGAAGGGCACTAGCACTTATATACTGCTTCACTGTGCTTTACAGTGAGTGGTTTACAGAAACTGTGGCAAGAAAGGTTATAAAGTGGGTCAAAACACACCTAACACGTGTCTCACTTAGTAACAAAAATGTTGGGCTCGGTTGTGATCGTAAATCGAGAATTAGCTCCTCTTTAAGGGTATCTTTAGGAATCACCCAAAATGGTCGACAAGAATCCCCTTCCTTTCGTGTTTGTCCCCAAAGAGTTAAAATCGTACGAGAAATGAGGGGCGAAGCCGAGATTAAAAATTGCAGATTCAATAAATCTTGCAAAATCCAAAAATTGCTCCTGAAAGGCTGGCTGGTTCACACAGCATCGTTTAACCCCTACCGAATTGTACCGACTGCATCCCCAAAGAGGTTAAACTTGGTTAGTTTTAACTTTGGAGTTTGTTTTTTGTTTTTGTGGGTTTTTTTTCTTCTTCTCTGGATTTAAGCATCGCAGGGGAATTGAGAGAGTGTATTCAAACCTGAGTTGATCAATAATCAGATTAAATATGCTGTGTGAATGCAGCCAGAGGTTATTCAAAAAAATAAAACAAATCCTGGGAGATATTTATCAAGAAACCTCAAAAACATCAATGGAGAATGTGAAACGATGCACAGAAGAGATGCAGAGATGCACACAGGGGGAGGCTTAAAAAAAATCAACCTATTTTAAAAGACGGAAGGGGGGGAGGCTTTAATTGTGTTGCTGTAACTGCCATCTTAATTTTTTTTTTGACCTTGGAGAATATTAGCAGCCACCTCTCTCCTAGAAGAAGGAAATATTTTGAGAAATATTAAAAAGGGCTCCAAGAACACCGCAGATGGGGACTGCAGCCAAGAAATTAAGAGACGCTTGCTCCTGGGGAGGAAAGCGATGGCAAATCTAGACAGCCAACTAAAAAGCAGAGACATCACCCTGCCAACAAAAGTGTGTATAGTCAAGGTTGTGGTTTTCCCACTTGCAATGGATGGCTGTGAAGGTTGGACCATAAGGAAGGCTGAGCGCCAAAGAATGGAGGCCTTTGAACTCTGGTGCTGGAGAAGACTCCTACAAGTCCCTTGGACTGCAAGGCCATCCAACCGGTCAGTCCTGGAGGAGGTCAACCCTGACTGCTCTTTAGAAGGCCAGATCCTGAAGAGGAAACTCAAGTCCTTTGGCCACCTCAGGAGAAGGAAGGACTCCCTGGAGAAGAGCCGGGAACGATGGAAGGCAAAAGAAGAAGGGGACAACAGAGAATGAGGTGGCTGAATGGAGTCACCAAAGCAGTCGGCATGAGCTTGAATGGACTCCAGAGGATGGTAGAGGACAGGAAGGCCTGGAGGAACATTGTCCATGGGGTCGTGATGGGTCGGACATGACTTCGCAGCTAACAACAGCAACAACAATTAAAAAGGCAGGATATTATACTTCCCTGGATGAGAAATGGAGAAACATGCTCCCATTTTTCTAAATAGCCCTCAGCAGATGTCAGCACTTAAGAGGTAAAAAGATAGCTAGCTCTATTCATAAGCAAATACGTTGGACCCAAGGTCCAACAAAGCTAGCATTAGCCCTCAGCCACAATAGGAATTATCCAACGCTCCTTCATTGCGTCATCTCATTGCCCCACCCCCAGCAGTTCAAACTTCAACCAAACTTAGCTCAGACAACCTGCAGAGCCAGCAATGACCTCTACATAACCCCTACAACAGCCAATAGAGTACATGTTCTCGTACAGGAACAGGAAGCTCAAGTGCAAAGCCCAAGAGAAGGTAAAAAAACCCCTTCACTCTCAACTCCATGTGGTCAGCTGCCCAGAGCCTATTGGTTCTGCTTCATCAATAAATGGACCCTCTTTTGAATCAGCTTCCAGCCTCCATTTTGTCTCCAGTGCCTTTCTCCTGGCTTGAAACGGAACCAGATAGATATTTCTTCCCACAACTTATTCCCTCTCTCTAGATGCCTCTGTTCTGACCCAGCCTTAGCAAAACCAATAAACAGACTCCTTGTCCTGAAAAACCCCTCTTTATTTAGCTACTGTGAATTAATGGCATTCTCACACCAAAAAGTCCAGGCAAGAGTCCTTCAAAGGGTAAACTGCAGTAACAGATCTTATCAGTTCCTTGTGATAATTGCGAAAGGCTGCAAATTAAATTCTGGCAAGCAGTCTTTGTGGCACGAAACACAATGAGCGAAATCTTCAGAAATACAAACTGTTGCCTCCTACGACCACCACTCCCCTTTGCTTCTATTTATTCCTCAGCCAGGGAGGGGCCATTCAGCATCCGCGTGTGCCTTTCTTCCCGAGTCGGCTCCTTGTCCTCAGTTGTTCTCCTCTCCTAACAGCTCTGCCCACACACACATCTGGAATAGGCCCCAGCTGTTCTTCCTCCCCACTTATCTCCAACTCCGAAGGCAGCTGGGAAATGTCGGACGGCCCTGGCTCTCTCTCTGCTTCTGACGCAGAACATCCATCAGAGCCCTCCCCAAACTCCAGGACTGGCCCACGTTTTCCCTCAATCTCCTCATCATCTGAGTCTGACAGCTGGCAGGCCACAACTGTCCTTGAACTGGTAGTAAAACAGCTTCCTAAGGAGAAGAAATGACAACGCTGTGATAGAGACGGCGTCAAAAAGGCTTCAAAACAAGCCAACAATATTGCCAGGGAAATGACAAGGCTTTCTTGTATTCTTTCGCTCTTTAGATATGTTCAGAATAAAGGGAGGAGAAAGGAATCCCATCTGTTCAGCAAAGATGCTGATGGGATGCCAACAGGTGACAAAAGTTAAAAACAACAACCGCAGAGCTGTTGGTTCGTTCTCTGACAGGGACGTGCATGAATTCCGTAGGGAGATGAGGAGAAACGAAATAAAGAGATGTGATTGAAATGCCAGGCTTACAAAAATAGGCTAATATATTATATATAAGATATTTTTTTTAAAAAAACAACTTTTTAAAGAATGATTTTGAAACTCCAGAGCTGGAGGAATTGCATCCAAAGACCATAAATTGCTAATGAAATGTTAAATCTTGGTTAAAATATCAGATGAAAAAGCAAATGCACAGGTGGTGCCTGGCTCAATAGCAGTAGCTGGGAGTGGGATCTTAACAAAATAACAGAATAACAGAGTTGAAAGGGACCCTGGAGGTCTTCTAGTCCAACCCCCTGCTCAGGTAGAAAACCCTAAACCATTTCAGACAAATGGTTCTCCAATTTCTTCTTTAAAGCCTCCAGAATCAGAGCATCAAAAATACAGTTTTGGAGCACCAAAACCTCTAGAATAGGTGCATCAAAAATCCACTTTTGGAGCACCAAAACCTCCAGAATTAGATCACTAAAACTTCCAGAATCAGAGCATCAAAATCTCCAGAATTGGAGCATCAAAAATGCTGTTTTGGAGCACCAAAACCTCCAGTGTCAGTGCCCCAAAATGTACAGTATTGGATCTTGGAGTCCTAGTGGACAACTATTTAAATAGGAGTCAGCCGTGTGCAGCAGCCACCAAAAAAGCCAACACAGTTCTAGGCTGCATTAACAGAGGGATAGAATCAAGATCACGTGAAGTGTGCAAACACAACTTTATAAGGCCTTGATAAGGCCACGCTTGGGAAGTTGCATCCAGTTTTGGTTGCCATGATACAAAAAAGATACCGAGATGCTTTAGAAAGAAGGATGCTTCCTTTGACAGTCTCTGTGACTTCTTTCAATTTTCTTGTAGAGTTTTCAGGGAGCTAAACCAAAGCCACCTTTGGTTCTCAGATTACGTCTGCAAGGTGCCGAGAACTCAAATCTAATTTTTTGCCAAATATGGCTGTGTTCAGAGCTCAGAGGTATTGACAGCTTCCTGAGCATAAAGCTCTTCAGCTCTGACAAGATAGTGGGGAATGGAAGGATTGATAAACTTCGTGAATGAGAAGCGAAACATCTTCAAAGAAGAATATAAGAAAGTCCAGTTGCTTCCTGAATAAAAATTGCAGACTACAGGAACTATTAAAACTACTCAGGTGACCCTGAGGACACAAACCTCCAAGTGGCCTCAGCGACTCTTTAAAAGGATGCAAATGACCAGCTGTCTGCAAGGAGTATAAATCCTTCCATTGCCCACCATCCAGTCAGAGCGGAAGAAGCTTCTTGGATGAGAAGCAAAACGTCTTCAAGAAAAAAAAAACAAGGAAGTCCAATTGCCTGTGGAAAAAAAGAACCTTTGGGACTTGCACAGACTGGTTAGCTTTAAACTTAGATTCTTGGTGGCTTTGCCATGAATCCGATTCATTGATTGAGCTTTAGTATCTTTCGCCTCTTTCGCAAAACAAGAAAATAAATTCCTTCGGTAGCAAAGCCAATGTTGTCCTTGACTTAACAACTGTAATGGAGCCTGCTCATCATGGTTGCAACTTATGATGGGAGTACAGTGGATGGGTGACGTGATCCACCCAACTTTAAGACCTCTTTTGTGGTTGACGAATGTCATGGGCATTAAGCCGACCAATGGCTGTCTATGGCAGGGGTCCCCAATCTTTCGGACCTCAGGGGCCACTAAATTCATAATTTTAAATATCAATTATAAATTACTTAAAAGAATGTGGGAATGCAGTAGGCGTACTATATCTTCATTGTAGGAAAGCATTTGATAGAGTACCGTGGGATATGATTCTGAGCAATCTAGATGACACGATAATTAATTGATTTCATTTTGGAGTGCTTGTTGGTGGTTCTTCCTCAAAGGCATGAAGGAAGTTGGCACACAGTTCAGTCCTGAATACTCCTGGAAGTGTTTATTAGTGTTTAATAATTAAAAGGTAGAGGAAACGTGTCTCTATTTGTAGGTGGCACACTACTGAAAGGGACAGCTAATACTGTACAAACAGTGTTTCTTAACCTGGGCTGACTTTAAGAGGTGTGGACTTCAACTCCCAGAAATCACCCAGGGAATTCTGGGAGTTGAAATCCACACCTCTTAAAATGGCCCAGGTGAAGAAACACTGCTCTAAAATAGGAGTCCCCAATCTGTCAGACCTCAGGGACCATTAAATTCATCATTTTACATCCTGCCGACCACTAAAATGATCTGCCTAATGACCGGCTGAGTGGGTGTGTCTAGGTGGTCACGTGACTGGGTGGGCATGGCCAACTCAATGTCACTCAAGGGGAGCCTCGCCAGCCTCTATTCCTCCCTCCCTCCCAGCCCCTCCCTGCCTGCCCATCCGGGCTTCCCAACAGGAAGCAGTTGCTGGACCTGAGCAGCCACCATGAGAAAGAGTTGGCAAAGCAGCTCACTTCAAATTGGATCTGACCGAGAAGGAGGCTCAGCGGAAGCACCTCACTGAGGACTAGGAGCATAGGCTTTCCAAGCAGAGGAAAGGCCTGCGGGAGTGCAAGGCCAGGTCCCGGCGCCTGGAGGCTCAGTGGGCTGAGATGGTCAGCCAGTTCCAGGCCATGATGCAGTCTCACTGGAACGAGGCCCTCCGGCTCTTCACCACCAGCGGCTCTTCCCTCCAGCCTTTGCCCAAAGCCCCCCACCAGGAGGCCAAAGCAGACCCCAAGTGGGAATTTCTGCCCCCTTCCGACCCCCACAAAAAGACCCCCAAGGGGGAGACTCTCTGCAGCAACACAAGCGTTCATTGCACGTATCTGTCCCAGGGGCCGTAGTTTGGGGACCCCTGATTTAGTGCAATATAAAAAATGCAAATCATTTTTCTCCGGATCACCAACATTTTCTCGTGGGCCACCAGTGCTCCATGGACCACCAGTTGGTGACCGCTGCGCTATGGGCAAAGTTTTGCTGAAAACTGGAAGAAAATTTGGGTTTTCTGCAAAACCATCATAAAATGCAGTCACATGACCAGGAGGTGCTGCAAACAGCAGCAAGCACAGATAGTCCTCGACTTACAACCATTTGTTTAGTGACCGTTCAACGATCCGATGGCCCTGAAAAAAGTGCCTTACGGCCTATTTTCACACTTACGACAGTTGCGGCATCTCCATGGTCCCATTATCCAAATTCGGACGCTTGACAGCCGACTCGTACTTACGACGTTCGCAGTGTCCCGGAGTCGCGTGATCCCCTTTTGCGACCTTCTGATGCGTAAAGTCAATGGGGAAGCCAGGTTCACTTGACACCCGTGTGACTGACTTAACCGCTGCACTGATTCACTTAACAACTGGGCCAAGAGAGGTCGTAAAAAGGGAACAAAGCTCACTTTAAAAACACCTCACATAGGGACAGAAATGTCAGGCTCATTCGTGGTCGTATCTCAAGGACTTCCTGGAAATACAGCTCGTTTGTCCAGTGCTTGAAGTTTGGTCGCATATCCACCAAGAAGCGACTACCGTCAGAACTTCAAATCTAGCTTACAAGAACCCCTCCAGATAAATCCCTTGTAATTCCGAGTGGCCCCTAAAGCAACCGGTCGTAACTTGAGAACTGCCAGTATTTCATCCCACCCTGTTGCGTTAGCTCAACCCTTTTCACACACTTGTGCCATTGCCGAAATCATTAAAGTTGATCCTTAAATTGGATTCATTGGGCAGAGAGATGGATGAACACAGGAAATTGAAAGCAATTCGATAGAGTTTAGTGTTTAGTCCAGGGGTGTCCAAACTTGGGAACTTTAAGACTTGTGGACTTCAACTCCCAGAATTCCCCACCCAGCCATGCTGGCTGGGGAATTCTGGGAGTTGAAGTCCACAAGTCTTAAAGTTCCCAAGTTTGGACACCCCTGGTTTAGTCTTTCTCAACCTGGGCAGCTGGGAGACAGGTGGACTTCAATTCCCAGAATTCCCCAGCCAGCAAAGCTGGGACTTCTGGGAATTGAAGTCCACCCGTATTCAAGCTGCCAAAGTTTAGTGTATTCTGTAACTCTAGAAAGAAAACGGTTGAATTCAGTTGCCTTACAAGTGGTATGGTGTGAACAATACAATACAAACACACTATAACACCCCATCTCCCCCCAACTTAGGACCACAATCGAGCCTTCAATTTCTCTCACAAAGCAAGACATTTACAATACAATATAATACAATAGCAGAGTTGGAAGGGACCTTGGAGGTCTTCTAGTCCAACCCCCTGCCTAGGCAGGAAACCTTATACCGTTTCAGACAAATGGCTATCCAACATCTTCTTAAAGACTTCCAGTGTTGGGGCATTCACAACTTCTGGAGGCAACTTCTGTTCCACTGATTAATTGTTCGGTCAGGAAGTTTCTCCTCAGTTCTAAGTTGCTTCTCTCCTGGATTAGTTTCCACCCATTGCTTCTTGTTCTACCCTCAGGTGCCTTGGAGAATAGTTTGACTCCCTCTTCTTTGTGGCAACCCCTGAGATATTGGAACACTGCTATCATGTCTCCCCTAGTCCTTCTTTTCATTCAACTAGACATACCCAGTTCCTGCAACCGTTCTTCGTGTATTTTAGCCTCCAGTCCCCTAATCATCTTTGTTGCTCTTCTCTGCACTCTTTCTAGAGTCCCCACATCTTTTCTACATCGTGGGACCAAAACTGAATTCCGTATTCCAAGTGTGGCCTTCCCAAGGCCTTGTAAAGTGGTATTAACCCTTCACGTGATCTTGATTCTCTCCCTCTGTTGATGCAGCCTAGAACTGTGTTGGCTTTTTTGGCAGCTGCTGTGTTGCAGAAAATCAGGAGACTTGGACTGCGAGATCAAGAAAAGCTTTATTTGGCCAAATGGCTCAGACGGTGTAAACTCACATTTAACGTCTGAGCGAGGTTCTTAGGGAGAAGCGTATTCTTATAACTTCCTCAAAAACAGTACAACATGGTCAGCGCTAATTGGTCACATATTTTAGACTGCTTGTTATTATGCTAGAAAAGCAGATAACATCTTGTTTTCCCTCTGTATCACAGTTGACTTGCAAAGAAGCTATTCTAAGATTCTGGCAGAGGACTTGTGGTTGACTGAACTACTTAACAGCAGGTGTTATTTTTGCGGCTTGACATTTAAGTTTCTGTCTCAAAGATTTTTTTTGTACCTTACAAAGCGCAAAGATAAAAATGACTAAAGATCATCTAGTCTGACCCCGAACCATCTCACTTTACGTCCAAGTCTCGCTTTACGTCCTGCCTTAGCTGCACATTTGTTAAAAAGCTTTTGCCCCATTTTGCAACATCTCCTGCCACACTACGCATCACTGCACTTGTCAAGTTTGTAACACCGTTGTTCAGTGAATCTGGCTTCCCCATTGACTTTGCTTGTCAGAAAGGGATTACGGGACATGCAACCAACATCAATATGAGTCAGTTGCCAAGCATCTGAAGTTTGAACCCATGACCACGGGGATGTTGCGAAGGCCCTAAGTCCATTTTTCCTAGGCTGTGTAACACTGGTCACTAAATGACCTGTTGTAAATTGAGGACTATTATCTGTACTAAATCTTGCACACTTTCATTTTGCTGCCTGTTCCAAAGCCACCTTCACTGGCTGGGCCAAGAACAAACTTCTACAATAAGTAAATTAAATTGAATTGAGTTAAATTGAATCTAATTGAATCGAAACTAAACTAAACTAATTAAATTAAGTTGTTAAATTAAGTTAGGTTAGGTTAAGTTAGGTTGTTAAGTTAAGTTAAGTTAATTTATATCTCCCTTCCAGTGGTGGGTTTCAAAATTTTTTAGAACCTCTTCTGTAGGTGTGGCCTGCTTTGTGGGAGTGGCTTGCTGGCCATGTGACCGTGTGGGAGTGGCTTGGCAGCCATGTGACTGGGTTGGCGTGGCCAACTTGTAAAATGTGGTGAAACTCACTTAACAACGCTCTTGCTTAGCAACCAAAATTTTGGCTCCGGAACTCTGGCATTGAAGTGTGCAAGTCTTAAAGCTGTCAAGTTACAAGATCCTTGCACCCCTAACCCTTTAGAAAAAAGCCCCCAGGGGTGTTCAAACTTGACAGCTTTAAGACTTGTGGACTTCAACTCCCAGAATTCCTCCTCGCGCTCTTCATCTTGATGATGTGCGGACAGGCAGGGGGAGGGAGCTGGAACCGGTTCTAAACAGCACTGTAGATTTGTGGAACCTCTTCTATAGAAGAGCTTAGAACTGGCAGGAACCCACCCCTGCTCCCATCCCACTCAGATGTGAAATGCTACCGGTTCAGGGCGAAGCAGTATTTCCGGCGATCAGCTGTGACGCACAATTTATATTAGCTAGAAAGCAGAATTTCCTGCGCTCACCTTTGCGAACCGGTAGCGAAGGTAAGTAGATTTCACCCCTGATCCCACCTCCCCTCCCCACCGGCCGATAATTATCTGCAGGGATCCTAACTTACCGGCAAAGGAGCTGAATAGAAGTGCTAAACTTGAGCATCTGATCCTCATTGTTATATCCCTGCGCACTGTTCGTTCTTTGTTCCTCGGCAGCAATGGGGCCACTGATGTAAGCTGGAAGATCTGGGATGTTATTTTGAGCCACAGCCCAGCCCCTCCCTCCCCCCCCACCCGCATGGCAACCCCCCCCCTTTCCAAGATAGTTATGCCTCAGCTGTTATGCTGGGCATTGTCAGCTGTTTTGACAGCTCAACGCTGGGAACAATGCAAGGCTGAAGAGGAAGGGCTCATTTTTTAAGTACTGCCTGTTCTCATCACCTTCCGGGATACCCGAAAAACTTAAGCCCTTGCTTTGATATTTGGGGTGGGGAGAGTCTGCCCTGGAGAGGGAAAAGTGGAGAGAATGCCACGGCTAACTTTGTTAATGCTATGATCTCGGCTTCCCCAGCAGCACGAAGCCGAGTCCTCGTCAAGATAAGCTCCTTTTATTTAATTGACAGTGAATTCCTCTCCAGCAAAGTTTTTCCTCTCCCACAGTCTTTCAAGGTAGTTCCCAATTCCCGACCTTTATCAGGCTTGGAGAGTGGCCAGGGCAATATTTTTCATATGCTGAAATGCAGGAATGATGTTGGATATCCATTTGTCTGAAACGGTATAAGGTTTCCTGACTAGGCAGGGGGTTGGACTACAAGACCTCCAAGGTCCCTTCCAACTCTGCTATTGTATTGTATTATTGTATTGAATGAACTCATGGCCTCCTGCAAACTCCACTCCCTTTTCGCCTCCTGCAAACTCCACTCCCCTTTCGCCTCCTGCAAACTCCACTCCCCTTTCGCTCCTCTTTTATTCCCTATGGGAGGGGCTGTCCACCATCCACCTTTGGCCTTACTCCCAAGTCGACCCTTGTTCCTTAGCTGTTCCCTTCGTCTGGCAGCTCTGGGCATGTGCATCCCAGGAACAGGCTCCACCTGTTCTTCTGACCCACTGATCTCAAACTCTGAAGGCAGCTGATAACTGGCATACGGTCCTGTTCCCCCACTCTGCCTCCGATGCAGAGCCCTCATCAGAGCCTTCCCCAGTGGATGGATTTTAAACCAAGCTCAAGCTTTCATAATTTCAGCTTATAATTCATCTGCTGGAAAAGACACAACCAGTTTTATACACAGTCCTCCACTTACCAAAATTCATTTAGTTTGAAGTTACGACAGCATTAAAAAAAAAGTAACAGGATCATTTTTCACACTTATAAGCATTGTAGCCTCTCCATGGTCACATGATCAAAATTCGAACACTTGGCAACTGACTCGTATATATGACGGTTGCAGGTCAGGGGACCCTGACCTGAGATTTTATGACAAGCATAGTCAGTGGGGAAGCCAGGTTCATTTAACAACTGTGTGACCAATTTAACAACTGCCCATTCAGCTAACACAGGGGTGTCCAAACTTGAGAACTTTAAGACTTGTGGACTTCAACTCCCAGAATTCCCCAGCCAGCCATGCTGGCTGGGGAATTCTGGGAATTGAAGTCCACAAGTCTTAAAGTTCCCAAGTTTGGACACCCCTGATCTAACTGCTGTGGCAAGAAAGCTGATAAATTGGGGCAAAACTCACTTAACAACTGTTCTTGCTTAGCCATGGAAATTTGGGGGTCAATTGTGGTCGTACGTCGAGGACTAACTGACTCTTTGCCAAGATGCCAAGACTGTCGTAGTCCAAGATGAAAAAAAGAAATCCCAGTTTTCCACTTCTTGAGAGAAACAATCTGCCCGATTTTTAGCGGTTGCAAAAGGAGAAAGACTTGGTTGGCGTGATCACTGCTCCTATTCAGCGTACCAATCTGTAAAATGGGAACAAGGAATTGGTTTCGTTACAATGGGCAGAGGGAAAAAAAGCTGGTTTATCCGACAATTTCTCGGCTAAGTTGAAACCATCTTTCGTGTGGCTTACCCTTCAGAGCATTAGCCTCTGGAGTAGCATGTCTAACTCGCACAGGTGGTAAGGCCACACTTAGAATACAGCATCCAGTTTTGGTCGCCACGATATCAAAAAGATGTGGAGACCAGAGATGGTATTCAGACAGTTCAAACCGCTTCAGGCGAACCGGTAGCGGAAATTTTAAGTAGTTTGCAGAGCCGGCAAATACCACCTCTGGTTGGCCCCGCCCTCCCGCCCATGTCGTTCCCTATCCTATATGCCTTTGTTTTTAAGCTCAGTTGATTCACTTGGCAGAACGGATTGCTGCACCTCCGCTGAGCTAAAACACAGCTCAGCTCACCAGCATTGACACCGAGGGCGGTCTTTGCGCAACATGCTTTCTCATACAACTGGTAGGAAAAGATTTGAAATTCCACCGCTGGCTGAGACTCTAGAAAGAGCGGAGAGAAGAGCAACAAATATGATTAGGGTGTAAAGTTTCCTAACAATGATTCATAATGATCGAGCCAATGTTTTAATACAAAAACCGGTGATTTATTCCTCAGGAGTGTCACTACGTTGTTTTGTTTGTCTACTTGAGCCTCTATTATGAGCTATACTGTAGAGAAGTTTTTCTTATCTGACAATGATTTACTGCGCATGCTTCTTAACATGTTTCTTAATACATCACACATTCCAGAGACTTCTTTTCTTTTGTTCTTCTGTTCGTCTGCCAAGAAGGTGGGCGATAATTGCTCTTGCCAAAATGTAACAATTAGATAGATTTGTTTGTTTTTCTTATTTTTATATTAAAGTTTGTTTTAATTAGAACTTGTTATTGGGTCTTACTTTCGCTTTTTCGGAAGATATGCTGTTTGGAAAGCCATCGATTCTAGACCTCATTAGCTCAGGGTGAAATTTCCCCTGGCAACAAGGAGGACCACAAGGGATGAGGTGCTTGGGGCCCAAAGGGAGAGACCACTGAAATATAAAGATGAAGAAATTACCATTCTTAAGCAGATTCCGAAAAAGATAAGAGAGAGAAGGAGGAAGTATTCCTCCTTATCAAAGAAATTATACAATAAAGGAATTTGGTTTAGATGGTTATTGCCAGAGGGAATGTTGATCCCTCTGGCAATAATACAATACAATATAATATAATACAAATATAATACAAAAAGGGAAATAGGGTTAGAATTAATACAGTGCAGGAGGCTGAAGCCTTCATTAAAAAGCATTTCCCCCTTCTAGAGGACGAACACAGCGAAGGTAGTGAAAAGGATAGCAAGGTACAAGAAGGAAGGGGGGCTGTGGCTCCCTCGGGGGACAGGGAGGAAGGAGCAATATCGAAAAGGCTCAGGTCACAAAAATAAAAGTATTTGAAATAATAGTAATTGTTGATATTCTAGAAAGTGACAAAAGAAAAATGATCGAACACATGGTTGACAATATAGAGTAATACTCTGTTTTCTGCTTATCTTTTATCTTTTGTTTTTAAGATTTTAAAAACTCTGAGATTTGGATGGATTTCTATCACTAGTGTGGGAGCTGCCCAAATTTTCTATGTATCCCCTTACCTTTTCCCATAAATGTTTAAAAACCAATAATTTTTTTTAAAAAAAAAGCAACGGTGATTTATTAACAGCTTCATTAGGCATTATTCATTAGGCAAAATTTACTCGCAGCCATTCCTTTGCTCTCTTTTTCTGCTTCTGAACTTTGCCCCTGTTTCTTTCCTCCCCTCAGTCTGTGTCATAAATACCCAATAGATACACCCATCTCGAACCAGCTACTGTGCCGAGAGCATGCGTGGAATGTCAACACGGAGAGTTGACATAGGGCACTGGAGCAGTAGTGAAATTCAAATGGTTTTAATACCGGTTCTGTGGGCATGGCTTGGTGGGCGTGGGCGTGGCTTGGTGGGCATGGCTTGGTGGGTGTGGCAGAGGAAGGATACTGCAAAATCTCCATTCCCACCCCGCTCTGGGGCCAGCCAGAGGTGGCATTTGCTGGTTCTCCAAACTACTCAAAATTTCTGCTACTGGTTCTCCGAACTATTCAAAATTTCCGCTGCCAGTTCTCCAGAACCTGTCAGAACCTGCTGGATTTCACCCCTGGACTAGAGTCTAAAATACATGAAGAACGGTTGCAGAAATTGGGTATGTCTAGTGGCTAGTCCAGGGGTGTCCAAACTTGGGAACTTTAAGACTTGTGGACTTCAACTCCCAGAATTCCCCAGCCAGCCATGCTGGCTGGCTGGGGAATTCTGAGAGTTGAAGTCCACAAGTCTTAAAGTTCCCAAGTTTGGACACCCCTGGGCTAGTCTAATGAAAAGAAGAACTAAGGGCGACTTATTAGCAACCAAGTTTTCTAGCTGAATTGAGTTCTACCACCAATGATGAGATATGCCTCATAATATGTTAAATCTGTTCCAATATCTAATGGGCGGCCACCGTTAATAGGGATTCACTCTATTCTCCAAGGCACCTGAGGGCAGAACAAGAAGCAATGGGTGGAAACTAATCAAGGAGAGAAGCAACTTAGAACTGAGGAGAAACTTCCTGGCAGTGAGAACAATTAATCAGTGGAACAGCTTCCCTCCAGAAGTTGTGAATGCCCCAGCACTGGAAGTTTTTAAGAAGAGATTGGGCACCATTTGTCTGAAAGCTATAGGGTTTCCTGCTCAACCAGGGGGTTGGACTAGATGATCTCCAAGGTCCCTTCTGTTATTCTGAGTGATGCAAACAGCGTCAAAGAACGTAGAGGAGGGGAATTAAAAGCACAATGACTATATATGTATACTTTTTTGTTCTAGTTTTTTTAAAAGGAGGAGAATTCATGTTAAAATTAAATGTGTATATTGAAAAGGAATTATAAATGCCATCAACATAAAATGGAGCTTGCTCAGAAGCTGAAATACACCAAGTAAATGAGATGAATTTGGAGCAGTTTACCTTGAGTTTGTATCTATTGTGTGCCCGTGTATTATTGTGGTTGAAGCTGAAGTAGTCGTTGACAGGTAGGACGTTGTAGCAGACAATTTTGTGTACTATGCTTAGGTCAGACCTTAATCGGCGCAGTTCTAGGTTGTCCAAGCCAAAATTTCAAGCCTGGTGGCATAAGGGATTCTGTTATGAGCAGAGGAGTGGAGGACTCTTCTCGTGAAATACCTCTGGACTCACTCGATTGTATTCGTGTCCGAAATACAGTGTGGATTCCAGGCAGATGAGCCGTATTCAAGAATTGGTATATTCTGAGAATTGGTTGAAACCCTTCTTTGTAGCAACCCCTCAAATATTGGGATTCTATTGTCATATCACCCCTTGTCCTTCTTTTCATTAAGCTAGACATACCCAGTTCTTGCAACCGTTCTCCACATCTTTTATCCTCCAGTCCTTTAATGATCTTTGTTACTCTTCTCTGCACTCTTTCCAGAGTGTCAACATCTTTTTGTATCGAGACAAACAAAATTGGATGCAATATTTCAAAGGTTTTGGGCTTTATAAAGTAGTATTAACACTCCACGTGATTTTGATTCTATTTCTCCGTTACAATACAATACAATACAATAGCAGAGTTGGAAGGGACCTTGGAGATCTTCTAGTCCAACCCCCTGCCTAGGCAGGAAACCTTATACCGTTCCAGACAAATGGCTATCCAACATCTTCTTAAACACTTCCAGTGTTGGGGCATTCACAACTTCTGGAGGCAATTTCTGTTCCACTGATTAATTGTTCTCACTGTCAGGAAGTTTCTCCTCAGTTCTAAGTTGCTTCTCTCCTTGATTAATTAATGCAGCCTAGGACTCTGTTGGCATTTTTGGGGACTGCAGCCCATGGCTCACTCATATTTAAGTGATTATCCACTAGGACTCTCCCTCGCATTACACATTGTGCTAGATACCACCTAGTGTTTTTTGTTTTTGTTTTTTGCCTAAGTGTAAAACCTTACTTTGTTGGAATTCATTGTCGGAATGTATTTTTATGCAACAGCTACAGTAATATTTAACCAATAGATGGCAGTGTTTTCAAGTTTGGATCTCTATACGCTATGCTTTTTTGTTCTGAGTAGAGTTTCCTGTTTCAGATAAATAGTTGAGCAGTAAAGCACATGGTGACTGTATTTTTTATTTGCTTTCAGTGGTGCTTTATATAAAACAGAATTTCTTTTTTTTAAATGATTTTTATTAAATGTTTTGATCTTTAAAAACAATAGGGAAGACACAGCAAAGAAAAAAACACAATAAGACAAAACAAAACACAGAACATACATAACAATATACAGTAATTTTACAGCTTTCTGAACTGATATATTTGAGTATATGATCTTAATTTAGACCTGAGTTATTAAATTTGCAATTTGCAAGTTCGCAGATTCATTTATAACAGTATCACCCAGTTGAACCAGTGTTACAGTAAGCCATCGTGGATATATTCTTGTATAAAATGTTGGCAACATGGCTGTTTGTAGCAGCAAAGATCACTCTTTTGCAATAATAAAAATTGGGAAAACCAAACAAATGTGTTTTTGTATTTGGTGCCAGCTTTTATAATTCTCCCTTCTCCATTGCCTTCCTCTCACTATACCCTAAACTTCTAATTCTTTTTCTATTTCTTTTCTTACCATCGGGGGTTTGTTTTGTTAGGGAGTTTCTTTCAGTCTTATTCCCCATCCACCCACTCACAACAAAGACAGAATAATAACAGAGTTGGAAGGGACCTTGGAGGTCTTCCAGTCCAGCCCCCTGCTCAAGCAGGGGAGATCCTATACCACAGGGGTGTCCAAACTTGGGAACTTTAAGACTTGTGGACTTCAACTCCCAGAATTCCCCAGCCAGCATGGCTGGCTGGGGAATTCTGGGAGTTGAAGTCCACAAGTCTTAAAGTTCCCAAGTTTGGACACCCCTGCCCTACACCAATGCACAGTCCAATCTCTTCTTTAAAACATCTAATGTTGGAGCACCCACAACTGCTGGAGGCTATTCATTCTGCTGATTAAATGTTCTGTGACTTATCTGTGAGTGTGTATTTAGGAAACTCACAATAACAGTCAATGTGGCGTTTTCATCATTTCTCCACTCCCGGAAACTCTCTGGCAGCAGCTGTCTCGCCCATAACTTCACCCCAAGGCTTTGCATTCTCAGCCAGGGAGCTTCAGCTGCTTTCTATGTAATGGGACCTGCCCTGAGAGAGCTGCTTCCCGATGGCCTTGAGCGCTTCTGCCTCGACATCTGACCTCCTGGCCTTATTTTCACACAACAGCTAACACAACAGCTGGTAGGAGGTATGCCCAGACCCTAGCATTAAAAATAAACCCAGAGCTCCCAATAGTTTATAACCAGGGTCTCCAGACTTGGCAAATGTAAGACTTGTAGACTTCAATTCCCAGAATTCCTGCTGGCTGAGGAATGCTGGGAGTTTTAACAGAATAATAAAGTTAGAAGGGACCTTGGAGGTCTTCTAGTCCAAACCCCTTGCTCTCAGCAGCAGGCCCGAGATTGGTTGTCCAATCTCTCCCTGAAAACCTGCAGTGATGGTGCAGCCCCAACTTCTGGTGGCAACTTCCGTTCCACTGGTTAATTGTCCTCATTGTTAGGAAGTGTATCCTGAAATCCAGGTTGCTTCTCCCCTTGATTAGTTTCCATCCATTGCTTCTTGTTCTGCCCTCAGGTGCCTTGGAGAATAGCTTGACTCCCTCTTCTTTGTGGCAACCCCTGAGAGATTGGAAGACTGCTATCATGTCTACCCTAGTCCTTCTTTTCATTCAACTAGACCTACCCAATTCCTGCAACTGTTCTTTGTATGTTTTATCTACCAATCCCCTAATCATCTTAAAGTTGCCAAGCTTGGAGACTCCTGGTTTGTCTTATTATTATTATCGTGCCATATCCGTCAAACTGGTTTCTTAGATTTGGAAGCCATGAAGTTCTTCTTCTGTCTGGACCTTGTTTGCCTTCAATTTTTCCCTGGAGGATTAAATGAAGCATGCCGTAAAAAATTTTCTTCCCATCCAGGTCCCACTCAGGAAGAGGTGGATTTCTACCGGTTCGCACCGGTTCAGGCGAACCGGTAGTGGTAATTTGGCCTGGGTCGCAGAACCGGCAGTGACCCAGGCTGGCCACGCCCTTGAACCGGTTCCCCAGTCTCCACTGCCATTGCCGACATGTTTTGTTATTAGTTTTTCATGGTCTTCTTTCATGGTGGCCAGCATGACTCAATGCTGAAGGCGCACAGAACGCTGTTACCTTCCCACCAAAGGTGGTTCCTATTTTTCTACTTGCATTTTTTATGTGCTTTCGAACTGCTAGGGGTTGGCAGAAGCTGGGACAAGTAAGGGGAGCTCAGTCCGTTACGCGGCGCTCGGGATTTGAACTGCCAAGCTGCTGACCTTTCTGATCGACCAGCTCAGCGTCTTCCTCACCGCGTCCCTCGTTTTCGCTGGCCGAGGGCTAGTACAACAAACTGAAAACAAAACAAACGGAGAACTGTTTCCCCCCTTTTGCATTTGAGCATGCAAGAAGGGACAGGAAAGGAGAAAGGGAAAGAAGGAAAGGCAAAGAAAAAGAAGGAAAGTAGGGAAGAGAGCAAGGAAGGAGGAAGAAGAAAAGAGGGGAAGGAAGAAGAAAGGAGAATGAAGAGGAAAGGAAAAAGAAGAGGAAGAAAGGGAGGAGAAAGGAGAAGATGGAAGGAAAAAGAAGAAAAGGAAGGAAGGAGAAAGGAGAATGAAGAGGAAAGGAAAAAGAAGAGGAAGAACGGGAGGAGAAAGGAGAAGAGGGAAGGATAAAGAAGAAAAGGAAGGAAGGAAGAAGAAAGGAGAATGAAGAGGGAAGGAAAAAGAAGAAAAGAAAGGAAGGAAGGAAAGAAAGAAGGAAGGAAGGAGAAAGAAAGGAAGGGAGGAAGGGAGATTATGAAAGTGAGGGAGGGTCTGAGGGAAGTCCAGCCTTAACACTTGGCCACCACAGGTGCCCCCGACACAAGTGACGTTGAGCTAGCCATGTCCCCCCGGGCCCCCAAGGTCACAACCCTGATGCGTCCATCAGTGAAATCAAGTTTGACACCCCTGATTTAGAATGGATAAATATTCAAATATTTGTTGGGAATATGAACAACACAGAGAGACATGCTTAATGGACACGTAAAAAACCTAAAAAAATGATTCAAAGACACAGAAGATAACACAGGTAGTCCTCACCTTACAACAGTTCATTTATTGACCATTTGAAGTTACAACATTACTGAAAAAAGTGACATGACCATTCCTCACACTTACGACCTTTGCAGCATCCCCATAGCCACGTGAACAAAATTCAGAGGCTAGACAATTGACTCATATTTATGACGGTCGGGTCAGGTGGTCCCCTTTTGCGACCTTCTAACAAGCAAAGTCAATGGGGAAGGCACTTAACAACCTCTTTAGAAACAAATGCAGTGATTCGTTTAACAATGGAGGTAAAGACAGTTCATGAAATGGGGCAAGACTCGCTTAACGACTGTCTCGCTTAGCCACAGAAATTCGGGGCACAATTGTTGTCATAAGAGAAGAATTAACAGCATTCAACTGAAACTTTTCCTTTTAGGACTGATGGGTGCAGAGTTAGGGGAAAAAATCATGGAAATTTATTTTGGTATATATAATTACTGCAACAAGATTTATGCACAAAGATGGAAAGATTCTGCACTAGCCCTATGCAGGAATGGATGGTTAAATTGACAGAACCTGCTAAGATGAATAAACTAACTTTTTAAAATCTTCAAAAAGAACAACCAAAACAAACCCCTTTGCCGTCTCAGATATTCCCAAACTCCCTTGGGGAAAAAATCTTTGTTAAACTCTATTTCTCATTCTTGGCAACTGTACAATGTCTGGACTTCCACTCCCAGCATTCCCCAGGCGGAAGAGAATTCTGGGAGTTGAAGTCCAAACATCTCAAAGTATCTTGTTGTGGCCCGCAGGCAGCCAGGGGAGCTGGCAGAAGATTCGGACAGTGAGGAGGTTGGGGAGGAACATGGGCCAATCCTGGAGTCTGAGGAAGGCTCGGATGAGGGCTCTGTGTTGGAGGCAGAGAGGGGGCCAGAGCCGTATGCCAGTTATCAGCTGCCTTCGGAGTCGGACATCAGTGAGGCAGAAGAACAGCTGGAGCCTCTTCCCAGGGTGCGCATGCGCAGAGTTGCCAGACGAAGGGAAAAACTAAGGAACAAGGGTCGATTTTGGAATAAAGTCAGAGGTGGATGGTGAAGGGCCCCTCCCAGAGGGAATAAAAGAGGAGCGACAGGGGAGTGGAGTTTGCAGGAGGCCATGAGTCCATTCCTGCATCCTTGCCAAGTATTGCGGCCTCTGAAAGATATAGGCCTGGCCACTCTCCAAGCCTGATAAAGGTCAGCAATTGTGAACTATCTTGAAAGACTGAGGGAGAGGAAAGACTTTGCTGGAGAGGAATCCATTGTAAATTAAATAAAAGGGTTTTTGGGGGGACGAGGACTCGGCTTTATGCTGCTGGGAAAGCCTACGTCAGAACCTATCTAAGGCTGGGAAATCTAAGGAATAAAATTACAACAAAAGTCAAAAATAACTTAAGGGAGCCCAACCCAGTGGATATTTGGGGTGGGGGAGCCACAGCAAGGGCCAGTACGATCTCCCGTCGCGATCCACCGACTCTGGCAGCTGTGACAGATGTTCTGATCAGAAGTGCTAGTGCAGGGCAGACCTCGGCTTTAGATAAATCGTGGGTTAGTTTCGCTGTAGTTATAAGGGTCACCCTCAAAGGGCACGGCGGGAGGGTGATTGAAGATTCCCACCAAGAAGATCCATAAGGTCCCAAGGCTCAGGATGGGGGTCACCAAGAAGAGGCAGAGGCGGTCCACAGTCCGAGCTACGCGATTCCAGTTGTCCTTTTCCTGCAAGGGTACAATAACAGGATTGGAAAAGGGCCGAAGACTTTCATACACCCTGCAAGCACCTCCAAAAGCCATAGTATGTTCACAGCAGGAAAAGTCTAATAAGTTTTGTGGACTTCAACTCCCAGAATTCCCCAGTCAGCCTTTAAGACTTGTGGTCTTCAACTCCCAGAATTCCCCCGTTAGCCTTTAAGACTTGTGGCCTTCAACTCCCAGAATCCCCCTGTCAGCCTTTAAGACTTGTGGCCTTCAACTCCCAGAATCCCCCTGTCAGACTTTAAGGCTTGTGGCCTTCAACTCCCAGAATTCCCCAGTCAGCCTTTAAGACTTGTGGCCTTCAACTCCCAGAATTCCCCAATTAGCCTTTAAGACTTGTGGCCTTCAACTCCCAGAATTCCCCAGTCAGCCTTTAAGATTTGTGGCCTTCAACTCCCAGAATCCCCCTGTCAGCCTTTAAGACTTGGGGCCTTCAACTCCCAGAATTCCCCAGTTAGCTTTTAAGACTTGTGGCCTTCAACTCCCAGAATTCCCCCGTTAGCCTTTAAGACTTGTTGCCTTCAACTCCCAGAATTCCCCAGTCAGCCATGCTGTTGAAGGCCATAGGTCTTAATGTTGCCAAATTTGGAGACCATTGGCCTTGTGGCATTTGGATAGCAGACGAAGCTTGAACCTGGCTTAATTCAGCAACCAGGTTAGGTAATTTGCGACAGTACAACATGCGTCTCTGTGGTTTTCCCCATTTCTGGCCTGCTGACCACATTCTGCTGCAGAAAATGAAAATATTCAAGTTACAGCATGGCTGTAACTTGAGAAAGATGGCTAATCTAGTGAAGAGAAGGACCAGGGGAGAAAGGGTAGCAGTCTTCCAATATTTGGTGGGCTGGCCCAGAGAGGAGGGGGTCATGCTATTTTATAAAGCACAGGAAAGAAAAAGAAAGGGAGGGAGGGAGGGAGGGAGGGAGGGAGGGAGGAAGGAAGGAAGGAAGGAAGGAAGGAAGGAAGGAAGGAAGGAAGGAAGGAAGGAAGGAAGGAAGGAAGGAAGGAAGGAAAAATAATTAAAAGAGAGAGACATGGCTAGTCTAGTGAAGAGAAGGACCAGGGGAGACAGGATAGCAGTCTTCCAATATTTGACGGGCTGCACCAGAGAGGAGGGGATCAAGCTATTTTACAAAACACAAGAAAGAGAAAGAAGGAAGGAAGGAAGGAAGGAAGGAAGGAAGGAAGGAAGGAAGGAAGGAAGGAAGGAAGGAAGGAAGGAAGGAAGGAAAGAAAGAAAGAAAGAAAGAAAGAAAGAAAGAAAGAAAGAAAGAAAGAGGGAGGAAGGAAGGAAGGAGGAAAAAATAATTAAAAAGAGAGAAACATGGCTGGTCTAGGGAAGAGAAGGACCAAGGGAGACAGGAGAGCAGTCTTCCAATATTTGAGGGCTGCCCCAGAGAGGAGGGGGTCATGCTATTTTACAAAACACAAGAAAGAAAAGAAAAGAAAAGAAAAGAAAGAAAGAAAGAAAGAGAAAGAAAGAAAGAAAGAAAGAAAGAAAGAAAGAAAGAAGGAGGGAGGAAAAATAATTAAAACGAGAGAGACATGGCTGGTCTAGGGAAGAGAAGGACCAGGGGAGACAGGAGAGCATCTTCCAATATTTGAGGGGCTGCCCCAGAGAGGGGGGGGGGGTGTCAAGCTATTCTTCGAGGTACCAGAAAGCCAGACAAAGAATAATGGATGGAAACTGATCCAGGAGAGATTCAACCTGGAAATAAGGAAGTGAGAACAATGAATCAGTTGAAAGGCTTATGAATGCTCCAACACTGGAAGTTTTTAAGAAGACGTTGGATGACCCAGGGGTGAAATTCTCCTGGTTTGGCCCGGTTTGGCCGAACCAGTAGGGACAATTGTTGTTGGTTCTATGAACCGGTAGTAAAAAAAAAAAAAGCTTCCGTGAGCCACTCGATCATCAGAACCTTCCCCCTGCAATAGATGTCCAGAAGTGGCAGGGGCTTGATGATGTCGCTGCAGCTGCCATGCGTGGATGGACGGAGGTAGCGAGAGTGGCGCCGAGGCAGTCCGGCGGACGAGCGACCGAGGATCAGGCTGCCTGATCCTCCATCACTCGCTTGCTCGCTCTTTCGTCCGCCCGGACCCCTCGGCACCACTCTGGTTACCTCCGTCCGGCTGCGCCCAGCAGCGAACTCTGCGACGTCATCAAGTCGAAGTGGCTTGGAGGCAGTGCTTTTCAGTGCTTTTCTGTGCGCCTGGCATTTAGGTAGATAGCCGGATGTCCTAAATGCCAGACGCACAGAAAAGCAGCTGCTGTTGGGGATCGCGGAACGCGAACCGGCGAAGCGCGCTCAGGAAGGCGGGGAATGGGATCATGTGTGCTTGAGGCTGAGGCAGCCTCAGGTTCCAGCACACGTGGTCCCATTCCCCGCCTTCCTGATGATGTCACCAGCCTCACCAGCCGTAAACCTCACCGCACGTCACTGATTACCACCAAGCCACACCCACAGAACCAGTGGCCAAAAATAAAATGTAGACTTCACCACTGGGATATCCATTTGTCTGAAGTGGTGTAGGGTTTCCTACCTAAGCAGAAGGTTGGACTAGAAGACCTCCAAGGTCCCTTCCAACTCTGCTACTCTATTCTATTCAGAAGGATAGTCTGAAGAAGTAAAATTAAGTTGGTGACCTGATAAGGTGGGTTTTTTTCACTCTTACCTCATTATAGTTGTTCTTCTCCTCCATGTGCTTCACGATGAAGTTGGCTCCAGCAATGGCTGGCTTGATCTCATTGTACAGCTGGTCCTGCAAATAGCCTGCCCCGTGGGGGCTTGGTCCTGGGGGGCGAAGAGAAAAGAAGGAAACTCTGAGCCAGGGACCGAAGAGATCTAGAGAGCTGCAATACAAGAGCCAGGGGGTAGCGCAGTGGTCAGAATGTGGTACTGCAAGGCTAACTCTGTGCCAGGGTTCCAACAGATGGCCTAATTAAATCATGAGCCTGGAGCCAAGCTTCAAAAGAAATCCAGTTATTTATTGGGAGCTCCATGTCGGCACATTCCCAAATGAAGCCAACTCTGACCCCATGTAATTTATGGCCCAACCATGACCCTGTTTCCCCCCTCCTCCCAGGGTGCATCATCAATCACATTCGCCAATGGGGCAGTTTCGCAGGTTGTAGCAATCACTCCCTTCCGGCCACTGTGGATAACCCTGGGAGATGGCCTTGAGAAAGATAAGTCTGGGATGTACTTCTGTTTTTGGCTACCGTGCTGCTCCGTTGGTTCCCCATCCCCCTTGCCTATGGCAACTCGAGAGCAGGCCAAGGATGCTTTGCAAATTGACACTCTGCCTACCAGTGGTGAGTTCCGGATCCCGTTCCAACCAGTACAGTTGGAACGAGCTCGGCGTCGCCCATATGGATGTGCACAATGCGCTCACACATGTGCTTGATGCACGCATGCATCGTAGCTGCCAGCGATGCTTCCGCAAGCCTCCGCGACGCTCTAGCTGCTCGGCGGAGTGTCACGCAGGCGCTGTATGTGCCATGCGTGTGCGCAGAAGCGCAGAAGGCATTAAAGGACAGGTAAGGCGCTCGGGCAGGCGGGTGGGCTTCCTGCCCGTCATGAGCCAGCGGCATTTAATGAGACTGCATCAGAGAACTTTTAGGTGGTGTCGATGCTGCCATGAGACATGATGGCTTAACTATTACCAGGGGTAGGCTGCTGGGGTTTCGCGCGGGTTCAGGCGATCCTCTAGCGAAGATTCTGCGCGGTTCAGTGAACTCCCAAACCCCACTCCTGGCTGGCCCCGCCCATTGTGCCCCATTCCTCCCACCCCAACCTTCCCAGGAACGCGGCCCATTCATCATGCCAGGTACGTGCAGGGGCCACTTGGAGGCTCAGGGAGTGGGGAGAGGAAACGGGCCTACCGGAAGTCCGGAAATGGGCCTGTTTCTCACCTCCAGAGGGCTTCCGGAGCCCGAGGAAGTCAGTTTTTGCCCCCCAAGAGGCCCAAGGAAGGTCTCCGGAGCCTGGGGAGGGTAAAAAAAACTCCCCCTCCACCGTGGTGCAGGAAGGTGACTAGGCCACGCCCACCTTGGCCACGGCCACCTTGGCCACGCCCACCCAGCAACGGAGCAGCAAACCCATTGCTGCAATTTTGGGGCTTACGTGCAGGGGTAATCCGTCTAGTTAAGCCGTGCCTCTCCGACTGCTTCTCAAACATGAGCTCGCTGCGGGATTTAATGGTGAAATATTCCTCCGCTTTGGCGATATAACCGACCGAACTGGAACGCCGGATCAGGAAGCCGTCCTGTGGCCCGGGGTCGCTCTCCGCTGGCTTGGACATGTGGAGGAGGCGAGGAAGGGTGTCAAGGAAGAACTGTGGATCGAAGGAGGGAAAGGGAAAAGGGGTTTTCAACCTTCAACAGCCTGGGTGGCAGCTTGAAGGTCTCCTGATGGTGTCCCATCCGAGGTCCAAAATAAACCCAACTGGATGAGATGCAGCCACCTATTTGCGTAGGCCAGAATGAGCCCTTTTAGAACTACACAACACAGAAACAATGGAAGTGTTTGTCCCAAATTTTTCAAGAGGCAACTGGACCTCCTTGCTGTTCTTTTGAAGATGTTTCACTTCTCATCCAAGAAACCTCTGGATTTGGGGGGGGGGGGTAGAAGGATTTAAACCCCTTGCAGACCACTGGTCATTTGCATTCTTTCAGAGGGTCGTTGAGGCCACTTGGAGATTTGAAAGAGGGGTTTAAAAGGCCATCTAGGTCCAACTTGAACACCCCTCTCTCAACACAGGGGGAAGGAGACAACATCATGTCTACAACACGGTCCTTTCAGCCGTTCCAAGAAGGCCCCACGCCCATTTGCACCACTCAGGCCACCCTGAGGACACAGACAAACCTCCAAGTAGCCTCAACAACTCTCTAAAAGGATGCAAATGACCAGCTGTTTGCAAGGAGTATCAATCCTTCCCACCCATCAATCCATTTCCCACCATCCAGTCAGAATTGAAGAAGCTTCTTGGATGAGAAGCGAAACATCTTTAAAGAAAAACCAGAAAGTCCGGAATAGAATAGAATAGAATAGAATAGAATAACAGAATGAAACAGAACACAAAGAACAGAAGGATTTAATAGAGTAGAGTACAATAACATAGCATACAGGTGAAACTTGAAAAATTAGAATATTGTGCAAAAGTTCATTTATTTCAGTAATGCAACTTAAAAGGTGAAACTAATATATGAGATAAAACTCATTACATGCAAAGCAAGATAGTTCAAGCCGTGATTTGTCATAATTGTGATGATTATGGCGTACACCTCATGAAAACCCCAAATCCACCATCTCAGAAAATTAGAATATTACATGCAATCAATAAAACAAGGATTCTACATAGAACAATATCGGACCCCTGAAAAATATAAGCATGCATATGTACTCAGTACACGGTTTGGGCCCCTTTTGCAGCAATTACTCCCTCAATGCAGTGTGGCATGGAAGCTATCAGCCTGTGGCACTGCTGAGGTGTTATGGAAGACCAGGATGCTTCAATAGTGGCCTTCAGCTCTTCTGCATTGTTCGGTCACATTTATCTCATCTTTCTCTTGGCAATGCCCCATAGATTCTCTATGGGGTTCAGGTCAGGCGAGTTTGCTGGCCAATCAAGCACAGTAATCTCACAGTCATTGAACCAGGTTTTGGTGCTTTTGGCAGTGTGGGCAGCTGGAAAATGAAGTCAGCATCCCCATAAAGCTCGTCTGTGGAAGGAAGCATGAAGTGCTCCAAAATCTCCTGGTAGTTGGCTGCGTTGACCCTGGTCTTAATGAAGCACAGTGGACCAACCCCAGCAGATGACATGGGCTCCCCAAATCAACACAAACTGTGGAAACTTCACACTGGACTTCAAGCATCTTGCAGTGTGTGCCTCTCCATTCTTCCTCCATACTCTGGGTCCTTGGTTTCCAAATGAGATGCAAAAGTTGCTCTCATCAGAAAAGAGGACTTTGGACCACTGAGCAACAGACCAGGTCTGTTTTTCTTTAGCCCAGGTAAGGCGCTTCTGACGTTGTTTGTTGTTCAGGAGGAGCTTAACAAGAGGAATACGACATTTGAAGCCCATGTCCAGGATCTGTCTGTGTGTGGTGGCTCTTGATGCATTGACTGCAGCTTCAGTCCACTCCTTGTGAAAGTCCCCAACACTTTTGAATGGCCTTTTCCTGACAATCCTCTCCAGGCTGCGGTCATCCCTGCTGCTTGTGCACCTTTTTCTTCCACACTTTTCCTTCCACATAACTTTCTATTAATGTGCTTTGATATAGCACTTTGGGAACATCCAACTTCTTTTGCAATTACCTTTTGAAGCTTTCCCTCCTTATGGAGGGTGTCAATGATGGTTTTCTGCACAACTGTCAGGTCAGCAGTCTTTCCCATGATTGTGATTCCTACTGAACCAGACTGAGACTCAGGAACCCTTTGCAGGTGTTATGGCTTAATTAGCTGCTTAGAGTGGGACGCTTTGAGCCTAGAATATTGCACCTTTTCACAATATTCTAATTTTCTGAGATGGTGGATTTGGGGTTTTCATGAGATGTAAGCCAAAATCACCACAATTATGACAAATCACGGCTTGAACTATCTTGCTTTGCATGTAATGAGTCTTATCTCATATATTAGTTTCACCTTTTAAGTTGCATTACTGAAATAAATGAACTTTTGCACGATATTCTAATTTTTCGAGAACAGAACAGAAAAGAACAGAAAAAGAATGGCCAAGTGTGATAGAAGACACAAGGAATTTGTCTTTGGTGCAGATGCTCTCAGTGTACATAAGAAGAATAAAAATAAATTCATCAAGAATAAAAGATATAACACTTAGTGATAGTCAAGGTTACTAATAAGCTATCAAATTGTACTAGGAAACAAATAAAAACAATATAAATTAAAAGGTCATAAGTGGGTGAAGGTGGGTGCTAGGAAGGATGAGAAGAATAACAGTAATACAGTCGTAGTAGATAATTTGACAGTGTTGTAGTACTTTAGTTGTTTAGCAGAGTGATGGCGTTCTCGAAAAAACTATTCTTGTGTCTAGTTGTCTTGGTGTGCAGTGCTCTATAGCATTGTTTTGAGGGTAGGAATTGAAACAATTTATGTCCAGGATGCGAGGTGTCTGTAGATATTTTCACAGCCATCTTTTTGACTCCTGCAGTGTATAAATCCTCAAATGAAGTCAAGTTGGTAGCCATTGTTTTCTCTGCAGTTCTGATTCTCCTCTGAAGTCTCTGTCTGTCTTGTTGGGTTGAAGAGCCAAACCAGACAGTTATGGAGGTGCAGAAGACAGACTCAATAATTCCTCTATAGAACAGAATCAGCAGCTCCTTGGGTAGAAGCTTAGAAGGGACACTCCATAGTTTCTTGGGATGTCAAGGAGACAGGAGAAAAACCTTGATTTGCAAAATTCTGTTAGTGTAGCTTCCCAGTCAAGTAGGATTAGTTCATCCGGTTGTTATTTCCTGTCTGAGCCTACGCTGATAAACCGGGTTTTCTAAAATTAGGGGGAAGCTAGAAATTGGGTTAATTCAGATCCTGCTTCAAACAGGATGAACTGAACAGAGTTTCTGAATTTACTGGAGACAAAGCAGTTTTGCCTCTTTTTATTTTCCAGGCATAAAAATGTTGGCTTGGGGGAATTAGTCCTTGATTAACAACCTCAATCATCTCCAACATTTCTGTTTCTAAACAAGACGGTTGTTAAGTGAGTTTTGCCCCACTTTACAACCTTCCTTGCCACAGTCGTTAAGCAAATTGCTGGTCGCAAGTGTGAAAAATCCATCAAGAATGCCTCCCCCCCCCCAGTGCCGTTAGAACTTTGAAAGGCCATTCCATTGATTTATTTGTTATTTTATTTAGAAAAATGACATGGCACCGAGACGCAAAATGGCGACGCAAGGAACTGTTGCAAGCGGTGGATTGCCCATATTTCGGATCGTTCCTTCCGGCTTACCTCTTTCGTCCATTCAGACAAGATGTGAGTGCTTGGGCTCCGAAAATGAATATTCAGCTCCACGGTGCACACCACTATGACTGCAGTCACCAGAAGCATGACGAAGAGCAGGTACCTATCAGCGTCATACATAACCATTTATAAAACAGCAATAGCACTTATATACTGCTTTACAGCGCTTTTACAGCCCTCTCTAAGCGGTTTACAGAGTCAGCATATTTGCCCCCAACAATCTGGGTCCTCATTTTACCCACTTCAGAAGGACGGAAGGGTGAGTCAACTTTGAGCCTGGTGAGATTCAAACTCCAGACTGTGGGCAGAGTTTGCTAGGAAGGGAGGGAGGGAGGGAGGAATCCACAAAGAAGGGAGGGAAGGGGGGAGGGAGGGAGGGAGGGAGGGAGGGAGGGAGGGAGGGAGGGAGGAAGGAAGGAAGGAAGGAAGGAAGGAAGGAAGGAAGGAAGGGAGGGAGGAAGGGAGGAAGGAAGGAAGGAAGGAAGGGGAGACTTACTTGCCAATGAGGGGTATTGCAAAGGAGGTGGCCGGGAGGCGCTGAGAAATCAGCAGCAGAAATACAGACTGAGCCAAGAGAATGGAGATAGCCAAAGTCATCTTCTCCCCACCTGGAAAGCAAGGTGAGAATTTAACCTCAGAACATCCACACCCATTTTTGACACCTCTTCGCTTCCTAGATTTATTGCCTTTGGGAATCCATCCACACCCATCTCCTTTGGTTGCAAGCCCCATTGCTGCTGTTAAGTGAAGCACCGCCGTTATTCAGTTAATAACGCTGTTTTTAAGCGAAGCTGGCTGTCCCACTGACTTTGCTCGTCAGAACATAGCAAAAGGGGCTCTCATGTCATAAATGCGAATCAATTGCTGCCATAAATGTGAATCAGTGGCCAAGCATCCAAATTTTCATCACCTCACCAGGGTGCAATGGTCCAAAGGGCGAAAAGAGGTCATACACAGTCACTTTTTTCAGTGCCGTTATAACCTTGAACGGCCACTAAATGAGGACTCCCTGTAGATAGGTCTAAGTCTAAGATGCTGAAAAGATCTGCTTACTGTCAGCCGGCAAGTAGAAGACGAGGATGATCATGAAGGCGATGAGGATGCAGGGAATGACTATATTGATGATATAAAAGAGAGGTTTGCGCTTAATGATGAGGTAGAAGGTGATGTCCTGATGTTTGTTGCTGTCTCGAGGGACGAGCCAATTGATGTTTTTGCGAGCCGGGCGGTAAATAATGTCCCATTCGCCATTGTCTGATTGGGGAGAGAGAAGGGAAGGAGGGGGGAGAGAGAGGTAGGGAGAGAGAAGAGAGAGAGAAAGAGGAGAGAGAAGGAAGAGTGAGGGAAGAGAAAGATGAAACAAGTAAAAGAAAGAGGGGCGAGAAGAGAGAGAGAGAGAAAAGTGAGAGGGAGAACAGAAAAATGAGAGAGATAGGAGAGAAAAGAGAAAGAGAAGAGAGAAAAAGAGAGGGGAGACACAGAAGAGAGAGAAAGGGGGAGAGAGGGAAGAGATAGAGAAGAGAAAGATGAGAGAGAAAGAGAGAAAAGATAGATAGGAGAGAAAGAAAAGAGAGAGAGAGAGAGAGAAGGAAGAGGGAAGAGGGGAGAAACAGTGTGAGCCATGAAGCATCTTAAAGAGACTATCCCACTGCCCTTCCCCAACCACTCCCATAATCCCCAGGCAAAATTGAAATCCAATGAAGTTGCCAATTCAGAATAGATCGGGGGGAACATTTGAGGTCTTCTAGTCCACCCTTCTATTTCTCTATTCTTCTTTTCTTTGCTTTTTTCACATTATTTTTCCTTACTTTCAAAATTATATATACTGGTTCTGTGGGCATGGCATGGTGGGTGGGGCTGGTGGGCGGGAAGGATAGTGCAAAATCTCCATCCCCTCCCCATCCCCCTAACCTGCTTTCCAGCTCTGTTCCCCTGTGCAGGGCAACAGAAGAAGACTCGGGAGGCAAAGAATAGATGGGGGCAGGGACAGTTGTTAGACAGGGGTGTCTGCCGGTTCTCCAAACTACTCAAAATTCCTGCTACCAGTTCGGCCTGAACCGATCAGAACTGGCTGAATACCACCTCTGGAACCCTTGTAGGAAGTTGAAACCCAAACCCTCTCCAAGAAAAATGAAATATCCTGGGGAATATTGAAAAAGGCAGAATATTTTATTTTCCCTGGATCAGAAATGAAGAAACGTGTTTTTAGGCAGGAAGCAGATGCACTCTTAATAGCCCCACACACACCTTTGTCGATGGGCCATTAAAAGGCCGGGGGCAGTCTATTCTACATAACAAAGATCTCCCCCTTCCTCTCCAGGGTGATGGAATTAAGGCATGATAGTCTTAGCCCTTTACCTGTCTCACCACAGGGCACCTGGGAAGAAGCAATCCTCAGCTAAACTTGGACTCAAAGCACAGCCTAGAGCAGGGGTGTCCAAACTTGGCAACTTTAAGACTTGTGGACTTCAACTCCCAGAATTCTGGGAGTTGAAGTCCACAAGTCTTAAAGTTGCCAAGTTTGGACACCACTAGCCTAGAGAGTTGCCCCTGCATAGCCCCATGGGCATCTGACAACCAATCAGAATGCAAGCTCAAGATCAAAGCCCAGAGAGGGTATAAAACCAGGATCTTTCAGCATCTCGGTCTCTTTTCTTCTTCACCCAACATCTGGAAACCTGGGATCCCCCTTTTCTGCTCAGGAGCTCAAGCCATGTGATCCTGTCCACCATTAAACCATCTTTCCAAGCAGCCTCCGTGTTTCCAGGGTCTTTTCCCCCCCTTGGAACTGAACCCAGAACGACGTTTCTTCTTCTACCCTACTCCTGGGACTTGAAAACCTCGGATTACAGCTTTGTACCATCCAGCCTATCGCAGCTGCACTTGCAAACCAGGCCTAAGCCGACCGTGGCTTGTGTGATTGGGAAAGCCACAGCAGCCCGCAACGACATTCGTTACTTGTGAAGCTTTCCGTTTCGATGATGATCCATTCCACCCGATAACTGAGCTTGGTGCTGTCGTCTAGATCTTTCCTGAGCTGCAGGTCGATCTCATTGGCGTTGTACTTCAGGGAGCTGGTGAAGACAGACAGAAGTACTTGCAACACCTGGGCTGCCAAAGTAAGATGCCTAACAGCACTTTCTGAAAATGCCCCAAACCCCCATGGGTTGTTAAGAAGCAGAATGGGATGGAATGGAATAGGAACAGAAAAGAATATAGAAATTAGAATGGAAATAAAAAAAAATAGAAATAGAATAGAATTAGAATCAGAAATAGCAATAGAAATAAGAATAGAACAACATAGCATAGCATAGCATAGCATGGAATTAGAATCAAAAATAGGAATAAGAATAGAATAGAATTGCATAGCATATGCATAGCATAGGATAGGATAGCTCAAAATAGCATAGCATAGCATAGAAAAGAATAGGATAAGATAGAATAGAATAGAACATAGAAATTAGAAATAGTATAGAATAGAATTAGAATTAGCATCAGAAATAGGAATAAGAATAGAATAGTATAGAATATAGAAATTAGAATAGAAATAGAATAGAGAAAGAATAGACTAGAAATAGAAAAAATAGAAATAGAATAGATTAGAATTAGAATCAGAAATAGGAATAAGAATAAAATAGAATATAGAAATTAGAACAGAAATAGAAAGAATAGAATAGAATAGAATAGAAACAGAAAAAAATAGAAATAGAAGAGAATTAGAAATAGAAATAGGAATAAGAATAGCATAGCACAGAATAGAATAGAATATAGAAATTAGAATAGAAATAGAATAGAATAGAGGAAGAATAGAATAGAAAAGAACAGAACAGAATAGAAATAGAAATAGGAAAAAAATAGAAATAGAAGAGAATTAGAATCAGAAATAGGAATAAGAATAGAATAGAACAGATCAGAACAGATCAGAATAGAATAGAATAGAATAGAATAGAATAGAATAGAATAGAATAGAATAGAAATTAGAATGGAATGGAGTGGAGCCGAACAGAATAGAATAGATCATAGTTACAACCAATCATAAATATACAAATAAGAGAAGGTAGTAGAAAGCATGAATAGATGAGAAAGATTAAGAGAAAGAAGAGAAGGATAATATCAATACAGCCCTACAACATGGGTAAACATCTTTACTCCTAGGACAGGGCTGTGAGAAGTAGGTGTCCAGCAGGGTGACGGCAGGAGGGGAAAAATTGGCCCTGATTGTCTGGTTGTTTTGGCCTGCAGTGCCCCATAGCGGTGTCCAGAGGGGAGAGGTTGAAACCATTTATCTCCAGGATGAGAGGGGTCTGTAGATATTTTCTCAACCCTCTTTGTGGTTCGTAGAAAAAGGACAACCTCATATATGTAAAGTATGCCCTGCTGAGATGTGTGTCAGGGTTCCAAATAGCATCCGAAATTAAATCAGAGTCCAAGGCAAAGTATTCCTCAAAGTTCCAATTTATGAAGAGAGCCATGTTGGCACATCTGGGAAAACCCAAATCTGAAAGCTTCCCGGTTTTTCCCACCTAGTTGAAAGTTCAAGATCTTTCCTCCCCCACCCACAAGTCCATCCCATGGTCCAATCTCCCATTGCCACGTTAGCAGTTTCACCCATCCAGTTCCAGTCAGGTGCAGAGCAGTGGTGGATTTCAAAACTTTGTACTACCTATTCTGTGGGTGTGGCCTATTTTGTGGGTGTAGTTTGGCAGTCATGTGACCAGGTGGGAGTGGTTTGGCGATCATGCGACCGGGTGGGAGTGGCTTGGCGATCATGTGACCTGGTGGGAGTGGCCAAGTCAATGTCACTGAATTTTTTGCCCCACCTACAAAAAGAAGATATAAAAAAGTAAATTTATTATTTTGTGAACTTACTACTTAAATAAGAATAAAATAAGTACACAAAACAGCTATTTACAGAAGGAAGGTGACTGTCCTTGCCTGTCTTCAACATCACTGACCACCTTGTTCCAATGAATGGCCTGCACAAAGAAGAGACACAGAAAGGAACTCTTCAATTGCATGCACTGCATTAGGATGAAACAATCACACCAAACAATAAAATAGCTACTTACAGAGGAAAGATGATTGTCCTGCTGGTCTTTAACACCAACACCTCACCACCTTGCTCCAATGACCTGCACAAGAAGGGACACAGGAGGACTTTAATTGCATGCACTTACACCTTACATAAGAAAAACACAATAAAGAGATACACTCAAGTACTTACTTGTGTTATTGGTTTTGGGGTTGAAAATGTTTCCAGATTGTTCTTAGGCTTCCGGACTCCTCAGTTGCACTTTTCTTGCTTTTCACTCATGGATCATCAGGCGTGTGATGGTGTGCTCTGAGCCACTTTTTGACTGTAGGAATTGGGTCCCAGTTGCTTATCAGATTACTTACGTTCTTTGTTCTGAACATATGAGGTTCATTTTTGAGCACCCCCTTTCTGCCTCTGCTGAACTAACAGCAATTGTCCTGACAATATCTCTAGCTTTTTCTGATACTGTCAGGAATTCTGTAGTTCTTAGGATCTTTGAGTACATTTTCCAACAATCCTCCGTAGTCGCTCAAATCAATTTCATAATTAAACATTGCCCATGGAACGACTACATCTTCAATGTTCCAGCAATCCGGCTCCAAATATGTGAGAAATTGTAATTTGTTTGCGTCTGGCGATTGGCTACCTGTTTTTAGATGTTCGCAATCCATCATCCTTTTCTTCAAATTGGTGAGGATGCTTTCCAAAAGTTTTTCACGAGGAAGGGCAGCAAACCGTTGATTTTGAACTAATTTTATGTTTCTGAAGGCTTCTGAAGCTATCATTCCGTCAACCTTTTTTTTCATATGGGCCTTTTCCCCGTCTAAGCATTTCAAATGCTTTAATTGATCGCAATACCAACACCTTCTGGCTTTCCAGTTTACACAAGGCCAAGGAGTCACTGAAGCCTTCCTTGCAGCCACTCCCCAGCCTCGCGTAGACCACGGAGCCAGCTGGCGCTCAGCAGGCTACTTTGTGAGGCGTGCACCGGTGTGTGTGTGTAGGGGGAAGCTACCAGGAGTACCCTCCAGCTTCCTCATCTATGCGAGGCCAGGGAGTAGCTGCAAGGAAAGCCTCAGCCGCTCCCCAGCCTTTCGTAGATTGGGAAGCCGGACGGCGCTTCCAGTAGCTTCCCGCCCCTCTCCACGCGCCTCGTGAAGTCGCCCACCAAGCACCAGCCAGTTCCGCGGTCTACGCGAGGCCGGGGAGTGGCTGCAAGAAAGGCCTCAGTGACTCCCTGGCCTTCCGTAGACTGGAAAGCCAGATGGCACTCTCGGTAGCTTCCCCTCCTACGCGCCCTGTGAAGTCACAGCCATAGGCTTACTTACCTGAGGAGGCAGCAGTAACACAGCAGGGCAGGCAAGCCAGAAGTCAGCGAGGATCAGGTCAGTGAGCGATGATGCAAGAGCCAAACCAAGAAAAGCAGTAAGTGGGCCGTCCGCGGTATATATAGCGCTCTCAGAGGCAGGGCAATCGGTGATCCAGCGAGTCAGTGAGTGGCAGGTGGGTAGTCAGGTGGGGCAAGCATGGTGCGGATGGGCAGGGTGAACGAGCGGCGACCGGATGGGCGGGGCAAGAGAGTGAGTGAGCGGTGACCAGGTGGGCGAGGGGAGCGAGCAGGCCAGGTGAGGGACTGTACCGGTACAGGGCCTCTGGCTCCACCGGTACGGAAACAGATCCCCTATTTCCGCTACTGGAAGGGCGTACCAGTGCAGACCGGTAGGAACCCACCACTGGTGCAGAGGTACAGAGATAAAGGATGACCTTGGCTTTCTAGAAAGAATTTTGTTTTGGCTACATTGAATCTAACTCCATACCATCCCCCCTCCCATTTTCCCACAATAGAAAAAGCGTAGTAGAATAATAGAAAGTGTGGCAGGCCTGAGATCCACAGGAAAATATGGTTGAAGGCCTGAAAATGTGAAAACCCTAAAAATCTTTTAACACCTGCGGAAGGTGTAAGGAACAGGTGTGTTTTAGCAGTGTTTAGCAGTGTTAAGGTTTTAGAAGACAGCACAGGTAGTCCTCTACTTACGACCACAATTGAGCCCAAAACTGGCTACGTAGCCCTTTGCACCAGCCTCGCTAATGTAGAGGAAACTACTAGATGTGGAATGCAAGGTTCAAATGACCACAAGGTGGCACCAAAGAGGCATGTAATAATTGCCTTGGCTGCCATCTAGTGGTCATCAATAGTCCGCCCTTCACTGGGGGTGCCACAGGTAGACCTCGACTTACGACCAGATTTGAGCCACACAATTCTGCTGTTAAGGGAGGTAGTCGTCAAACCAGTTTTGTCTCATTTTATGACTTTTCTTGTTCAGTGAATTACTGCAGATGTTAAGTGAGTAACACGGTCTCTAAGTGAATCTGGCTTCCCCATTGACTTTGTCAAAAGGTCGTAAAAGGGGATCACATGGCCTGGGGACCCTGCGACCGTCATAAATATCAATCAGTTGTCCAGCATCTGGATTTTGATCCCATGAGCACGGGGATACTGCAATGGGTGGATGTGTGAAAAAGGGTCATAAGTTACTTTTTTCAGCTCCGTTGTAACTTTGAATAGTCACTAAATTGATTTTTCTAAGTCGAGGACTGTGTATTTTCAATATTAGGCAAAAATCAAGCACAGGGGGCATCACCTCAAATTAATAGGATGGACGTTCAAAAGTCATTTGAAAAAGGGTGACTTCAAAGAAGTGGTCGGTTGCAGGTGCTACACCCCGATACGAGCATACCGGATCCTGCCCAGAGCACTGGATACCATTCCAGTATGGTGCTCCAGAGGGCCACCTGCCCGCTCGCATTACTTACTGGTGTTTTATGCTGTTGCCGCTTCCGCGCATGGGCATGGTGCGTACGGCACCTGTGCAATGCTCTGCGGAGCAGCTGGAGCAGCACGGAGGCTTGCGGGAGTGTAATTTGATGCGTGCTGCACATGTGCATGTGAGTAACTCCGGGGCCGTTCCAATCATACCGGTTGGAACGGAATCTGGAACACACCACTACTTCACAGAAAGAGGAAGGGAAGCTTGGAATCAGCATCCTGTCAGAATATTCATGAACCGGCAGAGACATGGTAACAAGGTCAGTCAATGAATACAGCTTAGTAACAAGGTCAGCCAATGAATACAGCTTAGTAACAAGGTCAGCCAATGAATACAGCTTAGTAATATGGTCAGCCAATGGGAGCTGAAACAGTTTGGAGTCTGGGTGTGGATTAGTTCTGAACTGAAACGAAAAGAAACTCATTCTCTGTATAGCCTGCCTTTGTTTGAACCTGCTTACAATCTCTACCACATTGGAAGAATCTGCTATTGGTATTATACATTTATTCAGTCTTATTATGTCTATAAAGAAGTGAATGAATCCTGCTGAATCAGTTATCTGTGTATGCTTTCTGGATTTGATTTTTTGCAACAAACTCTGACACATCCAGTGGAGGTATGGGGTCAATCATCAGGAACTAAGTTTAAACATGTTTGTGTCAGTCACATTCCTTTCTGGATCTTTGGCTTGCCAGATTCTCTATTATTTTACTATGCTGTTTCATTAGTGGGGAATTGGGAGCGGGGATTGTACGGAGTTAGATGCGATGTAGCCATAACAAAATTCTTTCTAGAAAGCCAAGGTCATCCTTTGTCTTTGCACTTCTGCACCTGACCAGAACTGGATGGGTGGAACTGCCAGCATAACAGTGGAAGATTGGACCAAGGGATGGACTTGTGGGTGTGGGGGCAAGATCGTGAACTTTCAACTGGGTGGGAAAACCCGGGAAGCTTTCAGATTCGGGTTTTCACAGATGTGCCAACGTGGCTCTCAATAAATTGGAACTTTGAGCAATACTTTGCCTTGGACTCTGATTTAATTAATTCCTTCTAGAACACTGACAGTTTGTTTAAACATCTTAATAGATACATATATCTATAATCTGACAGAAATTTTTAAAATAAATAAACAGAAAATAATCAAATGAAATAATAATAGTTACAATAGGCCAGGGGTGTCCAAACTTTGGAACTTTAAGACTTGTGGACTTCAACTCCCAGAATTCCCCAGCCAGCTCTGCTGGCTGGGGAATTCTGGGAGTTGAAGTCCACAAGTCTTAAAGTTCCAAAGTTTGGACACCCCTGCAATAGGCAACCCAAGATGCCAATTCTAATCTAAATATTATTTCGGTGACTGCGACAAACAAATAAGAGAAGGAAGGAAGGAAGGAAGGAAGGAAGGAAGGAAGGAAGGAAGGAAGGAAGGAAGGAAGAAAATAATGTATACCAACATGCAAAGAAAACAAAGGCCAGACTCAATGGGCCCCTGGATCTTGTTCGGTGGTCAATTTCCTATTTTTTTTCTACATGTTTTTCAACCTTGGCAACTTGAAGAGCTGTGGACTTCATCTCCCAGAATTCCCCAGCCAGCTTACCAGAACTTCAGGGTACAATTCTGCCAGTCAAAGGGGAAGTAATTGACGTTGATAGGGCAGGCAGTGCGGAAGATGGAAGGAGGCAGCCAGAGGATGTCTCCTCCATAATACAACAGTATATTGGCACTGTACGTGATCTGAAAGTTTCCATCGTTGCTAAGAAAAAGAAAGAAAGACACGCCAGTGTGAGTGATGGGTTTTCCCAGCCAAATCCTGGCTTCCCCGATTCCAATTCATGCAGCTTTTTCAAACCAGTCCTTTGTGACATCTTGGGAATCGAGTCCCATAATCCCAATCCCATTTTCTGGACCCCTAATACCATTTGGCCCAGATAAAGTTTACAGAAAATAGAGTTTGAGAGATAGCTAGGAATAGAGATAGATAGATGACAGATGATAGACAGATATAGATAGATAGATAGATAGATAGATAGATAGATTAGATAGATAGATAGATAGATGATAGATAGATAGATAGATAGAAGTCGCACTCACTCTCTCACTCACTCACTCACGCACTACACGCACCACTCAAGCAGGCACTTTACGACCTACTCAGCACCCGCACCCTCGCATCATCCACAGCATCACAACTCCCACGCGCGCGCCGCACCCACCATCCTCATCTCTCTCAGGTTCCTCGCTCATCTACCTCATTCACTCCCTCTCGCATTCATGCATTCATTCACGCAATCCTCCATCCTCACACCCACATAATTCACCTCCCACTCATCACCGCATCATATACTATCTCTCTCACATTCACACCCAAACCAATTATCACCCTCCTCACTCATTCACCACCACTCATCCACTCACTCACACCCGACTCATCACTACACACAACCTACCCTCTCTCTCTCTCACACCACCCACTCATCTCGGACAGTCATTAAACGAAACATAACTCCAGTCCGATTATCAGGTGCTATATGTAGAACGCAGCAGGATGGATAGACAGACAGATATAAATAGTTGGATATAAATAGATGATAGATGATGATAGAGAGAGATAGATGGATATAAATAGATTGGTGATAGATAGATGGATAGATAGATAGAATAGATAGATAGATAGATAGATAGATAGATAGATGATAGATAGATATAAATAGATGATAGATGATATTAGAAAGAGAGAGAGAGATAAATCATAGATGAGAGAGAAAGAAAGAGAGATGAGAGGTGGATAGAGGGAGATAGAGATGGATGGATAGACAGACAGATATAAATAGATGGATATAAATAGATGATAGATGATGATAGAGAGAGAGAGATGGATATAAATAGATTGTAGATAGATGATAGATAGATGATAGATAGATAGATAGATAGATAGATAGATAGATAGATAGATAGATATAAAAAGATGATAGATGATATTAGAAAGAGAGACAGAAGATAGATAAATCATAGATGAGAGAAAGAAAAAGAAAGGGAAAGAGAGAGAAAGAGAGAGAGAGAGAGAGCTGTTGAATGCAAAACTCATTGGAAGTTATCAATTCTAGGTGCTAACAAGAAGCTCACTTGTTCTCCAGAACAATATCCGGCAACCACAACTTCTCCGGCCGGAGACGAAGTACTTGGATCCCTCCATACTCCTCCGGGTCCCATTGCAGCCGATGATCGTTCCAGGTCTGCTAACCAAACTGCTAGGGTTAGGGTTAGGGGTCAGGGTTAAGGGTTAGGGTTCACCAATTCACCCAGGTCCCTCAGCCATCCGAAGGGCCGGCTTGGCTGCCTTAAATCATCCAGGAGAAGCGGGACCACTCACTTGCTCAAGCCAGACGTTGGTCGTGAGAGTTTCATCGGCTTCTTTCTGTAACAACAAGCCAGGAAAGATGGTTAGACTCAGCCTCCGAAGAGAAGAGAAGACTCTGGAGGCTTCTCCCATTTTATGACCTTTTACTGCCCCGGTTGTTAAGTGAATCCCTGCAATGGTTCATTGAATAACAACACGGTTGTTAAGTGAATTGATCTGGGATCACTTAACAACTGCCTTGCTTAGCATCGGAAATGAAAAGAAGATGATGGTGTCAGAAAGAAAACCTTCATTTCGAATCGACTGGCAGAAACCTGAAATGATAAAGGGCCCCCAAGCAATCTAGGGATGTGGCAGACCGTGTGTTTTGTGTTTGTGTGTATGAGAGAGATGTGACACATGATGTGACACATATCCAACATAAGGATATGTTTCATCATTTTGACCCCTCTTTTGACAGACAGCCCTGGTTGATAACTGACAAACTCACTTCCCCACCGTCTTGCTTAGCAACAGAAATTTGGGGCTCAATTGTGGTCGTAAGCCGAGGACTAACTGTAATTCCCTGGCCTGCCTGTTGTGGCCCGCTAGTGGCCAGCAGAGCTGGGGGCAGATTCGGACAGTGAGGAGGTTAGGGAGGAAGACGGGTCAGTCCTTGAGTCTGGGGAAGGCTCAGACAAGGGCTCTGCTTCGGAGGCAGAGACGGGGCTGAGGCCGTCTGGCAGTTCTCAGCTGCCTTCGGAGCTAGACAGCAGTGAGGCAGAGGAACAACTGGAGCCTGTTCCCAGTGTGTGCATGCGCAGAGTTGCCAGAAGAAAAGAACAGCTCAGAAATCAGGGTTGACTTGGGAGGAAAGCCACAGGTGGAGGATGAATGGCCCCTCCCAGAGGAAATAAAAGAGGAGTGGGCTTTTGCAGGAAACAATTCGTTAATTAGCTCGTTTGTTTCGGGAGTGTGAAGATCTGTCCGTGAATCCCAGAGACTCTGTGCCCAGCCTTTCCTTGCACAGCACCTCATTTGGGAAAGATTTACATGGCCGCTTTCCAAGATAGATAAGGTCTGTGGTCATCAATACGCCTTTGAAAGACTGTTTGCCAGGCCTTTGCTGAAAGTGAAGGAGGGGACTTCACATACGTTTAATGAAAGGGGTTTTGTCGGGACCAGGGCTCTGCCTCGGGCTTTTGGGGGTCAGAACAGGAGGGCCGAGGAGGACCTTACCAGGGATAACAGGTTGGAAAGCGTCAGGGCCAGGTAGATGACCACGGTGTCATTCTTGGACTTTACCGGGCGCAGTGAACTGTCGTACTTTCTGTCGTCGAAAAGAACCTTGATCAGCTGCTCCTCCATGTTTACACCCAGGGCACCTGCAAGGATGTGGAGAGAAGACGGTGGAAGGGGCTGGGTGGGTGCGTTGAAGAGACGCCACCCAAACACCTTAGCCGGGCCTTCGCAAAATGACAAAACAATTGTTTCTCTGCCTTGGCAACTTTACGCTAGGCGGATTTCAATTCCCAGAATTATCCTGGCTGAGGAATTCTGGGAGTTGGAGTCCAGGCATGCTGGCTAAGGAATTCTGGGAATTGGAGTCCAGGCATGCTGGCTGAGGAATTCTGGGAGTTGGAGTCCAGGCATGCTGGCTGAGGAATTCTGGGAGTTGGAGTCCAGGCATGCTGGCTGAGGAATTCTGGGAGTTGGAGTCCACGCATCTTAAACTTGCCAAGGTTGAGAAATGGTGCATTTGCCCAATGGATGAGAAGCCCCATGGATTTGTAGTTGATCTCAAAGCCCTGTGAACTTGGCCTAATTTTATAAAGGAGAAAGAGGCTAGGCTGGGTTAAGATATGTAATTTATGTATGACTGTAAGGTGGACATTAAAACTGGGGGGGGGGAACCAAGAAGAAATAGCCAATCATTTCCATTCTGTCGCCATGGAAATAATCTAGACATCTCCAAAAATTCCGTTTGGGTTTAAATGAAAGTCAGGATTTCTGATCAGTAGCTCAGTTTTTAGCCACTGTGTTTATATGTTTACTCTGACACTAATATTTTACACCTCCTCAGAGAAGTCAGGAGAAGAAGCAACAGATGGAAACTAATCGAGGAAAGAAGCAACCTGGAATTAAGGAGAAATTTTCTAACAGTGAGAACAATTAATCAGTGGAACAGAAATTGCCTCCAGAAGTTGTGAATGCCCCAACACTGGAAGTCTTTAAGAAGATGTTGGATAGTCATTTCTCTGAAATGGTATATAACAGTGATGGCTAACCTTTTTGCCATCGCGTGCCAATAGCAAGGAGGAGCACAGGGACGTCGTGCACTAGGAGTGCTTACACCCACAATTCTATACAAGTGACCCCCCCCTGCATACATGCGCATGCAAACCCTGCCCTCCCCCTGCTTTTTGAGCATAATGGACCCATTTCTTTGCCCTCCCCAGGCTCCAGAGGCTTTTTAGGAGTCTGGGAAGGGTGAAAATGGCCACTTCTGCCCTCCCCAGAGGGAGAAAAACGGCCCAAGGCACAAATTGGAAGTTGATTCCCGAACTTCCGTTTTGCGCGTTGGGTTGTTTTTTTAAGGGAAGCCTCCTGAGGGCGAAAAACAGCCGAAAATGAAGGCTGAAGTTAGCTGGCCAGCGCATCCATGCACGTTGGAATTGACAGGGCAACGCTTTGTGTGCCCTAGCAAATGACTCCGGGTACCACAGGTGGCACGCGTGCCCTAGGTTCGCCATTACGGGTATATAGGGTCTCCTGCTTGAGCAGGGGGTTGGACTAGAAGACCTCCAAGGTCCCTTGTGGTTTAGGCCAGGGGCCTCCAATCTTGGCAATTTTAAGCCTGGTGGAGTTCAACTCCCAGAATTCCTCGGCCTGCCTTTGCCCAACTCCGAATAGGCCAGGGCCTGGTAGTGGGTCACGGCCCAGAGGTTGGTGACCCCTCCTTTAGACACAGCCAAAAGACAAGAAGACCCAGGAAGCAGTTTCTTTGCAAGCAAACCACAGCTCATTTCCTGAAACCAGGAATGGCCGTGGAGGCATGGCAGGGCACATTGTTGGCAATCGGGAAGCGTCCGGTTGAAACGGATCAAGTGACAAGCAAGTGAGGAGGGAAGCTCAGCACTGAGTGAGATCCATCCGGGAAGAACGTCCCTTCAGATCTTACTGGAAAAAAAAAAGAATAGCAGAGTTGAAAGGGACCTTGGAGGTCATCCAGCCCAACCCCCCTCCTCAAACAGGAAAACCTATATACCATCTCTGACAAATGGCCGTTCAGTCTCTTCTTTAAAGCTTCCAGTGATGGAGCATTCACAACTTCTGAAGGCATCCACTGGATGTTTGTCAGGAAATTTCTCCTCAGTTCTAAGTTGCTTCTCTCCTTGGTTAGTTTCCACCCATTGCTTCTTCTCCTGCCCTTTTCATTAAACTAGACATACCCAATTCCTGCAACCGTTCTTCAAATAATTGTTTATAATTTTATAATTGATTACGCTGTTTATAGTTAATTAACTGGGATGCATGGCAACTGATTCATATATATGTAGAATAGTATAGTATAGTATAGCATAGCATAGAATAGAATAGAATAGAATAGAATAGCATAGCATAGCATAGCATAGAAAAGAAGCTGGAAGGGACCTTGGTAGTCTAATAGTCCAACCTCCTGCTATAACATTTCAGGCAAATGGCTATCCAACATCTTCTTAAAGGCTTCCAGTGTTGGGGCATTCAAAACTTCTGGAGGCAATTTCTGTTCCACTAATTCATCGTCCTCACTGTCAGGAAATTTCTCCTCAGTTCTAAGTTGCTTCTCTCCTTGATTAGTTTCCACCCATTGCTTCTTGTTCTACCCTCAGGTTCTTTGGAGAATAGTTTGACTCCTTCTTCTTTGTGGCAGCCCCTCAAATATTGGAAGATTGCTGTCATGTCATCCTTACTCCTGAGGGACCTTGGAGGTCTTCTAGTCCAACCTCCTGCTCAAGCAGGAGACCGCGTATCCTTTCAGACAAATGTCTGGCCAGTCTCTTCTTGAAAACCTCCAGTGATGCAGCCCCCACAAGTTCTGAGGGCAAGCTGACACACAGACATACAGACACACAAGAGCACAAAACAGTTGTTGTGCTTGGAGGACCGCAAGCAGAGGAGAAATTATGGAAGAAGATGGGAAGGTCCAACATGTAAAAATGGAGCCCACCCACCACGATCTACTGCAGTGCGACTGTTTTTTCTACAAGGAAACACCAAGAATTGGGGGGAGACCCTACCCTACATTTTTGCACACAAATCAGTCAAGAAAAACTACAGAAAACTCAACGCAAAGCCCTTCCTGAATCTCAAATCCCAAATTACACCCCACAAAGTCAAAAATGTTAGACAAGGAAGACTTTTTGCTGATGTCGCTCCCTGATAATAAAATTCCCAACTTTCAGAATTGTGGCTTCCTAAATAGGCTGTTTCTGCAATTCAGAAGTGCCAAACACAGACTAAACAAAACTAGAGCTTTGCTGTTCTTCTTTTGCAAAACGTTGCACAGTTTTTCATTAGGGCTGTATCGGTGCCCTCATCCTAGGCTTCAGGTGGGTTTGGAGGGCATCTTACCTGGCAAGGCCAGCGCGCAAAACAGAACGAGTTGAAGTGTCCGATTGTCCATCTTGGCTTCGGATGGACTGCTCCCCGTCCCTCCGCTGCCTCTGTGCGTGTCTGACTAGGCTGGAAGCAAGCTTAATTTGGGAATGTGGACGGACAAGAGCAGCTGGCAGCTTGGGGGAAGGGAGAATTACGAGCCAGCTTAGGAAACAAGAGCCTGGCATCCCGGTCCTAACTTCCTCTCTGAAATCAAGAAGGAATTTTGGTTTTGGGCAACTGGCAGAGCTGGCCTGCCTGCTCCACGTTGGGTGCGTTCACACAACATGCTGAACTAGGTTGGGTCAAATCTTAGCGGATGCTCTCACTCCGTAGCCTCAGTGTCAGGCCTGCAGCCATCTTTCTTTTGGATCTTGTCTGTCACACTTTCTATTATTCTACTATGTATTTTCTACTGTGGGAAAATGGGAGGGGGGATTGTACGGCGTTAGATGATATGTAGCCATAACAAAATTCCTTCTAGAAAACAAAGGTCATCCTTTGTCTCTGCACCCCTGCACCTGACCGGAACTGGATGGGTGGAACTGCCAGTATGGCAGTGGGAGATTGGTTCCCCCAGATGTGCCAACATGGCTCTCTTAATAAATTGGAACTTTGAGCAATACTTTGCCCTGGACTCTGATTTACTTTTGGATGCTATTTGGAACCCTGACACTCAGCTTGAGTAGACCTATTCTCCAAAGCACCAGAAGGCAGGACGAGAAGGAATGGATGGGAACTAACCAAGGAGAGAAGCAACCTAGAAATAAGGAGAAATTTCCTGACAGTGGAGAACAATTAATCAGTGGAACAACTTGCCTCCAAAAGTTGTGAATGCTCCAACACTGGAAGTATCAAAGAAGAAGGATAGGGAGGGGGGAATAGAGATAGCTGGGGTTTTGTAGCCAAAACAAAATACTTTCTCTTGGGAACCAAGGACATTCCCATAGGTAGTCATAGAGAGAAGTTACCAGGCAACCAAGTGGCACATTGATTGGACCATGTGACTGTTTGGGGAAAAGGAGAAAAATCTTTTAGTTAGGTGAATACTGCAGGAATATTCAGTCTCGGTTTTCACCAGAACTGTGCCAATATGATATATCCAATAAAACTATTCTGTGAGGAATCTACCTGCCTCAAGAGTTTTGTTTGCTGTGGGTGTATTACTTGGTACCCTGACAAGAAGTTCTTGAGTATCCTTTATGGTCCTGCGTGGCTCCAGATTTGGTGGCCTGATGTTCCACCTTCTCGTCTATTCATAATAGACTGTCGTAAAACGGGACAAAGCTCACTTAGCAAATGTCCCATTTAGCAACAGAAATTTGGGGCTCAAATGTGGTTGTAAGTTGAGGACTACCTGTATGCTATTCCATTATTTTTGTCAAAGCTGACGCCTTCCTAGGGATAGCCCACGTCGGTATTAAAATGCGGCTGACTAGCCACGTGACTTTGCTTATGGTTAGGAAACAGCGTTCACACGAGTCTTATTGGGTCAAAGAAAACCTAGGTGACTCCATCCATCCAACATACTGAGCTTACGTAAGGTCCACTGAGTCTCAAACAATTCAAGATGGCGGTCTGTGATGGCACCTTCACAAGCCCCGTCAGGCTGCAGCCATCTTTTCTTTTGGATCTTTGGCCTGCCACACTTTCTGTTATTCTACTATGCATTTTCTATGGTGGGAAAATGGGCGGGGGGATTGTACGGAGTTAGATGCGATGTAGCCATAACAAAATTCTCTCTAGAAAGCCAAGGTCATCCTTTGTCTTTGCACCGCTGCACCTGACCGGAACTGGATGGGTGAAACAACCAGCATGGCAGTGGGAGATTGGACCATGGGATGGACTTGTGGGTGGGGGAGGAAAGATCTTGAACTTTCAACTGGGTGGGGGAAACTGGGAAGCTTTCAGATTCGGGTTTTCCCAGATGTGCCAACATGGTTCTTGTAATAAATTGGAACTTTGAGCAATCCTTTGCCTCGGACTCTAATTTACTTTTGGATGCTATTTGGAACCCTGACACCCCCCACCACCACATCTTGATTTTTGGCATGTACACCTGTCTCTGTGTCACTCTGTGGGACTTCAGCCTGTTTCGATCAGGGTAGGGGGCAACGTATCCTGCAAACCCGGAAAATGGTTTACAGTAGTCCTTGATTTGCATCCATTTGTTCGAAGTAACAGTTGCATTGAAAAAAGTGACATGATTTATACTCCTTACAGACAGCTGGTCAAAGAGGCCAATTATATGTCAAAACTGAACAGCCCTCTCTCAACAGGCGGGGGGTGGGGGGGTACGATATCCTCTATCTCCAGTCTACAGCACAGTCCTTTCAGCAGTTTCAATTAGCCGGCCTGGCCCATCTATAGTTCCACTCTTACCTCCTGGCGGATATTTTTATCTGGGATAGTTTTTAGGGTTAATGTTTTTTAAATTTTTAAAATTTTAATCTAACTTAAACTAAATCTGTACAGTGAACTATTGCTACCTCCTCCAGTCCTATATTTATTTTATTTATCTTATATTTATACTATGTATATTTATTGTTCAATTGTTTTAATATGACTGTACACCGCCCCGAGTCTCTTCTGAGAGAGGGGCGGTCTAGAAATTGAATAAAGTTAAGTTAAGTTCCCAGATTCTCCATTTCTCCACACCAGAGGTGGCATTCAGAGGGTTCTGACTGGTTCTCGTCAACCGATAGTGGAAATTTTGAGTAGTTTGGAGAACCAGTAAATACCAACTCTGGCCCCGTCCAGGGGTGGATTTCTCCTGGCATTAATTATTGCATGCGCAGAACTGAAAATCAAGATGGCGTTCCCATAGGACGTGGCACGCCTGGGTCACTGCTAGTTCCAAAGACCAGGTCACCAAACCATTACCGGTTTGGCTGAACTGGTCTGAACCGGTAGGAATCCACCTCTAGCCCCGCCCCCATCTATTCTCTGCCTCCCGAGTCCCAGCTGACCGGCGGCGTCCCAGCTGATCATCTGGGTCTCCTTTTGTTGCCCTGCACAGGAGAACGGAGCTGGGAAGCAGGTTAGTGGGGTGGGGAGGGAATGGGGATTTTGCAGTATTGTTCCCCTGCCACGGCCACCAACCATGCCACGGCCACCAAGCTATGCCCACAGAAAAAAAGATCTGAATCCCACCACTGCTCCACCCCCATTTGCCCCACTCAGGTGACCCTGAGGACACAGACAAACCTCCAAGTGGCCTCAACGACCCTCTAAAAAGGATGCGAATGACCAGCTGTCTGCAAGGAGAATAAATCCTTTCATTCCCCACCATCCAGTCAGAGCTGAAGAAGCTTCTTAGAGGAGAAGCGAAATGACTTCAAAGGAAAAACCAGAAAGTCCAGTTGCCTCTTGGAAAGAAAAAGAAAGCACCTTTGAGACAACCAGGATTTGGATGACTGAGAATCTCCATAGACATCTGGCAGTTGTTAATAATAATAATAATTTATGAAATGTATTTCTCCCAGCGACTCTGAGTTCAGGTCCACACACCTTAAAGTTCCCAAGGCTGACAGACACTGATCTAAAGGCATTGGAAGGAAGTTCTTGGTTACCACCCCAACTAACATGCTGAGGTCCCATCCTGAAGAGAACATCCTGAGGTCCTATCCTGAAGAACCGGCAGGTATCCCTAGACCAGGGGTTGGCAACCCGTGACTCTGGAGCCACATGTGGCTCTTTCATCCCTCTGCTGCGGCTCCTTGTCGCGGGTCGGTGCCATAATTTTGAGAGGAGTCAGGGGGGAGCACAGCACGCCAGGAGGAGACTCTATGGCAAGGAGCGGGTCTTCCAGCTCTACAATTGATTGGGCTTTCAGTTAGGACATCTAGAAGAAAAAGGGCGCTGTGCTAGTAGGAGACTCTATGATGGAGGAACCGGACTTCCAGTCGGCTCCAGAATTGAATGGGGGGCTTCTGGTTAGAACCTTTGTGGCTCTTTGAATGTTTAAGGTTGCCGACCCCTATTCTAGACCCCTCCACTTCCAGCAGCCAGGTCTCCTCGGGAGTCAGCCTTGTTCCCCCAAATGTCCACCATGGCCTTCTGCCTTCCGGGCTTGCTTGGCCGAACGTCCCCTGGTTTGGCCTTCCTGGCAGTGCCCTCAGGTCTTCAGAGTCCCCAAGGCGAGAGCGATGATTTCAGGCATGCTCCGGTAGAGAGAGTCCTGCTCCAGGCCCACCAGGCCAGAGAAGCTGGTGGCCTTCTGACCAACAATGGCTTGGATGTGAGCTCGGTAGAGGCCCTTGGCGTTCTTGGAGGACAAGTCCACCAGGATCTGGGGGAACATGGGTGAAGAGAGAACAGGAAGCCAGTAACTTAAAAAAAAATCTAGTACAATCCTGGGTTGTATAAACAGAGGCATAGAATCAAAATCTGTCAGAGTATCTTCATAGACTGGAATAGACATGCTAACAAGTCAGCCAATGGGGACTGTTTGAATAGCGAAACATAGTATTTGTTTGTATGGGGCCATAAGAGACAGTTTGGTGTCTGGGTGTGGCTTACATTTGCTGAACTGTATACAAGAGCTGTAACTTTACCTCAGCTTCTGTACAATATATAGGCCAGTGATGGTGAACCTTTTTTGGCTCATGTGCCAAAAGCGGGGGGAGCGCAGGGGGGGCATGCACGGGAGTGCCACACCCATAATGCTATGCGCACAACCCCAGCGCGCATACACGCACGATCAGCCCCCCCCCCCCCATTTTTGCCTTGCTTTTTTCACCCTCCGCAGGCTCCAGAGGCTTTATAGGAGCCTGGGGAGGGCGAAAACAGCCTCCCCCGCCGCCACAGAGGCCCTCCGGAGGTTTCAGGAGCTTCCCTGAAGCCTCTGGAGTGCGAAAAACCGGCCCTCCGGGCAAACCAGAAGTTCGTACTTCCAATTTGCTCATAGGGCTGGTTTTAGCCCTCCGGAGCCTTCAGGAGGCTTTCCTAAAGGCTCCGGAGGGCAAAAAACGACACTACGAGCAAACCGGAAGTACGTTCCCAAACCTCTGGTTTGCCTGTAGGGCTGTTTTTTTGCTCCCCTGGAGGCTTCAAGGAAGCCTTCGGAGGGCGAAAAATGGCCTCAAAAGAAGGCCGAAGCCAGCTGGCCAGCGCACTGGAGCTGACAGGGCAACGCCTCGGTGCCCTGACAAATGGCTCCAGATGCCACCTGTGGCACGCGTGCCATAGGTTCGCCATCACGGATCTAGGCCTCTGTATCTCTCTACTCTGTAACAACTTGCTTCTATGAATATTGCTTCTGTGTTCCTGATTTTGTATGCTGAATTCTACTATTTGGTGTTATATATAAAGACGTTTCTTATATATAATTGAATCCTGCTGAGGTTCATTTACTTGTGTGCTTGCTGGATGTGCTGTTGTCAACAAAACAACTCTGACAAAATCACGTGAAATATTGGTACCACCGTACAAAACCCTAGTAAGGCCACACCTGGAATATTGCAACCAGTTCTGCTCACCACATTACAAAAAAGATGTTGAGACTTTGGAAAAAGTGCAGAGAAGAGCAACTAAAGGGAGTAAAACATATGAAGAACAGTTGCAGGATTTGGGTTTGGCTACTTTAGAGAAAAGAATTCCAGTATTTGAGGGGATGCCCCACAGAAGAGGAGGTCAAGTTATTCTCCAAAGTACCTGAAGGCAAGACAAGAAATAATGGTTGGAAACTAACCAGGGACAGAAGCAACCTGGAATTAAGGACACACTTCCTAACAGTGAAGACGATTAGCCAGTGGAACAGCTTGCCTCCAGAAATCCTGGGGGGTGGGGGGCCAAAAACGGGCAAAAAGCGGCCTGTTTTTCACGAAAACAGGCCCGTTTTTTGTCAAAAAAATTGCATGCGTAGCCTTATGGAGGCTTATAGAGTGCTGCTGGGGGCTGGGGGGGGCAAAAAACGGCGCAGTTTTTGCTCATTTCTGCCCTCCCTAGCCTCCAGAAATTCTCTGAAAGCCTCCTAAAGGCTATACATGGCCATTTTGGTGAAGGGGGCAGGGCTTCAGGAGGCAAAAAATGCCGTATTCGGTGTATAAGACCCACCCAGATTTTCAGCCTCTTTTTTGAGGAAAAATGGTGCGTCTTATACTCCGGAAAATACGGTATATTATAGTATCCTACGTACGGACAAAGAGAAACTGAAAGGGGGGGAGAAGTGTATTTACAATGGATGTACACCGAGGTGGAAATATTGTACAGGAGGAAATTGCAATTACAAAATTGTCTTTTTTAAAAAAAATACAACTGTTTGATAAAAATTATCTGAAAGAAAGAATTGTCTCGCTTAGCCACAGAAATTATGGGCTCCACTGGGATCATAAGTGTATCACCCCCCCCCTTCTTGGTGGTGGATGGGGAGGGCAGAGGGGTGGCCGATAGCCTCACCTTCTGGAAGTTCATGGTGAGATCCTGGTCGGGTACTTGCAGGATCCAACGGAAGTCTTCCCGCATGGAATGTACCCGCTGGGCAGATTCATTCACTCCCCGGCAGCTGGAATCTACGGCTGGGGCTGGGGGAGAAGAAAGTTGTGGGGTGAATCTCTCAGAAGGGAAAAAGCAATGTCTGAACCGGAGGTGGGTTCTAGCCGGCGTTACTGCTCGTGGGCGCTCTTCATGTGCGCACTGGATTCACACTGCGGGCGCCTGCACAGTTCAATAGAAATTGTTCTGCACATGCGCAGAACTCCTAAACAAGATGGCGGCAGAGACTCCGGCGATCGGGGAACCGGTTCGGAGGCGTGGCCAGCCTGAGTCGCTGCCGGTTCTGCGACTCAGGCCGGAATGCCGCTAACGGTTCAGCCGAACCAGACCGAACCAGTAGGAACCCACCACTGGTTTGAATAGTGCAGGCGTGTCCAAACTTGGCAACTTTAAGACCTGTGGACTTCAACTCCCAGAATTCCCCAGCCAGCTGGCTGGGGAATTCTGGGAGTTGAAGTCCACAAGTCTTAAAGTTGCCAAGTTTGGACACCCCTGGAATAGTGGAACAGCTTCCCTCCAGATGTTATGAGAGCTTCATCACTGGAGGTTTCTAAGGAGCCAACCAAGCAATCAATCTGGACTAGAAGATCTCCATGGTCGCTTTCCAGCTCTATTCTGTTTGATTGATTGATTGATTGATTGATTGGCTGACTGACTGATTGCTGATTGATTGATCTCTCCCAGGAACAACCCTTTGCCCCCACCCTTGGATCTGCTGGGTTCAACACAACAAACCCCGAGAGACACAAACACAACAAATACAACACAACAAACTGATTTGATTTCCAGCTCTATTCTGATTGATTGGTTGGTTGGTTGGTTGGTTGATTAAAGTTGTGAATGTTCCAATACTGGACGTTTTTAAGGGGAGAGTGGATCTGCTGGGTTCAACACAACAAACCACAAGAAACACAAATACAACATAACAAACTGATTGATTTCCAGCTCTATTCTGATTGATTGATTGATTGATTGATTGATTAGAGTTGTGAATGTTTCAATACTGAAAGTTTTTAAGGAGAGAGTGGATCTGCTGGGTTCAACACAACAAACCACAAGAAACACAAATACAACATAACAAACTAATTGATTTCCAGCTCTATTCTGATTGGTTGGTTGGTTGGTTGGTTGATTGATTGATTGATTGAAGTTGTGAATGTTCCAACACTGGAAGTTTTTAAGGAGAGAATGGGCAGCCATTTGTCTGCAATGGTAGAGGGTCTCCTGCTTGAGAAGGGGGCTGGACTAGAAGACCTCCAAAGTCCCTTTCCAGCTCTATTCTGATTGATTGATTGATTGATTGATTGACTGACTGACTGATTAATCTCTCCCAGGAACAACCCTTGGATCTGCTGGGTTCAACGCAACAAACCACAAGAGACACAATCACAACAAATACAACACAACAAACACAAAACCTGCCATTCTCATACATTAGAGATTGGCTTTTAGAAACATGCCATTCTCCCATTTCAGAAAAAGCAAAATTCATATTCAACTTATGAAAGAAGAAAGCAATATCTTCTGCTTTGATATTTCACAATGATACGGTGGTATTATTAGATAATTTCCTTTTTATCTCTACATATTTTACAATAATACGGTGGAATAAGGTGACTTTTGTATAGCAGGGGCAGCAAATTATTTAACATATATTCTTAAATATTTAGGGTAGCAGTTTGTTAAGTTATGTTAGAATCCTTAAAACATGGTGGTATTTTTCTTTTCTCCTTTCCTTTCTTTTCCTTTCCTTCTTTCCTTTCCTTCCTTCCTTCCCCCCTTTCCTTCCTTCCTTTCCTTTTTTTCCTTTCCCCTTTCTTTTCTCCTTTCTTTTCCATTCCTTTTCTTCTTTCCTTTCTTTTCTCCTTTCCTTTCTCCTTTCCTTTCCTTTTTTCCTTTCCTTCTTTCCTTTCTTTTCTCCTTTCTTTTCCTTTCCCTCTTTCCTTTCTTTTCCCCTTTCCCTTCTTCTTTCCTTTCCTTTTCTTCTTTCCTTTCCCCTTTCCTCTTTTCTCCTTACTTTTCCTTTTCTTCTTTCCTTTCTTTTCTCTTTTCCTTTCCTTTCCTCTCCTTTCCTTCTTTCCTTTCCTTCCCCCATTCCCATTCCCTCCTTTCTTTTCCTTTCCTTCCTTCCTTCCCCCCCCTTTCCTCTCCTTTCCTATCCTTTTTTCCTTTCTCTTTCCTTTCTTTACTTTGTTTTCTCCTATCCTTTCCTTTTCTTCTTTCCTTTCCTTTTCTTTTTGGTTTGCTTTAATTTTAATGTTGTTGCTGTTTTGCATTAAATACTTTTAATGTTGCAGGTACCATTTCTATTGGTTATCCTTTGTGCTGTGATCATTTATGGAGATTCTCACTCATCTTGTTCATAGTTGACCCAAAAGTGCTCCTTTTTTTTTCCCAAAGAGCAACTGAACTTTTCTTAGTTCCAAGAAGGTTCCACCCCCATTTGCAATACAGGTAGTCCTCGACTTACAACAGTCCATTTAGCGACCATTTGAAGTTACAACAGCACTGAATAAATGAATTATGGCCAATGTTCACACTTATGACCTCTGCAGCATCCCCATGTTCACATGATTAGAATTCAGATGCTTGGCAAGTGTCTCATATTTATGACGGTTGCGGTATCCCTTTTTGTGATCTTCTGACAAGCCAAGTCAAGGGGGAAGCCAGGTTCCCTCAACAATTGTTTTACTAACTTAACAACTCCAGTGGTTCACTTAACGACGGTGGCAAGAAAGGTCATAAAACAGGGCAAAGTTCACTTAACAAAAGCCTCACTTAGCAACAGAAATTTTGGGGTCAACTGAGTCCATAAGTGGAGGACTACTTTTATTCAGGTGACAGAGATAAACCTCAAGGACTCTCAGAGAGAGTACTAATGACCAGAGGACTGCAAGGAATAAAAATCCTTCCACCCTCCACCCTTCAGTCAGAAACTGAAGAAGCTTCTTGGAGGAGGCGTGAAACATCTTCAAGGAGAAAACCAAGAAAGTCCAGTTGCCTTTTGAGGCGGGGGGGCAGGGGGGAACACCTTTGCACTCTGATCCTTTTTTGCAATCTTCCAAAAAATTATTATTATTATTATAGCATCAACAGAATTGTATCACAGCGGCCAGTTGTTTCGCCGGATTTGGCATTGATTACTAGTTGGGCCCCACCCAGGGGCCTAAGACTTCGTAACATATTTTCGTAATATACATGCAGATCCAAGCAGTGCAGCTTTTTGCATTTGACTGATGGTGATTTTGTCAATTTTTAACTGTTTTAAATGTAATTCCAGTGCTTTTGGAATAGCACCCAGTGTGCCGATTACCACTGGAATTACCACTGCTGGTTTGTGCCATAATTGTTGGATTTCGATTTTTAGGTCCTGGTATTTCGCGACTTTTTCATGTTCCTTCTCCTCAACCCTGCTATCACCTGGTATTGCGATGTCTATGATTGTAACCTTCTTTTTCTCAACCAGTGTGATGTCTGGTGTGTTATGCGCCAGTATTTTGTCTGTTTGTATACGAAAATCCCACAGGATCTTGACCATCTGATTTTCGGTGACTTTTTCAGGCTTATGTTCCCACCAGTTTGTTGTTGTTTTAATATTATAATTTTTGCACAAATTCCAGTGGATCATTTGTGCTACTGAATTGTGCCGCATTTTATAGTCAGTCTGCGTGATTTTTTTACAGCAGCTGAGTATGTGGTCAACAGTTTCATCAACTTCTTTGCAGAGTCTGCATTTGGCATCATCAGAGGATTTTTCGATTTTGGCCTTAATGGCATTTGTTCGGATAGCTTGTTTTTGCGCAGCCAGGATTAGTGACTCTGTTTCTTTCTTTAATGTACCTGCTGTTAACCATAACCAAGTTTTTTCACTGTCCACTTTATCTTTTATTTTTTCCAGAAATTGGCCATGCAATGCTTTGTTCTGCCAACTCTCCATTCTTAATTTTATCACATCTTTTTTATATTCTTGTTTCGTCTGTTGGGCCTTCAATAGATTTTTGTTCTTTACTTCGATTAATAGATGTTCTTGACTTTCTTTTAAATAATCAGCCAGTGCATGTTTTTCTTCTTCAACTATTTGCTTCACTTGTAGTAATCCTCTTCCACCTGATTTTTGGGGCAGGTATAGTCTATCAGTGTCACTGCGTGGATGTAAACTGTAGTGCATTGTCATTAGTTTCCTGGTTTTTCGGTCCAAAATGTCCAAATCAGCTTGTGTCCAGTTAACTATACCAGCTGTGTATCTTATAACTGGTATTGCCCAGGTATTTATGGCCTTGATTGTATTTCCACCATTTAGTTTAGATTTCAAAATTTCTGTTGGTGTACTCTCTCCTGACAATAGTTTTTACTTGTCCATGTTTGATGTTATCCAACTGCAAAATGCCTAAGTATTTGTAGGCTTCATTTTCATTGCATTTAATTAGTTGGCCATTGGGCATTTCAATTCCCTCACATGTAGTGATTTTTCCCCTTTTTATGGATACAGTGGCACACTTTTCCATGCCAAACTGCATTGAAATATCGGTGCTGAATACTCGGACTGTGTTTGTCAGTGATTGGATTTCTATTTCTGACTTTCCATAGAGTTTCAAATCATCCATATATAATAAATGTGAATTTTTTTCAGCTTCTTTGGCTGTTTGGTAGCCTAATTTCATTTTTTTTTAAGATTTAGCTTGTGTCCAGTTAACTATACCAGCTGTGCATCTTATAACTGGTATTGCCCAGGTATTTATGGCCTTGATTGTATTTCCACCATTTAGTTTAGATTTCAAAATTTTCCTAACTCTGTTGGTGTACTCTCTCCTGACAATAGTATTATTATTATTATTATTATTATTATTATTATTATTATTATTATTATTATTATTATTAAAAATAGATACCACTGGGCAGTTGATTCTCCTTTTCTTCCATGGGGTCAATGCCCAAGCTGCGTTTCTCCCGCTGAGAATGGGTCTCGCTCACCAGAGAATCTGTCACAAAGCGAAGAAGGAAAGAGATAAATTTGGTCTGTTGTCCCAAAGTTTAACCCTCTAGGAATGAATTCTGGACATCTGCACTGCATATCGGACATTAACGCAATTGAGAGCGAGTCCAGAGGTATTTCACGAGAAGAGTCCTCCACTCCTCTGCTCACAACAGAATCTCTTATGCCACCAGGCTTGAAATTTTGGGCTTGGAGAACTTGGAACTACACCAACTAAAGTCTGACCTAAGTGTAGTACACAAAATTGTCTGCTACAACGTCCTACCTGTCAACAACTCCTTCAGCTTCAACCGCACTAATACATGGTCAAACAATAGATACAAACTCAAGGTAAACTCGATTGCAGAAAATGCGACTTCAGCCACAGAGTGGTCAACGCCTGGAATGCTCTACCAGACTCGGTTGTTACATCCTCAAATCCCCACAGCTTCAACCTAAAATTGTCTACCATGGACCTCACCCCATTCCTAAGAGGTCCGTAAAGGGAGCGTGCGTCTCCTACTATGCCCATTTACTTGTGCTCATTCCTTGTTCATCTTTATACTTATACCTGTTATCTAGTACATGTTTGACAAATTAAATAAAAATAAGTAAATAGATCAAATGCAGCTGCTAAATAGATCCAGGAAACTACAGACCTATCAGCCTGACCTCAATACCAGGAAAGATTCTGGAAAAAATAATCAAGCAACGAATTTGCGAACACCTAGAAGCAAACAAAGTAATATCCAAAAGCCAACATGGATTTGTTAAAAACAGATCATGCCAGACTAATCTTATTGCATTCTTTGATAATGTGACAAAATTAGTGGACCAGAGGAATGCCGTCAGTATAGTTTACTTGGACTTCAGTAAGGCTTTTGATAAGGTAGACCATAACCTACTACTAGATAAAGTAGAAAAAAGTGGGTTGGACAGCATCACCACCAGATGGATTCGTAACTGGCTGACCAACCGCACTCAACGTGTAGTCCTCAATGGAACTGCATCTACATGGAGGGAGGTATGCAGTGGAGTACCCCAAGGCTCTGTTTTAGGCCCAGTACTCTTCAACATCTTCATCAATGATTTGGATGAGGGAATAAATGGGAAACTCATCAAATTTGCAGATGACACCAAGCTGGCAGGAATAGCCAACACTCCAGAAGATAGGCTTAAGATACAGAAGGATCTTGACAAACTTGAACATTGGGCACTATCTAATAAAATGAAATTCAATGGTGAAAAGAGTAAGGTTCTACATTTAGGCAACAAAAATGGAATGCACAGGTACAGTATAGGTGGTACCTTGCTCAGTAGTAGTAACTGTGAAAGGGATCTTGGAGTCCTAGTGGACAACCATTTAAATAGGAGCCAGCAGTGTGCAGCAGCTGCCAAAAAAGCCAACGCAGTCCTAGGCTGCATCAACAGAGGGAGAGAATCAAGATCACGTGAAGTGTTGATGCCGCTTTATAATGCCTTGGTGAGGCCACACTTGGAATACTGCATTCAGTTCTGGTCGCCACGATGTAAAAAAGATGTGGAGACTCTAGAAAGAGTGCAGAGAAGAGCAACAAAGATGATTAGGGGACTGGAGGCTAAAACATATGAAGAACGGTTGCAGGAACTGGGTATGTCTAGTTTAATAGAAAGAAGGACTAGGGGAGACATGATAGCAGTGTACCAATATCTCAGGGGTTGCCACAAAGAAGAGGGGGTCAAAGTATTCTCCAAGGCACCTGAGGGTAGAACAAGAAGCAATGGGTGGAAACTAATCAAGGAGAGAAGCAACTTAGAACTGAGGAGAAATTTCCTGACAGTGAGAACAATTAATCAGTGGAACAGAAGTTGCCTCTAGAAGTTGTGAATGCCCCAACACTGGAAGTCTTTAAGAAGATGTTGGATAGCCATTTGTCTGAAACGGTATAGGGTTTCCTGCCTAGGCAGGGGGTTGGACTAGAAGACCTCCAAGGTCCCTTCCAACTCTACTATTGTATTGTATTGTATTGTATTGTATTGTATCTGGACATAAAGAGTTTGAGAGAGTTTATTAATGTTCCCCACCACCCAGCCTCAGAACTTTCCCAAATATATCCAAGCCGCAAGCAGATTTGTGTTAACGATCGCAAGATTTGTGTCAACAACTGTAGCGAACAACGGGGGCAAAAACGGTCGTAAAAGAACAGGACGCAACTCATTTGTCTTGCTTAGTGACAGAAAATTTGGGGTCAAGGGAGGTCGTAAGTCGAGGACTACCAGTAAATGTTTTTTTTTTTAAAAAAAAAGGAAATCCTGCCCACTGCTTGGTCAAATCAAGGTGTGCAGTTGGTTTCTTTCCTCAAATTTTCAAGCTACGGCATAACCCACCTGTTCTGACCCAGCCTTACCAGAAGCAAGAAACAGACTCCTGGTCACGAAAAAGAAACCCTCTTTATTTACCATTCACACACCAAAAAGTCCAGGGAAGAGTCCTTCAAAGGGTTAACTGCAGTAACAGATCTTATCAGTTCCTTGTGATAATTGCCAGGCCTGAAAGGCTGCAAATTAAGTTGCGGCAAGCAGCCTTTGTGGCACGAAACACAATGAGCAAAATCTTCAGAAATACGAACTGTTGTCTCCTACGACCACCACTCCCCTTTCTTTCTATTTATTCCCCAGCCAGGGAAGCGCCATTCGGCATCCACGTGTGCTTTGCTTCCCAAATCAACACAATGCTCCGTTGCTCACGGCTAATCGCTCTGCGCATACATGCATCTGGAACAGGCCCCAGCTGTTCTCCTCACTTATCTCAGCTCCAAAGGCAACTGCCTCTCTGATGGTTGGGAAATGTCGGACAGCCCTGGCTCTATCTCTGCGTCCGACATAGAGCATGCATCAGAGCCTTCCCCAGACTTCAGAACTGGCCCAAGTTCTTCCTCAAGCTCCTCATCGTCCGAGTTTGCCTCCAGCTCTGCTGGCAGCTGGTGGGCCACAACATCATCTGTTCTCCCATGCCCCCCCCCCGCTCCCATCTCAGCCACGTACCATTCAACCCAAGCGTGGGGGCCTCTCTCTCGGGTGAGGGCACATCTGGGAAAACATCCCGGTGCAGTTCTTTCTGCAGCTGCCGAAGGAACATCTGGCCTTGGTGTCGCAGTTCATCCACCTCTTCTTCTGTCAGCTGTGGGAAGGAAAAGGAAATGTGAGACTCAGAGGTCGGACCTGAAAAAAGTCCCAAGGCTTCTGCTTCTTCTTCCTTCTTTTTCAAGAAGCAACGGGTCTTTCTGCTTTTTCTTTGAAGACGTTTCGCTTCTCATCCAAGGAGCTTCTTCAGCTTATTCCCCTGGCTGGGGAATAAATAGTTGGGCCACGTCGTAGGTGAGGGTGTTGATGCAGCTGTCAATTGGTCTGAGTGGAGACTTGACCTAGATTGTTGGGGGCAATAGGCTTACTCTGTAAATTGCTTAGAGAGGGCTGCGAAAGCACTGTGAAGTGGTATATAAGTCTAAAGGCTTCAACAAGCCCTCCTCCTCCAGTCGTTTGAGTTGCAATCTATTTTTCCCTCTTGTTTTCAAGGCACAATGTCCACCATTTTTGCTTCTGTGGCTCCAATTCCCATTGTTGTTGTTAATTGTTAATTGATGTGACTTAATTGTTAAGTCATGTCTGAACCATCGCGACCCCATGGACAACGTTCCTCCAGGCCTTCCTGTCCTCTACCTTCCTCTGGAGTCCATTGAAGCTCACGCCGACTGCTTTGGTGACTCCATCCAGCCAGTCCCACTCACAGTATAAGGAAAGAAGTCAATATCAATCAATTCTTCAACCAATCATGAAATCAGCAAAGTGCTCAGGAGATACATGATGACACGACCGTCCATGAAGTGGACTGAGTCGAAAAGCTGGGGAAGGCTAGCAACAAGGGGCGTGTCTTAACTAACTTTTATCAGACTCAGTCCAATCAGAAGGCAGACAATGTCAGCCATGTATGGATGCTATCTCCACCTCTATTAGAAGAGGCGTATCAGGCAAGTACCAACGCCCTTTCTCTGCCGTCCCCTTCTTCTTCTTTTGCCCTCCATCGTTCCCAGCATGAGGCTCTTCTCCAGGGAGTCCGTCCTTCTCATTAGGTGGCCAAAGTATTTGGGTTTTAGAAGATCATTGATAGATAGATATACATAGATAGATAGATACTGTAGATAGATAGATAGATAGATAGATAGATAGATAGATAGATAGATAGATAGATAGATAGATAGATAGATGATAGATAGATAGATGATAGATAGATAGATAGATAGATAGATAGATAGATGATAGATAGATAGATAGATAGATAGATAGATAGATGATAGATAGATAGATAGATAGATAGATAGATAGATAGATAGATAGATAGATAGATAGATAGAGCTAGCTGTTTGGTAGTTCCATCCAGCCACCTCCTTCTCTGCTGTCCCCTTCTTCTTTTGCCCTCCATCGTTCCCAGCATGAGGCTCTTCTCCAGGGAGTCCTTCTTCCTTCTCCTTAGGTGGCCAAAGTACTTGAGTTTCCTCTTCAGGATTTAGGACCTTCTAAAGAGCAGTCGGGGTTGATCTCCTCCAGGACTGACCGGTTGGATGGCCTTGCAGTCCAAGGGACTCAATGCAGGAATCTTCTCCAGCACCAGAGTTCAAAGGCCTCCATTCTTTGGCGCTCAGCCTTCCTTATGGTCCAACCTTCCCAGCCCTCCATTGCAAGTGGGAAAACCGTAGCCTTTGACTATACACACTTGTGTTGGCAGGGTGATGTCTCTGCTTTTTAGTCGGCTGCCTAGATTTGCCATGGCTTTCCTCCCCAGGAGCAAGCGTCTCTTAATTCCTTGCCTGCACTCCCCATCTGATCTTGGAGCCCAGGAAAATAAAATCTGTTACTCCCTCCATTTCTTCCCCCCATCTATTGGCCAGGAATTGAGAGGGCCGGATGCCATGACCTTAGTTTTCCCATACCTGTAGGAAATGCCGGGTCTCCTGTCCAACAGGTGCAGCTGCAAAACGCTCAGCTGGGGTGCTCAGCTCCTGCACCCAGTCAGCCAGTTTGGGCCCGGTGCCTTGGAATAAGGAGGCAAAGGAAGGGAGATGGGGCGGAGGACGGCTGTAAAATTGAGGAAAAGCGGGTCAGGATCTTGCTTTCTATCTTCCACCAACAGAAGAGATAGTCCTCGACTTACATCCACAACTGAGCTCCAAAATTTCCATTGCCGAGCAGACCGTTAAGTACATTTCCCCCATTTCATGACCTTTCTTTACACCATCGTTTAGTGAATCGCTGAATTCTATGTTAATTCCTCTTTTAACGCCACCCTCAGCTTCTGCCACTCTTTCTACTATAGGTTCGCCATTCGCTTTTCTTACAACCGAGCGCGCCTGCCAAGCTAGTAAGCGAACAGCGAGGTAAGCGAAGGGGAGGGGGAATCCGCTGTGCCACACAATTTAGATTAGCTAGGAAGCGGGAAATCCTGCTTTCTAGCTAATATAAATCGCGCGACGCAGCTGATCGTCGGAAAAAACTGGTTCGCCCGAAACCGGTAGCATTTTATTTACGACCGGTTCGAGCATACAGCTGGCATCTTTGCTACCGGTTCAGGTGAATCGGTTCGAACCGGTAGCATTTCACCCATGCTTCTCAACCGACAGGTGTCCCTAGTTGTATAGACACACCCAAGAAAGACGCCTTACCTTTGAATAAAAGTCTGGGCCTCACGCTTTTGCATTTTCCGGAACTGGGACAAAGGAATTCCTTTTCCTCTTGCAATTCCAGCTTCTGGATTGGCAACCTGGTCTTTAAAGTAACACAAGTGTCAGTTTGGGTGGAAAAAAGGTGCCATCTCAAGATTTGAAAACTGGAGCAGATTGGTCTAGATTTTAGCCAGTGTTTCACAATCTTGGTGATCTGACCCAGGCTTCCTTCGAAAGCAGGGACGTGCGGTCAGGGGAGGCAAGGGAGGCAGAGCCTCACCTCTCTTCATGAAATAATAGTATATAGATCCTCGGTCGCTCGCCCACCGGACTGCCTCGGCGCCATTCTGGCTACCTCCGTCCGGGCGCGCCCGGGAGCTGCCGAGGGCGGAGGCAGAAATGTTGTCGCCGCTGCCGGATGACGAAGGCACGAAAGCGACTGGGGAACGACGAGAACCTTCCTGCCTCTGCTGGATTTCACGCGCTCCTCGCGACTGCAATATGCAGTCGTGAGGAGCGCGCAAAGTCCAGCAGAGGCAGGAAGGTTCTCGTCGTTCCCCAGTCGCTTTCGAGGACCGCGGAGCGTGAGCCAGCGGAGCATGCTCAGGAAGGCGGAGAATGGGATCACGTGTGCTGGAGGCCGAGGCAGCCTGAGCCTCCAGCACATGTGGTCCCATTCCCCGCCTTCCTGATGACGTCACCAGCCTCACCAGCCATAAACCTCACCGCACGTCACTGTTCGAAAGCAAGAAGCAAAATCTTGGTCCCAACAAAACTCTTTTATTTACATGACTGTGAATCATTCACAATCAGCAAGGCTTTGGTAAGCAAGTCTTTCAGAGGAATGTTTATCCACATGCACCTTATCTCGCTTGGAGAGCTGCCAGATAACTAGTTTCCATACGCGGGGCAAGGCAAAACTTGGCACAGAGTCTCTTATAGTCACAAACAGAACTTTCCACTCTTGGCACGATCGAATGAATGAATGGTTTCCTGCAAAAGCCCCCTCCCCATTCTCTCCTCTTTTGTTTCCTCTGGAAGGGGCCAACCACCTCCACGGTGTGGCTTTACACCTAAGTCAACCCTGATTTCTGTTGTTCTCGTCTTTGGGCAGCTCTGCGCATGCGCACACTGGGAACAGGCTCCAGATGTTCCTCTGCCTCACTGCTGTCTAGTTCTCCCTCTCTGCCTCCGACGCAGAGCCCTCATCTGAGCCTTTCTCAGCCCCCAGGACTGGCCCATGTTCCTCCCCAACCTCCTCACTGTCCGACACTGCTGGCCGCTGTCACGGGCCACAACAGGCCAAATTTAATAGTAACCAAGTTTAACTTGTGTGAATGCAGCGGTACTTTATCTGGCTTGAGGAAATGTGTCATGGGAACAGGACTGCATTTAAATAATTCAAATTAGTTTTCAGCAAAGATAGCCAGGGAGGGCTAGGGTTAGGGTCAGAAAAGTCAAGATGGCGGCTGTGAAGATGCAGTAAAAAAAAAAACTTTTTTGCCCAACCAAAAAGTTTTGATTTTTCTGAGCCTCCCGTTGATTCTCCCAGTTTTCACGGAAATAAAATGAGACCAAATTTCATATTCAGAGCTCTCTTAACGACAAAAGTACCCAACTTTTTTTGCAGGCTGACCTGCAAGCAAGAAAAAAAAAGGATGAAATTCTTAATCAATTGAGAGGTGTTGAATTAGAGTTTTGCCCTGTTTTATGACCTTCCTTGCCACCCTTGTTAAGTGAATCGGCTGCCGTGCTTAGGTTAGTTAACACGGTTGTTATGTGAACCTGGCCACTGGTGGGCCACAACCCTTGGCAACTTGAAGATGGGTGGACTTCACCTCCCAGAATTCCCCAGCCAGCTGAGTTGAAGTTCACCCATCTTCAAGATCCATCACGGTGGGGAAATATCATTCAAAGCATTGAAAGCTATTCAGAAAAATGTACAAAAGAGTCGGGTTTTTGAAACGCAGGCAGTCCTCCATATGCATTTAGCGACCGTTCAAAGTTACAGAGGGATGCGGGATCCTCGTATGCCTTCCACCCACTGGGCGATATTTCCTATTACCAATAGTCCTCGACTTGCGTTCATTTGGAGATCTTTCAAAGTTACAACAGCGCTGAAAAAAGTGAATTAGGACCCCGTGGTCACACGATCAAAATTCAAACACTTGGCAACTGCCTCGTATTTATGACGGTTGAAGTGTCCTGGGGTCACGCGATCCCCTCTTGCGACCGTCTGACCAGCAAAGTCAAGGGGGGAAGCCCGATTCACTCAACAACCGCGATAACTAACCTAACAACGGTATTTGATTCACTTAACAAGTGTGGCAAGGAAGGTCATAAAACAGGGCAAAACTCTAATTCAACACCTCTCAGTTGAAAAAGAATTTCATGCTTTTTTTCTTGCTTCCAGGTCAGCCTGCAAAAAAAGTTGAGTACTTTTGTTCATTAAGAGAGCTCTGGATAGTAAATTCAGCCCCATTTTATTTTCGTGAAATCTGGGAAAATCAACGGGGAGGTCAGAAAAACTTTTTGGTTGGGGCAAAAAGGATTTTATTTTATTTTACTGCATCTTCACAGCTACCTTCTTGACTTTTCTGACCCCTCCCCGGCTATCTTTGCTGAAAACTAATTTGAATTATTTAAATGCAGTCCCATTTCCATGACACATTTCCTCAAGCCAGGTAAAGTACCACTGCATTCACACAACACGCTAAACTTGGTTACTATTAAACTTGGCCTGTTGTGGCCCACCAGCGGCCAGCAGAGCTGGCAGGAGATTCGGACAGTGAGGAGGTTGGGGAGGAAGATGGGCATCTTGGAGTCTGGGGAAGGCTCTGAGGAGGGCTCTGTGTCAGAGGCAGAGAGGGGGCCAGGGCCGTCTGACAGTTATCAGCTGCCTTCAGAGTCAGACATCAGTGAGGCAGAAGAACAGCTGGAGCCTGTTCCCAGTGTGCGCATGCGTAGAGTCGCCAGACGAAGGGAAGAGCTAAAGAACAGGGGTTGACTTGGGATTAAGGCCACAGGTGGACGATGAATGGCCCCTCCCAGAGGAAATAAAAGAGGGAGTGGAGTTTGCAGGAGACAATTAGTTCGCTTAATTGGTTCGTGACTCTCCGAGGCTCCTTGCCAAGTTTTGCAGAGATCGGCCTGGCAGCTCTCCAAGCCAGATAAGGTCTGTGACTGTATATCCTCCTTTGAAAGACTTTGCTAGATGTGGAGGAGCGGAATTCACAGTCAATTAATAAAAGAGGTGTTTGTCAGGACAAGGAATTTGCTTCATGCTCTTGGGAAGCCTTGGTCAGAACAGGGTCAGCCACAGGGACAACTACATTTCCCCTTACTCTGCTGCCCGAAATTCACCCGGGGAGGCCCATCGAGTACCTTGAGCGTCCAGGTGCCCTCGAGGGGAGAAGAGATACCCGTAAATTTGTTCCACAAACTGGGGGGTCATGTATGGGTGTAGATGGATTTGGAGTTAGGGGGTACGGTAGTTACGCGGCACGGGAGCATGGTTTGACTGATGAGGAGGGTGGGTGGTTACGTTGGGAGGGGGTGTGTGGTGGGGGTGGGGGGGGTGTATGGGTGGAAGGGTGGGTATTATGGGAGGGGTTGGTAGGAGGGTTGGGTAGTAGGATAGGTTTTTGGGGTCTGGTATTGGGGGATATAGGAAGGGAAGGGGAAGGGAAAGGAAAAGAAGGGGGAGGAGGGAAGGAAAGAAGAGAAAAGAAGGAAAGGAAAGGAGGAAAGGGGAAGGGAAGGAAAGGAGGGAGTACAGGAAAGGAGGGAAGGAAAGAAAAGAAGGAAAGGAAAGGAGGGAAGGGAAGAAAAGAAAAAGAAGGAAAGGAAAGGAGGAAAGGGGAAGGAAAGGAAAGGAGGGAGTAAGGAAAGGAGGGAAGGAAGAAAAGAAGGAAAGGAAAGGAGGGAAGGGAAGAAAAGGAAAGGAAGGAAAGGAAAGGAGGAAAGGAAAGGAAAGGAGGGAGGGGAAGAAAGAAGAAAGAGAAAGGAAGGAAAGGAAAGAAGGAAGGAAGAAGGAAAGGGAGGGAAAGGAGGAAGGAAGGGAAAGGAGGGAAGGAAAGGAGGGAGGGGAAGAAAAGAAGGAAGAAGGAAAGGAAAGGAGGAAAGGGGAAGGGAAGGAAAGGAGGGAGGAAAGGAAAGGAGGAAGGAAAGGAAAGGAGGGAGGGGAAGAAAAGAAGGAAAAGAAAGAAGGAAAGGAAAGGAGGAAGGGGAAGGGAAGGAAAGGAGGGAGAAAGGAAAGAGAGGGAAGGGAGGAAAGGAGGAAAGGAAAGGAGGGAAGGGGAAGAAAGAAGAAAAGAAGGAAAGGAAAGGAGGGAAGGGGAAGGGAAAGGAAAGGAGGGGAGGAAAGGAAGGGAGGAAGGGGAGGAAAGGAAAGGAAGAGGAAGGAAAGGAAAGGGAAGGGGAGGAAAAGAAGAAGAAGGAAGAAGAAGGAAGGAAAGGAGGAAAGGGAGAAGGGAAGGAAAGGAGGGAGAAAGGAAAGGAGGGAAGGAAAGGAGGGAAGGGGAAGAAGAAGAGAAAGAGAAGGAAAGGAAAGGAGGAAGGGAAGGAAAGAAGGAGGGAGGAAAGGAAAGGAGGGAAGGAAAGGAAGGAGGAAGGAAAGGAGAGGGGAAGAAAAGAAGAAGAGAAAAAGAAGGAAGGAAAGGAGGAAAGGGGAAGGGAAGGAAAGGGAGGGAGAAGGAAAGGAGGGGAGGGAAGGAAAGGAAAGGAGGAAAGGAAAGGAGGGAGGGGAAGAAAAGAAGAAAGGAAGGAAGGAAGGAGGAAAGGGGAAGGAAAGGAAAGGAGGGAGGAAAGGAAGGGAGGAAGGGAAGAAAGGAAAGGAGGATAGGAAAGGAAAGGAGGGAAGGGAAGAAAAGGAAGGAGGAAAGGAAAGGAGGGAAGGAAAAAGGAAGAAAGGAAAGAAGGAAAGGGAGGGAAGGGAAGGAAAGGAAGAGGAGGGAGAAAGGAAAGAAGGGAAGGGAAGGAAAGGAGGAAAGGAAAGGAGGAAAGGGGAAGGGAAGGAAAGGAGGGAGTAAGGAAAGGAGGGAAGGAAAGGAAAGGAGGAAAGGAAAGGAGGGAGGGGAAGAAAAGAAGGAAAGGAGGAAAGGGGAAGGGAAGGAAAGGAGGGAGGAAAGGAAAGGAGTGAAGGGGAGGAAGGAAAGGAGGATAGGAATGGAAAGGAGGGACAGGGAAAAAAGGAACAACGGAAGGAAGGAAAGGGAGGGAAAGGAGGAAAGGAAAGGAAGGAAAGGAGGGAAGAAGGAAAGAAACAGAAGGAAAGGAAAGAGAGGGAAAAGGAGGAAGGAAAGGAGGGAAGGGCAAAGGAGGAGGAAGAAGGAAAGGGAGGGAAGGGAGGGAAAGGAGACCGGAAAGGCAAGGAGGAAGGCGAACAGGAACAAGACAGACAGGAAAGGAAAGGAGGGAAGGGAGAAAGAAAAGGAAAGGCGAAGGAGTGAAGGAAGGGCAAGAACAAAGGGCAACGGACGCGGATGGCACGGATCCTTCCACAGACACTCAGTCACCGCCACTCCTATTACGTCCCTTCACCTTCTGTTCCCTTCCCACTTCCCTCCCTTCCTTCCCTTCCCTTCTTTCCTTTCCTCCCCTCCCCCTCCTTCTTCCCTTCTCCTTCCCTTCTTTCCTTCCCCTTTCCTCCTTCCCTCCTCTTGCCTTCCCTTCTTTCCTTTCCTCCCCTCCCCCTCCCTTCCCTTCCCTTCCCTTTCTTTCCTTCCCTTCCCTCCCCCTCCTTCCCTTCCCTTCTTTCCTTTCCTCCCCTCCCCCTCCTTCCCTTCCCTTCCCTTCTTTCCTTCCCTTCCCTCCCCTCCTTCCCTTCCCTTCTTTCCTTTCCTCCCCTCCCCCTCCTTCCCTTCCCTTCCCTTCTTTCCTTCCCTTCCCTCCCCTCCTTCCCTTCCCTTCTTTCCTTTCCTCCCCTCCCCCTCCTTCCCTTCCCTTCTTCCATTTTCCTTCCCTCCCCTCCTTCCCTTCCCTTCTTCCCTTTTCCTTTACTTCCCTTCCCTTCTTTCCTTCCCTTCTTTCCTTCCCTTCCCTCCTTCCCTCCCCTCCTTCCCTTTTCCTTTCCTTTCCTTTCTTTTCCTTCCCTTCCAAGCTTCATAACCTGTTTTTTTTAAACTAAATGCCAAGGATGGAAGAAGTTGGGTTCTTGTTCCTCACCTCCTTCTATTGTAATCCCATCCTTATTAAGAAAGACGAGAGCTTCTATTCCTTGCAACCGAGAAAGAGGGATTCTTGCCTTATTCAGACTAATGCTATTAAAATCAGCCAATTTGAAAAAGAGGCTAAATAGAAGAATAGTAGCCTGAGTGCCTGATTCAGGTGTTTCCGAGGGGCTCAAAACAAGGAAGGAGAGTCGCATTTATGGGGAAATTAGCTTATTATCCAAAACCCTTACGTAAAAAGCGGCTAATGGATTTCATACAGAACCACTCATTTTCCCAACACGCCAAAATGATAAACGTAAGAATAAACGTCGCGTACAAAACTCATTATTTCCCCATTTTGCCGTATCCCTGATGGCAAATTACCACCCTGAAAATCACGGTTTCACTGTGCAGAAAAGAACAGAAAACTACCTGTACAGTAGAAGAAAAGGGAGGTTAGTCCTAAAAAAAAAGAAAAATTCAAACTGTTTCCTGTAATCTTCCTTTCCCCAATCACAAAATCGAAGCCATGAAAGCTCAAAAAAAACTAACAAACCTCAGAGTGGGGTTTTAATCCGTCATCTTTATCTCCCCCGTAGATGGCCAGTACCAGATCCCAGGCTGGACTAGATGACCTTTAAAGTCTCCTCCAACCAGGGGTGAAATCCAGCAGATTCTGAAAGGTTCTGGAGAACCAGTAGCGGAAATTTTGAGTAGTTCGGAGAACCGGCAAATACCATTTCTGGCTGGCCACGCCCCATCTATTCTCTGCCTCCTGAGTCCCAGCTGATCAGGAGGGAATGGGGATTTTGCAGTAACCTTCCCCTGCCACACCCACCAAGACACGCCCACCGAACCAGTAGTTAAAAACATTGAATTTCAGCACTGCCTCCAACTCTATGATTACAGGTAGTCCTTGGATTTTTTATTTTGGGAATTTGAGTCAGAAGCACCAAAGCTTCAGGGTAAAAAGGATTAGTCGGTGACATTACCGTTACCCTGGGGACGCCCAGTTGGGGGCTCTTTCTGTGTCCCCCAAGAAGCTGGAGGGAAGGATGAGAGCTCAACCCTGCCCCATGGCAGCTCCTGGGTCTCAAACGTGGGCTTGAAAACTTTTTTACTATCGGTTCTTTGGGCGTGGCTTGGTGGGCGTGGCTTGGTGGGCGTGGCTTGGTGGGCGTGGCAGGGGAAGGATCAGAGATGGTATTCAGCCAATTCTGACAGGTTCTGGAGAACCGGTAGCAGAAATTTTGAGTAGTTCGGAGAACCGGCAAATAGGATGGCCACGCCCCTGCTGTCTCCCAACTGATCTTCTTTTGTTGCCCTGAGCAGGAAAACAGAGCTGGAAAGCAGGTAAGCGGGATGGGGAGGGAATGGGGATTTTGCAGTATCCTTCCCCTGCCACACCCACAAAGCCACACCCACAAAGCCACACCACACCCACAAAGCCACGCCCAGAAAACCGGTAGTCAAATAATTGGAATCCCACCACTGGGAAGGATACTGCAAAATCCCCATTTCCTCCCCACCCCATTAACCCACTAAGCCAATCAGCTGTGATTCAGACTTGAGAGGCAGCAAATAGATGGGGGCCAGCCAGAGGTGGTATTTGCCGGTTCTCCGAACTACTCAAAATTTAGATTTACTTTATTGTCATTGTACATACAGACACAGTATACCCATACAACGAAATTCACTTAACACCCAGAACCAGGCCCAACACACAGGATAATTCCCACATGCAGCCCACCCTCCCAAAAATTCCCCACCCCTAAACCACCTAAGCATAAATACCAGTCTCCGGAGCGTCGAGACATTGCATATACATCTTGCAATGTTCGCTACTGGTTCGCCGAACCGGTCAGAACCGGCTGAATACCATCTCTGCTTGCTAACCTCCTGCTCAGAGTTCCAACCACTTGAGTCACCCTGCTCCTTGGTAGTCCTGGACTTAAAAAACCGTCATAAAATGGGCTTGTGTAGGGGAGGAACAGGCGGAGTCTGAGGGAGGGGTCAAATGTGTCATAAGTCACGAGTCCCTGCTCACCTGCAAGAGATTTAAGTCCAGCCCACCTTGAATTCCTTTCTTATCTCCCGCTCATTTCCCTTGATTGTTAGTCGGTCAGATTCTTGGATTAATGTCAAGCACCGGGAAAATCAGGAGATTCAGGCAATACAAGCGAGTATTGTATAAAGATTTCTTGTGAGCTTAAACTCTCTACAAGAATCTGACCAACTAACAGTCAAGGGAAATGAGCGAGAGATAAGAAAGGAATTCAAAGAGGGCTGGACTTAGATCTTTCGCGGGTGCTCACCGACTCGTGACTTATGACACGTTTGACCCCTCCTTCAGGCTCAGTCTGCTTATCTCCTACAGGTTGGTCATATGAGTGGCTCATTTTATGACCATCATGACATACGACTGGTGAACAGGCAATCCTCGACTTACAACCCTTTGTTAAATAACCGTTCCAAATTACAACAGCACCGAAAATAGTGACTTGTGACCAGTTCTCACACTTACAACCGTTGCAGCGTACCCCTTGTTAAAATTTGGACACTTGGGAATTGGCGTGTATTTATGACGGCTGCATCATCCCAGGGTCATGTGATCATCATTTGTGACCTTCCCAGCCGGTTTCCGACAAGCATAGTCAATGAGGGGAGCCAGATTCGCTTAACGACCGGATGATTCACTTAACAACTGCAGTGATTCGCTTAACCCAGTGCGGCAAGCAAGCTTGTAAAATAGAGCCAAACTCCCCTTAACAATTCTCTGACTTAGCAACGGAAAGTTTGGGCCTCAATTGTGGTTGTAAGTCGAGGACTACCTGTGTAAGTTTCTTCAGGGGCCACACGCCACTTACCACATTGCTCTCTCTTCCCCTTGCACTTCTCCTCAGCAGCCTGAGCACAAGCTGCTGGGCTGGGTGACCGGGCGCAGGGCTGCGCATAGAAGGCACATAAGCGACGGGTTTCTGCCAGCTGTTGGTCTCCCAGCTTCCCCGAAGCAGACAGCCACTCCGAACAGCTGGGCTCCCGACTGGAGGGAGATCCTGAGTGGGAGGAAGGGGCAGACAACCATTTGGAAACTAATCAAGGAGAGAAGCAACTTAGAACTGAGGAGAAACTTCCTGACAGAACAATTAATCAGTGGAACAGAAGTTGCCTCCAGAAGTTGTGAATGCCCCAACACTGGAAGTCTTTAAGAAGATGTTGGATAGCTATTTGTCTGAAATGGTATAGGGTTTCCTGCCTAGGCAGGGGGTTGGACTAGAAGACCTCCAAGGTCCCTTCCAACTCTACTATTGTATTGCATTGTATTGTATTGTATTTAAATGCAGCCTTGTGCAGCAGCTGCCAAAAAACCCAACACAGTCCTAGGCTGCATCAACAGAGGGATAGAATCAAGATCACGTGAAGAGTTAATACCACTTTATAATGCCTTGGTAAGGCCACACTTGGAATACTGCATTCAGTTTTGGTCACCACAATGTAGAAAAGATGTGGAGACTCTAGAAAGAGTTCAGAGAAGAGCAACAAAGATGATTAGGGGACTGGAGGCTAAAACATATGAAGAACAGTTGCAGGAACTGGGTATGTCTAGTTTAATGAAAAGGAGGACCAGGGGAGACATGATAGCAGTGTTCCAATATCTCAGGGGTTGCCACAAAGAAGAGGGAGTCAAGCTATTCTCCAAGGCATCTGAGGATAGAACAAGAAGCAATGGGTGGAAACTAATCAAGGAGAGAAGCAACTTAGAACAGAGGAGAAATTTCCTGACAGTTAGAACAATGAATCAGTGGAACAGAAATTGCCTCCAGAGGTTGTGAATGCCCCAACACTGGAAGTCTTTAAGAAGATGTTGGATAGCCATTTGTCTGAAACGGGATAGGGTTTCCTGCTTGAGCAGGGGGCTGGACTAGAAGACCTCCAAGACTCCTTCCAACTCCAGTTATGCTGTTATGCAGGGGGATTCTGGGACTTGAAGTCCACCCTTCGATCCAGCCCTATGTTCTACTCTGCCCCCTGCTGGTGAAGTTGGAGAAAGGCAGCCCCTCCCCCCCGGGCACTCACTCTCCATCTGTTGTCGGATCCAGTCTGCAAAGGCAGTGATGCGAGTGTACACTCCCGGTTTGCCGCGCTCCCCACAGCCGGAGCCCCAGGAGGTGATTCCGTGCAAGATGTAGCGCTCCAGTGAAGGGTCCCAGCACATCAGGGGCCCTCCGGAGTCCCCCTGAAAGCAGAAACGGTTGCATGTTCAAAGCGGAAGTAGAACAGGACTGCACCCCAAGAATTAATCTCAAATTGTACAAATGAATGCTATCAGAATATCATGGCTGAGAATAGTCTAGGTCTAGGAGAGGGTCATAGAGACTCAGATCCTAGATCAGCGATGGCGAACCTCTTTTGGCTTAAATGCCATAAGTGGGGGGAGCGCAGGGGGGGTTGTGTGCGGGCGTGCCGCACCCATAATGCAATGCCCAGCCCCCCCCCCCCCAGTGCACATGCACACACTACAGGCCAACCCCCCATTTTTTGCATGCTTTCTTCGCCCTCTCCAGGCTCCAGAGGCTTTATAGGCACCTGGGGAGGGCAAAAACAGCCCTCCCCGCCCCCCCGGGCGCCCTCCGGAGGCTTCAGGGACCTTCAGGACGCTTCCCTGAAGCCTCCGGAGCAGTCAAAACGAACCTCCGAGCAAACCGGAAGTCCGTTCCTGAATTTCCGGTTTGCCCGTAGGGCCGGTTTTTTGCGCTCTGGAGGCTACAGGGAAGCTCATGAAGCCTCCGGAGGGCCTCCGGGGGGGCAGGGGAGGCTCTTTTCGCCCTCCCCAGGCTCCTATAAAGCCTCTGGAGCCTGGGGAGAGCGAAAAATGGCTTTAAAAAAGGGTGAATTCAGTTGGCCAGCGCGCGCATACGCGCTACCCAGCTGACAGGGCAGCGCCTCATGTGCCCTGACAAATGGCTCCGCATGCTACCTGTGGCATGCGTATCATAGGTTCGCCATCACTGTCCTAGACCGAGGTTGGGCAACTACCGGTATGGCCACTTCATGAGCTGTGGATTTCAATTCCCAGAATTCCTGAGCCAGTCGGCTCCAGAGCCTAGTTTGCTAACCCGTCCTAGCCCATCACCTTTGCCACTGTCTCCATCAGACCCTCACCGGGCAGAGAGTGACTGTCCCGTCCCTTCCCTGCAGGCCCCTCTCCCTCTCGGACCCTCACCTGACAGGAGTCGATGCCGCCAGAGAGGTACCCAGCGCAGAACATGGCATTGCTCACCCGCTGGCTCCCAAGAGCGCCGCGGCACAGGTCTTGGGCCAGGATCGGTACCCGAGCTTCCATGACGACTTCAGCAGGCGGCCCATCTAGGAGAGAAGCAGACGGATGTATGAATGGCCGCCACCACCCAGGGACCCTCCTTGCTGATTCTCTCCCCCTTGGCAGGCGTGCAAAAGGTTAACTGGGCCACAAGTGAGATGCTGCAAGAGGACAATTTCAGCTCTTCCCTTCCTCCTCTGATCCAGATCCGGATTTTATGAGCAGCCGGAGACATTGCAACTCTCAGATATATGATTCTTTGGCCGAGCCTTGGAAGTTTGATCATAGGAATGCTGCAACGGTCATAAGTGTGAAAAATGATCGTGTTGTTTTTTTACAATGCTGTGCTGTGGCCTGCCAGTGGCCAGTGGACTGGCAGCAGAGTTGGGCAGGGAAGAGGTTGGGGAGGAACATGGAGGCTGGAGAAGGCTCGGATGAGGGCTCTGCGTCAGAGACAGAGACGGGGCCGAGGCCGTCCGGCAGTGAGCAGGTGCCTACGGAGCTAGACAGCAGTGAGGCAGAGGAACAGCTGGAGCCTGTTCCCAGTGTGCGCATGCGCAGAGCTGCCAGAAGAAAAGAACAACTCAAAAATCAGGATAGACTTGGGAGTAAAGTCACAGGTGGAAGGTGATTGGACCCTCCCGTAAGAAACAAAAGAGGAGCGAGAGGGGAGGGGGCTTTTGCAGGAAACAATTCGTTCTTTCGTTCGTTCGTTTCAGGAGTGTGAAGATCTGTCCGTGAATCCCAGAGACTCTGTGCCCAGCCTTTCCTTGCACAGCAGCTCATTTGGATAATATTGACATGGCCGCTTTCCAAGCTAGATAAGGTCTGTGGTCATAAATACGCCTTTGAAAGACTGTTTGCCAGGCCCTGCTGAAGGTGAAAGAGGGGAATTTACATTCCTTTAATAAAAAGGGTTTTGTTGCGACCAGGACTCTGCCTTCGGCTTTGGGGGAAAGCCTCGGTCAGAACATGCCATTCTAATGGTCCAGTGGTGGGTTGCAGGCAGTACAGGCATACCAGAGCCTGCCCGGAGCACCGGATACCGTTCTGGTACGGTGCTCCAGAGGGCCCACCTGCCTGCCCGAGCTTCTTACTTATCTTTTAAGGCTTCCGCATACAGCGCCTGTGCGACGCTCTGCTGAGCAGCTGGAGAATTGCAGAGGCGGTAAGACCCATGCGCGCATCCATGTGGATGCCACCAGGCCGGTTCCAACCGTACTGGTTGGAACGGGACCTGGAACCCACCACTGTAATGGTCCCTAAATAACTGGTTGTAAGTCAAGGACTACATTTAATAAATAAACATGTAACCGCTAGGAACTGAAAGTGACTTGATGGCAGATAATCAATCAATCAATCAATCAATCAATCAATCAACTTTTCCAAAGTTTTGGATTTTGTAAGTAGCCCTCAACTTACAATGGTTCATTCAGCGACCGTTCGAAATTACAACGGAAATGACAAAAGAGACTTGTGACCGTTTTTCACATTTACGACCTTTGGAACATCCCCATGGTCACGTCGTCAAAAGTTAGACTCTTGGCAACTGACTTGTATTGATGATGGTTGCAATGTCCCGGGGTTCCCTTTTTGTGACCGTCTGCTAAGCAAAGTCGATGGGGAAGCCAGATTCACTTAACAACCATGTTCCTGACTGCAACGCTTCACTTAACAATGGTGGGGAAAAGGGTGTAGATTGGAGCCAAACTCAGTTCACCACCGTCTTGCTTAGCAACAGAAATGTGGGGCTCAATTGTGGTCGTAAACCGAGGACTACCTGTAATTCCCTGGCCTGCCTGTTGTGGCCCGCTAGTGGCTAGCAGAGCTGGAAGCAGATTCGGACAGTGAGGAGGTTGGGAGGAAGATGGGCCAGTCCTGGAGTCTGGGGAAGGCTCGGATGAGGGCTCTGTGTCGGAGGCAGAGAGGGGGCCAGGGCCGTCTGACAGTTCTCAGCTGCCTTCGGAGTCAGACATCAGTGAGGCAGAAGAACAGCTGGAGCCTGTTCCCAGTGTGCGCATGCGCAGAGATGCCAGACGAAGGGATGAGCTAAAGAACAGGGAGCGACTAGGGAGTAAGGCTACAAGGGGACAATGAATGTCCCCTCCCAGAGGGAATAAAAGAGGGGTAAAAGGGGAGTGGAGTTTGCAGAAGACAATTAGTTTGCTTCATTGGTTCCTGACTCTCCGAGGCTCCTTGCCAAGTTCTGCAGAGATCGGCCTGGCAGCTCTCCAAGCCAGAGAAGGTCTGTGACTGTAAATCCTCCTTTTGAAAGACTTTGCTGGGTGTGAAGGAGCAGAATTCACAGTCAATTAATAAAAGGGTTTTTTTGTCGGGACACAAACACTGCCATGCTTTGTAGCCTTAATTCAAGCCATCTCAAAGGGAGCAGAGGGTCTCGACCTCCGAGTCCCCCAGCCCCAGCCTTACCTTCATAGAGCGAGCCCCAGCCGATGATGTAGCAGACGACCTCCTGGCTCATCGCCGCAGCCCCTTCCGGGAGGCACACAGGCTTCACCCAGGCCGAGGGGCGCACATGAGCGCTCAGTTCCAGCAAAGCCACATCCGCCTGGAAGGTCTTTGGGTCGAACTACGGAAAGAGAAACCGGTCGTTGCTATGAGGGAGGGGGGAAGAGCATCAAGCAGCCACGGGGATCAGGGTTGGGAGCGGGGTCTTTCTCGCCATGTTCCTGGAGACATCCGAACTAGACTGGGTGGGTTTCTCTGTGTCATATAAGAGATGTGCATAATTTTGTATTTATTTATTTATCTTGCCATGTTTATGTAGTGTAAAATTGGAGGTGGTGAGCTGCATGCAACGAAATTTCATTTTTAATGTATGCTGATTAGAGTACATTCAAAGTGACAATAAAGTCATTGTATTGTATTCTATTCTGTTCTGTTCCACTCATTTTCACCCATTGTATTGTATTGTATTGTATTCTAACGTTCTATTCTGTTCTACTTATTTTCTCTACTCTATTCTATAATTTCTATTCTATTCTGTTCTATTCTATTCGTTTTCTCTATTCTATAATTTCTATCCTATTCTATTCTACTTATTTTCTCTATTCTATAATTTCTATTCTGTTCTAGTTCTATTCATTTTCTGTATTCTATTCTATTCTATTCTATCCTATCCTACTCATTTTCTCTATTCTATCATTACTATTCTATTCTACTTATTTTCTCTACTATATTCTATAATTTCTATTCTATTCTGTTCTAGTTCTATTCATTTTCTCTACTGTATTGTATTGTATTCTATCCTATCCCATTCATTTTCTCTATTCTATAATTTCTATTCTATTCTACTTATTTTCTCTATTCTATAATTTCTGTTCTATAATTTCTCTTCTCCTCGTTGTATTCATTTTCTCTATTGTATTTTATTCTATCCTACTCATTTTCTCTATTGTATAATTTCTATTCTATTCTACTTATTTTCTCTACTCTATTCTATAGTTTCTGTTCTATAATTTCTGTTCTGTTCTGTACTCCGCTCCACTGCAAATGATGGCCAGGAGCAGACAGCAGGCTCACCTTGGGGTGCAGCAGGATGCGTCTGATGGGCACCACCTGTTCACCTTCATCCCGCTTGCTTAGATCATAGTCCCCCAGGACCACGGACCAGGCCAGCTCATTTCGGCTTCTACCGGCAGGAGAGAAACCCGGAAATTGTCAAATGCGGCACCCCATAACCCTGCTCCTTCCCGTACTTCTCCACCCTGACGCAGGTGTTAACAGGGATACAGGTAGTCCTCGACGTACGACCACAATGGATCCCCAGCTTTTTGTTCCTAAGCGAGACATGTGTGAAGTGAGTTTTTGTCCCCCTTTTTACGACCTTTCTTGCCACCGTTGTTAAGCGAATCACTCCAGTGGTCAAGTCAGTAAACAGGGTCATTAAAGTGAATCTTGACTTTGCTTTAACACAAGGCTGCAAAAAAAAAAAAAGTCAGCGCCTGACTTCCGGAAACTGCAACCGTCGTAAATGTGAACCACATCTGAATTTTGATCCCATGTGTGTGTGTGCTGCAACGGTCCTAAGTGTGAGAAACAGTCGTAAGTCCCTTTCTTCCATCCCATTGTAATGTCACTAAATGAACTGTTGTAAGTCGAGGACTACCTGTATTTCTCTCCCTATAGAATACTCTGAGCTTAGGGCAGTTTTCGGCACCTATGATGGAGTGCCAGAAACAGGAAGACCAGCTGGCTGGTGCGCATGCCAGTTTTTTGGGCTGGTTTTGGCCCATTTTAGGCCATTCTCAGGTCATTTTTGCTTTTTCTGCCGGAGCATGGAAAAACAGCCTGAAAAATGGCCAATAATAGCCTGAAAACATCCCGGAAACGACCCAAAACAGACCCTGTTTTTTTGGCTGTTTTTAGGCCATTTTCTGGCACTCTGACAACCAGCGCACGCCGGAAAACAGAAGAGAAACTGGCGATGGCGCACAGAGAAGGCTCTGGGTACCACCTCTAGCACCCGTGCCATCATGGCCTTAGGGCAGGGGTGTCCAAACTTGGGAACTTTAAGACTTGTGGACTTCAACTCCCAGAATTCCCCAGCCAGCATGGCTGGCTGGGGAATTCTGGGAGTTGAAGTCCACAAGTCTTAAAGTTCCCAAGTTTGGACACCCCTGCCTTAGGGTCTCTGAGAGATGCCCCCAGCTCCAAATTAACACCTGCTCTTGCAGGTGAAACAAGTTGGGCCCTGTTTACTATTTGGATGGGCACCACGAGGAAATGCCGGAGGTGCAGGAGAAGAAGCAGGCAAAGCTGAGGTCGGCGTTAAGTAAGTCATCAGCCTAGAATCATTATATTCCCCTCAACTAGGGGGCCTCCACATTTGGCCATTTTAAGACTTGTGGACTTCAACCCCCAGAATTCCCCAGGAATTAAGAGTTGGGTGGTCTTCGGTTAACAGAAGGAACCTTGGAGGTCTTCTAGTCTAACCCCCTGATCAAGCAGGAAAGCCTACACCCGTGATGGTGAACCTATGGCACGCGTGCTGAAAGTGGCATGCAGAGCCATCTCTCCGGGCCCACCAGCCGCCTCCCAATTGCTCTTCTGGGTTCTGGCGTGCACATGGGAGCACCAGAAACTAAAGAGCAGCTCCTCGGCGTGCATGTGCCCGCCGGCCAGCGGGTCTTTGCGCATGCATACATGTTAGAAACTGGAAGACCCGGTTGCTGGCCTTGCATGTGCGCGCCAGGAAACTGAGCTTCTGGTTTCTGGCACTCCCCCATGCGTGCATGGGGCAGCTGCTCTTCCGGTTCCCCGCACATGTGCACACATTTCCGTTTAACTACTCGGTGCTGAAAAGGTTCGCAGCCACTGCCCTACACTATCTCAGACAAGTGGTTGTCCAATCTCTTCTTTAAAAGCCTTATTGAGCACCCACAGCTTCTGGTGGCAAGTAGTTCCACTGATTAACTGCCTTTACTGTCACGAAATTCCTCCCTAGTTCTAGGTTGGTTCTCTTCTTGATTAATTTCCACCCATCGCTTCTTGTCCTTCCTTCAGGTGCTTTGGAGCAGGGGACTCCAACCTCGGCAACTTTAAGCCTGGTGGACTTCAACTCCCAGAATTCTCCTCAGGAAATTTCTCCTCAGTTCTAAGTTGCTTCTCTCCTGGATTAGTTTCCACCCATTGCTTCTTCTTCTGCCCTCAGGTGCCTTGGAGAATAGTTTGACTCCCTCTTCTTTGGGGCAACCCCTGAGATATTGGAACTTTGCTATCATGTCTCCCCTAGTCCTTCTTTTCATTCAACTAGACATCCCCAGTTCCTGCAACCGTTCTTCATATGTTTTATCCTCCAGTCCCTTAATCATTTTTGTTGTTCTTCTCTGCACTCTTTCTAGAGTCTCCGCATCTTTTCTACATCGTGGTGACCAAAACTGAATGCCGTATTCCAAGTGTGGCCTTCCCAAGGCCTTATAACACCACATGAGGGAAGGAAGGGAAGAGAGAAGAAGGGGAGAACAGAATAAGAAGTAGAGGCAAGCAACGGAAGGAGCCGGTGGAACAGCCAGCCACATGAAAGCAATGAGTGCTTCACTGGAGGTCTTCAAAGAGAAGTCGGAGAGACTTTTATGGAGCCGGTCTAGGCGGGGGTCAGGCTGGATGACCTCCCCGACCCCTTCCATAGAGACGGCAGCCCTTGGCCTTACCCGGTGAAGCAGTGGGCAGCCGTCACAATCCAAGCGCTGCCCACCAACACCCCGCTGCACATCAGCTCTCCGTTCAGCAGCACCGACACCAGCCACGGCCAGGCCCCTGGCTTCGCACGGCGGCCCCCCACGATCTTCCCCTTCGGCAGAGTCGCGTTGGGGGCAGGGACCATGCGGCGCCCACAGGATTCTGCGAGAAAAGGTTAGATTCCTGTAACCGGCTAAAGCCGCGATGGCGAAACCTATGGCACGCGGGCCACAGGTAGCACACAGAGCCCTCTCTGCGGCCATACGAGACGTCACTCCAGCTCAGCTCCACCGCGCATGCGCCCCAGAGGTGGGTTCCTATGGGTTTCGCCCGGTGTGGCCGAGTAGGTAGCAACTCAGCCTGGCATGCCCCCAAAGTGGTTTTTCTCGGCAGTGCCATAAGCGCTGCCATCTTGGTTTTTCTCAGTAATGCGCATGCATGCACAGTGCCAACCTCAACCAACCGGCAGTAACAGCAGCCGGAACTCACCTCAATGCATGCGCACCTCCCGCCAGCCAGGCGGGATTTTTAGGTCTCTGCTGCACATGTGCGGGAAAGGGGTGCATGCAGGACACTCGTGCGCATGAGTGGGTGTGTGTGTGAGGGAATGTGGGGGGACAGGGGGGAGCATGTACCCCCTACGGCTCATTTTGCTCCCGGGAGCCTGTAGGGAGGCCTACTAGGCCCAAAAAAGGCCACGGGGTGGGGGTGGGGGGCAGTTGGTCATGTAGGTATGCGCAAGGGGGAGGAGACATGGGGGTGTCACACGTACATTGCATTATGGTTGTGGGCGCACGCGGGCGTGCTTTCGGCACGCAACAACCAAACGGTTAGCCATCACTGGGTGAAAGGATGTCAGAATCAGCTTTCAGATCCCCAAGCTAAACATTCACATTCATTCACACAACCCCTTGGACTGGGTGTCAGAATTAACCCATGTTCCGGCCTTGCAGAATACAGGTAGTCCTCCTCTTATGACAGGGGTGTCCAAACTTGGGAACTTTTAAGACTTGTGGACTTCAACTCCCAGAATTCCCCAGCCAGCCTTTATGGCTGGCTGGGGAATTCTGGGAGTTGAAGTCCACAAGTCTTAAAGTTCCCAAGTTTGGACACCCCTGCCTTATGACCACAATTGAGCCTCAAGTGTATGTTGCTGAGCGGGACGCGTGTGAAATGAGATTTGCCCCAGGTTACGACCTTTCTCGACACGGGTTGTAAAGTGAATAATCAGAGCGGTGGTGAAGTGAACAACACAGTCGTTAAGTGAATCTGGCTTCCTCGAGTTAAGACCGCCATGGAGGCCAACGTTTCTGTTCTTAAGCGAGGCCTTCGTTAAGCGGGTATCACCCCAATTTATGACCTTTCTGGCCACAGCTGTTAAGTGAATCCCTGCACATGTTAAATTAATAACACAGTTGTTAAGCGAATCCTTGGACTTTGCTTGTCGGAAGGTCGCAAAAGTGGATCACATCACCCTGGGACATTGCAGCAGTTGTAAATATGAACCAATTGCCAAGCGTCTGACTGAGTGGTGGGTTTAGCGGCCTGGGTCGGTGGTACAGGCAGCGACCCAGGCCTGCCATGTCCCCGAAAGGGTTATCCTACAGCGGCGCCATCTTGATTTTCAGTTCCTTGCATGCGCAGAACTATTTTCATCGCACAAATTTTGAGCATGCACAGACCTGTTTTTGTGCAAATGCGCAGACACGCGGAGCGCACCAAACCGGCAGTAATACCAGCAACAACCCAACCCTGGTCTGATTGTTGATCACTCGATGGCACAACGGTTGTAAGTGTGAAAAACGGTCATAAGTTACTTTTTTCAGCGCTGTGGTAACTTTGAACGGTCACTAAATGAACTGTTATAGATCGAGGACTACCTGTACAACCAGTAAGTAATAGGAATGAATTAAGATTAGAGCAGTATTTCCCAAGCTTAATTATTTTAAGATGGGTGGACTACAATTCCCACAATTATTTTAAGATGGGTGGACTACAGTTCCCAGAATCCCCCAGCCAGCAGAGAGAGAGAGAGAGAGAGAGAGAGAGAGAGAGAGAGAGAGAGAGAGAGAGAGAGAGAGAGAGAGAGAGAGAGAGAGAGAGAGAGATGGCTCTGTGCGTGCGTGCGTGTGTGTGTGTGTGTGTGTGTTTTTTCCAGCATAACTCTGGAATGCCTGCAGCAATTTCAACCAAACCTGGTATACAGATGACTTACTCTCTGGAAACAAATACTGTGGGGGTAAGACACCCCTAAAGCCCCTCAGGGTGTGTGTTCTGTTAAGATACAGCCTGTTGTGCCTTAAAATGACTTCTGTCGTACTGCCTTAAAATGGTTTCTACTGTGCGGCGCTGTGGAGTTGCCATGGTAACGGCTTCACAGTACTCCACAAGGGGGCTCCCTCTGGTTAGGAGGAAAATCCAACGGTAGCAATTACGTTCGGTCCGGACATTTTACGCCTATAAATAAATACCTGAGCAATGCCGGCTTATCGGCTAGTTATTACTAAAAAAGTGATGAAAACAATTTCAAATGAAATGGGAATAAAATGCAGTTTTAAATGAAATTGGGACAAAATACAATAATTTAATATAGAGAGATAAATAAAAGATGATAAAATTATATTTCGGTATCATCATCCCTACAATCCACCCCAATCTACCCCATATGCCGATCTCAACGACACCCCTGAAAAAAGGGGATTTAGGATGATTTTTCACACTTACGGCCGTTACGTCACACGGCATTCCCCATGGTCCCGTGATCAAAATGTGGGTGCCTGGCAACTGACTCAGAGTTACCACCTTCTGACAAACCAAGTCAACGGGGAAAGAAGATTCACTTAACAACCGTGTTGCTACTTTAAGAAATGCATTGATTCGTTTAACAACCGTGGCGAGAAAGGTCGTAAAATGGGGCAAAGCTCACTGAACAAATGTCTCACAATTGGGCAGAATTGTGGTGATAAGTTGAGGGCTATTCCTAGATTGGAAGTGTGCAGGTAGACATTTGAAAAATAAATAAATACATACGCATCTACAGATCCCAGTAAGGCTTTATACAGGCAGTCCTCGACTTATGACCGCCCATAATTTCTGTTGCTAAGCAAGAGACTTGTTGAGCGAATTTTTCCCTGTTTTATGACCTTTCTTGCCATCGTCGTACAGTGAACCACTGCAGGTGTTAAGTTGGTGACCTAGTTGTTAAGTGAATCTGGCTTCCCCTTGGCTTGTCAGAAGATCACAAAAGGGGATCACACGGCCCCGGGACACTGCAACCGTCGTAAATATGAGACAGTTGTCAAGTGTCGGAATTTTGAGCCCATGGCTCGGAGGATTTTGCGACAGTCGTAAATGTGAAAGAAGTTATTTTTTTCATTCCCATTGTAACTTTGGTCACTAAATAAATGGTTGTAACTCGAGGACTGCCTGTACAACTGCATTGCAGGTAGTCCTCGACTTACAACAGTTCATTTAGTGACCAAAGATACGACAACACTGAAAAAAGCGACTTGTGATCATTTTTCACACTTACGGCCTTAGTAGGAGCCCCACGATCCTGAGATCAAAACCCATACGCTTGGCAATTGTTTCACACTTACGACTGTTTCCCGAGGTCACGTGATCCCCTTTTGCGACCTTCTGACAAGCAAAACTCAACAGGGAAGCCAGATTCACTTAACAACGGTGTTACTCATTGAACAATTTCACCGATTCACCTAACAACTGTGGCCAGAAAGGTCGTAAAATGGGGCAAAGCTCACTTTACGAATGTCTCGCTTAGCCACAGAAAACTGGAGGCTCAATTGCAGTCCTAAGTCGAGGACCCTCGGCATTAAGTTTGCAGAGGGACAGATCCAACCGCCTGTCCGTAATCCGTTTCACAATATTTTGCTTTACAGATCATCGCCAACTTACAACTCTTCACTTAGTGACCATTCAAAATTACAACGGCCTTGGGAAAAGAAACTTACAACCTGGTTTTTTTCACACTTACGACTATTTCAACATCCCCTCAGATATCTCACTGAGCCATAGAAACATTGGGCTCAATGGTGGTCGCTAGTTGAGGAATACCCTGTTGTGCCCTGTTGGCCACGGCCCCTCCAGCAGCAGAATCAGAGGAGGAGGAAGTGGCATGGGGGTCAGGGTCAACATCAGGGCAACCTGAGAGCTCTGAGGGGGAAGAGGGAATGGAAAGAGAGAGAGAGAGAGAGAAGGGGGGGGGAGCCTGGGCCGTCCGTCAGCCCTCAGACGGAGAGTTAACAGCCCCCAGGTCTGGAGGTGGCTGACGAGAAAGAGGAGGAACAGCTGGGTCCAGTGCCTGATGCTTGGATCCACAGACAGCAGAGGAGAGGAGAGCAGTGGAAATCTATGGGCCGGTCCTTGGGACAAAATAGCAAAAAAAACCACCTAGCTCTGGGAATAAAATGCAGGGGATGGCAATGAATAGATGGGACAGACAACTATTCATCTTCCATGCCGGATGAACTTCTTAGCCTGAGAAGGAGAGGAAAACTTTTTGCCGGGGTTGCCGGCACTCCTAATAAAGGAATCTTTGAGTTCACTTCAGAAGGTTGGTCATGTTTGGGGAGCTGGGTCAGAACATGCCTGTAGACAAGCCTCAAAGTTATTCCTGTTGCCTTGTTGTTGTTAGTTGCAAAGTCGTGTCCGACCCATTGCAACCCCATGGACAACCTTCCTCTAGGCCAGTGGTGGGTTCCGGAATTTGTTGCAACCGGTATGGTGCAACGGGGCCCAGCAACCACATGAATGCACGCAGCACACATATGCGTCCTTACCTCCTGCAACGCTCCTCAACGCCTCCGCGATGCTCCAGCTTCTCGGCAGGTAAGGAACAAGGGTGGGCGAGTGGGCCCTCTGGAGCACTGTACCGAAACGATACCCGGTGCTCCCGGCTGGCACCAATACACACGTACCGGGGCATACCGTCTGCAACCCACCACTGTTCTAGGCCTTCCTGTCCTCTACCATCCTCCGGAGTCCATTTTAGCTCACGCCGAGTGCTTCGGTGACATCCATCCCACCTCATTCTTTGTTTCTATGTGAGGAAAATTAATCGCCCATCCCTGTTCTTGACGCTGCTTTTAGTAAATACTAAAGATAGTAAATGTTTGGCTCCGAGACGGAAAGCTGTAGAGCAGCCGGACGGTGTCTGAGCGCCAGGCTCCTTCTGCTGCCCTCCTCTGTCAAGCTTAATCCCCATTAAGAGGGTGACTGGACCGTCCCGTGAGGTCAGCCCTTCAGCTTGGCGGCCCCTTCAGACCCAACGCTGACCTCGCTCCTAAAACGAAAACAGCGGGGAAGCAAAACTGGCGCATCAGCCCGGTCTGTTTCTCCAGATCCCCGCTGAGGTTGCAAAAGGGAAATGGTGCCATCGCACCGCGTGGGATCCAACCTCACACGCACACAAGCAGACGAATGACGCGGGGTGCTCGTATGCCCCTCCACCCACTGGGCGATACTCCCTATTACCGGTAGTCCTCGACTTACAATAGTTCCTTTGGCGATCGTCCAAAGTTACGACGACACTGGGAAAAAGTGGCTTGCGACCGTTTTCCACAAACCTTTGCAGCATCCCCACGGTCGTGTGATCGAAATTTGGACGCTTGCCAATTGATTCGTAATTATGACAGTTCCTGTGTCCCGGGTGTCATGTGATCAAAATAAAGGGGCTTGGCAACTGATTCAGACTTGCGACCGTTGCAGCATCCCAGGGTTGTGCCGTGATCCCCTTTTGCGACCTTCGGACAAGCAAAGTCAATGGCGAAGCCAGATTCATTTAACAACCGGGTTATTCGCTTATCCACCGTAAGCGATTCGCTTAACAATGGTGGCCAGAAAGGTCGTAAAATGGGGCAAAACTCACTGAGCGAGTGTCTCGCTTAGCAGCGGGGACATTCTGGGCTCCGTTGTGGTCGTACGTCGAGGTATACCTGTACTCTGAGGACAGGTGTCATTCGTGCCAAAGATGCTCTAACCTTGGACAGGCTGATCGGCCACCGAGTTCGAATCCTCCACATCATTTCCCAGCTCTGCAAGTGAATAAGGAAACAACACAAAATCAACAACGTCCCCTTGCAGCCCTCCTACGCAACCGGCTTTTAATTCTGGGACAAGAATGCACAAACCACAATTTTTATGTACAGGTAATCCTCCATTTAGAGCAGTTCATTTAGTAGCCATTCAAAGTCACAAAAGCACTGAAAAGAATGACTTAGGGCCGTTTTCCCACACTTACGACCGTTGCATCATCCCCGTGATCATGTGATCGAAAATTCAGACGCTCGGCAACTGAATTGTATTTATGACGGTTGCAGTGTCCCCGGGAGACGTGACCCGCTTCTGCGACCTTCGGAGAAGCAAAGTCAGTGGGGAAGCCAGATTCACTTAGCGACCGTGTGACAAACTTAACAGCTGCAGGGATGCGCTTAACAGCTGCGGCGAGAAAGGTCGTAAAATGGATCCAAATTCACTGAGCCAATGTTTCATTCAGCCAAAGAAATTTCAGGCTCAATTGTGGTCGTAAGTCGAGGACTCCCTGGATTAATTATTGCTGGGGAGTGAGAGCAAAGGGGTGAGGTTGGAAAAGAGGACATTCAGAGGGAAACCTAGGCTGGCTTTAATTTAATTTCCCTGGAATATTGCATTCGTTAAATGGAAATACGACGATTGCGGTAGAGTGTGCGGCCAAGTGCAATTTTCCCTGGACAATTTTAAGAGAAGAACTGAGGGTCTTGGGGTACATACCAAAGGTGAGTTCCTACCGGTACGGTACAGTTCAATTTACAATAGCAGAGTTGGGAGGGATCTTGGAGGTCTTCTAGTCCAACCCCCTGCCTAGGCAGGAAACCCTACACCACTTCAGACAAATGGCTATCCAACATCTTCTTAAAGACTTCCAGTGTTGGGGCATTCACAACTTCTGGAGGCAACTTCTGTTTCACTGATTAATTGTTCTAACTGTCAGGAAGTTTCTCCTCAGTTCTAAGTTGCTTCTCTCCTTGATTAGTTTCCACCCATTGCTTCTTGTTCTACCCTCAGGTGCCTTGGAGAATAGTTTGACTCCCTCTTCTTTGTGGCAACCCCTGTGATTTCGGAAGACTGCTATCATGTTTCCCCTAGTCCTTCTTTCTATTAAACTAGACATACCCAGTTCCTGCAACCGTTCTTCCTATATTTTAGTCTCAGTCCCCTAATCCTCTTTGTTGCTCTTCTCTGCACTCTTTCTAGAGTCTCCACATCTTTTCTACATCGTGGTGACCAAAACTGAATGCAGTATTCTAAGTGTGGCCTTACCAAGGCCTTATAAAGTGGTATTAACACTTCACGTGATCTTGATTCTATCCCTCTGTTGATGCAGCCTAGAACTGTGTTGGCTTTTTTGGCAGTGGCTGCACACGGCTGGTTCCTATTTAAATGGTTGTCCACTAGGATTCCAAGATCCCTCTCACAGTTACTACTATTGAAGAAGGTACCACCTATACTGTACCTGTGCATTTCGTTTCTCTTGCCTAAATGTAGAACCTTACTAACTTTTTTCACCATTGAATTCCATTTTATTAGATAGTTGCTGCCCATCCTGTGAGAGTCCATACCTGTACTTTTATCCCTGGGGAGTCAGTCCACATTGCTGGCTGGCTCGAGGGGAGGTGGGATTTGCACGCCCCTCCTCCCCTGGCACAATCCCAGGGCAGGGAAAGATCTTGCACTCACAAAAGGAGCAAATCGCCCTGTTGAGTGTACAGGTCTCAGCAGGGAGAGGGAGTGTTTTGGGCAAGAATTTGAGGTCTTAGAGGGGAAATGGCTGCTACGCTTGGGGCCGCGTGCCATGGAGAAGCTGGAGGGCTGGCATCGGCTCTTTGGCCTTTCTGAAAATCTGCAAAATTGGAAGTGTGCCAGAAAGTCTTGGCGTCATCAGAACGCAGAACATCCCTGCACCCTGCTGTGAATGGGAGGAGGACCAGAAGGCTCCCCAGAACCCGTGACGTTCTCTTGCGCTGCCGTGATGGACTCTTGTTAGCTGGGTTGTGGCTTTGATGGCACACAGCCAGCAGTCTTTGTGGCACGGGGCAGCATTAAAGCACAGGGAGGGAAGGAGGGAGGAGAGGAAAGAAATGAGGGAGGGAGGGAGGAAGGGAGGAACGAGAGGAAAGAAAGAAGGGAGGGAAGCGGGATTGAAGAAAGGAAAATGAGAGGAAAGAAAGGAAGGGGGGAGGAAGTAAATAAGAGGAAAGAAAGGAGGGGGGAAGGATTGAAGGAAGGGAAAGGAGAGGAAAGAAAGAAGAGAGGAAGAATTGAAGGGAGGAATAAACAGGGCGAATTAGAAATTCAAGTGGGTTAGACAGAATGTGGGTTAGACAGCATCACCACCAGATGGATTCATAACTGGCTGACCAACCGGACTCAACGTGTAGTCCTCAATGGAACTGCATCTACATAGAGGGAAGTATGCAGTGGAGTACCCCAAGGCTCTGTTTTAGGCCCAGTACTCTTCAACATCTTCATCAATGATTTGGGTGAGGGAATAAATGGGGAACTCATCAAATTTGCAGATGACACCAAGCTGGCAGGAATAGCCAACGCTCCAGAAGAAAGGCTCAAGATACAGAAGGATCTTGACAAACTTGAACATTAGACACCATCTAATAAAATGAAATTCAATGGTGAAAAGAGTAAGGTTCTACATTTAGGCAAGAAAAACGAAATGCACAGGTACAGTATAGGTGGTACCTTGCTCAACAGTAGTAACTGTGAAAGGGATCTTGGAGTCCTAGTGGACAACCATTTAAATATGAGCCAGCAGTGTGCAGCAGCTGCCAAAAAAGCCAACACAGTTCTAGGCTGCATCAACAGAGGGAGAGAATCAAGATCATGTGAAGGGTTAATACCACTTTATAAGGCCTTGGTAAGGCCACACTTGGAATCCTGCATTCAGTTTTGGTCGCCACGATGTAGAAAAGATGTGGAGACTCTAGAAAGAGTGCAGAGAAGAGCAACAAAGAGGATTAGGGGACTGGAGACTAAAACATATGAAGAACGGTTGCAGGAACTGGGTATGTCTAGTTTAATGAAAAGATGGACCAGGGGAGACATGAGAGCAGTCTTCCAGTATCTCAGGGGTTGCCACAAAGAAGAGGGAGTCAAACTATTCTCCAAGGCACCTGAGTGTAGAACAAGAAGCAATGGGTGGAAACTAATCAAGGAGAGAAGCAACCTAGAACTGAGGAGAAATTTCCTGACATTGAGAACAATTCATCAGTAGAACAGAAATTGCCTCTAGAAGTTGTGAATGCCCCAACACTGGAAGACTTTAAGAAGATGTTGGACAGCCATTTGTCTGAAACAGTATAGGATTTCCTGCATAGGCAAGGGGTTGGACTAGAAGACCTCAAAGGTCCCTTCCAACTCTGCTATTATATTGTATTGTAAGTAAATGAGAGGAAAGGAAGGAGGGAGGGAGGAAGAATTAAAGGAAAGAAGGAAGGAAATGAGTGGAAAGAAGAGAGGAAGGAAGAATTGAAGGAAGGACGGAAAGGAGAGGGAAGGAGGGAGGGAGGAAATGAGAGGAAAGAAAGACGGGAGGGAGGAAGGATTGAAGGAAGGAAGAGAAATAAGAGGAAAGAAGGGCGGGAGGGAGAATGGAAGGGAAAGAAAGAAGGGAAGAAGGAAGAATTGAAGAAAGGAAGGAAATGAGAGGAAGAAGGGAGGGAGGGAGGAAGAGAGGAAGGAAGGAACTCTCAGCTTACGGGTACAAGGCCTGCTCCAATTCCCGCAGTCCCCCGAGAGGCAGGATCCGCACCCCTTGCACTCCTGCAGACGCCGGCTGTGCTCCAACAGGGCCTCCTCCAGCGAAAGCAGGGCGGCTTTCATGGCAGCTTCGAGCACCAAGGTCCCGCGGTTGGACAACACTGGGGAGAGGGGGACAAAGCAACAGTGCGTGGGGCGCCACCAGCTTCCCTGCCCACCAGCTCAAAGGGGGAAATATATCCTACAGCCGGGCCTCTCCTAATTTAGCCACTTTTAAGACGGGCGGACTTCAGCTTCCAGAATTCCCCAGCCAGCATCGCTGGCTGGGGAATTCTGGAAGTTGAAGTCCATCCGTCTTAAAAGTGGCCAAATTAGGAGGCGCCCTGTCCTACAGGAACGGTATACAAAACCTCAGCTACTTTTTCGACACCCGCCCCGTGAAATGTCCAATTTTGGGGTGCAGAAATGCAGGGTTCTAAAACAGCAGGTTGCCTGTTGGGGAATTCTGGGAGTTGAAGTCCACCCATCTTCAAGTCCTCCAAGTGTTGCGGCCAGCGGTCAGCGCAGCTGGCAGCAGATTCAGACAGTGAGGAGGTTGGGGAGGAACCTGGGCCAGTCCTGGAGTCTGGGGAAGACTCTGATGAGGGCTCTGTGCTTTCTGATAGTTATCAGCTTCCTTCGGAGTCGGACATCGGTGGCGCAGAAGAACAGCTGGAGCCTGTTCCCAGGGTGCGCATGCGCAGACGAAGGGAATGTCAGGCTTGCAGCCATCTTTTCTTTTGGATCTTTGGCCTGTCACACTTTCTATTATTCTACCATGCATTTTCTAATGTGGGAAAATGGGAGGGGGGATTGTACGGAGTTAGATGCAATGTAGTCATAACAACATTCTTTCTAGAAAGCCAAGGTCATCCTTTGTCTTTGCACCTCTGCACCTGACCGGAACTGGATGGATGGAAGCTGCCAGCATGGCAGTGAGAGATTGGACCATGGGATGGACTTGTGGGTGTGGGGGCAAGATCTTGAACTTTCAACTAGGCGGGAGAAACTGGGAAGTTTTCAGATTCGGGTTTTCCCAGATGTGCCAATACGGCTCTCTTCATAAATTGGAACTTTGAGCAATACTTTGCCTCGGACTCTGATTTACTTTTGGATGCTATTTGGAACCCTGACAGGGAACAGCTAAAGAACAGGGGTCGACTTGGGAGTAAGGCCACAGATGGACGGTGAATGGCCCCTCCCAGAGGAAATAGAAGAGGAGCGTAAGGGGAGTGGAGTTTGCAGGAGACAATTAGTTCGCTTCATTGGTTCGTGACTCTCCGAGATTCCATGCCATGTTTTGCAGATATTGGCAGCTCTCCAAGCCAGATAAGGTATGTGACCATAAATCCTCCCTTGAAAGACTTTGCTGGATGTGAATGAGGAGAATTCACAGTAAACTAATAAAAGGGGTTTTTGTTGGGACCAGGAGTTTGCTTCAGGCTCTGGGGAAGGCTCGGTCAGAACATAAGGGTGGGAAAGTCTGGTCTAGATAAAACCACATTTCCTGAATATTACGCAGTATGGGTATTATGCTATGATTGGCTAGTGGAAAGAGGGGGGAAACTAGGAAAGCAATAAAGAAAAGAAGAAAGATTAAGAAATTAACAAACAAGTACAAAACCGGAGAATGAATAAGAAATACAAAATGGACTGCTGACGAAAATAGTAGGAATTAAAAGAATATAGGATGATAGAGAATTGGTATATGAAAAGAGATATGAAAATATGTATAATATATGTATATAGATATGGGTATATAAGATTTATATGTACAGATAAAAGGAACACAGCACACCTGTAAAAAGTATAACGTGTTGCAAAAATGTTATGTTTGTATAAACAAAACAAAATAAATAAATAAATAAATAACCTCCCACATTTCCCTGGTTACAAATGTTTTGTAGGTTTTAAGGCAGGGGGCTAAATGAGATAGTTCCTCTGGACCTCTCAGCTCCTTTTGGCACCCTGATTTTAATTCTTTGGCAAACACACCTAGAATCCACTTAATCTTTCTTCTTTTAAAAAAAAACTTGCAACAAACCAATAAAAAGAAGGGAAATTTGGGTTTTTTGTTAATAAAATCCCACAACCCAGGTCACTTTGCTCTACTGAAGACAGGACTGATCTTGCCTAAATGACAGCTGGAGGACATTGGTTCCAGAAGCTGATCTAAAGGGCCAGCCCAGATTGGCCTTCATGAGGACTAGAAGCCTGCCAGTTGCTCTTACCTCACAAGACACTAATGGGCCAGGGGGAAATGGTCCTAGCTGAAGTGGGAGCTGCAAGGGTTGGCCTTAATGAGGACTACAAGGCTGCCAGCTGCTCTTACCTTGCAGGTAGGGGAAACTCACTGGTGTGTGTATGGGGAAACCCATACAGATTGGCCTCAATGAGGACTACTCTTGTCTGGCAAGATGCTGATAGGCAGGGAGAAAAACTTCTTGGGGGGAGAATCACATGGTTTGGCCTCAGTGAGGACTAGAAGGCTGCTCTTACCTCACAAGAGGCTGGTGAGAAGGGGAAGAGCTCCTTGTCAGGGAGAGAGCTGTAGGATTGGCCTCAATGAGGACTGGACACCTTCTAGCAATCTAGTCACTCTTACTTCGCAAGACTCTGGTGGGCAGGGGGAAGAGCTTTTGAGGGGGGGCATGTAGGTGGCCTCAATGGGGACTAGAAGCCTTCCAGCCACTCGTACCTAGCAAGGCACTGGCAGGCATGGGGCAAAGCTCATGGCAGGGAGGGGAGCCTTGGTGGATCTGCCTCAATGAGGACTAGAAGGCTGCTCCAGTTCTTACCTCGCAAGATACTAGCGGACAGGGAGAAGAGCTCAGGGGAGGGGGCATGCAGATGGTCTCAATGTGGACTGGATGCCTTTCAGCCACTCTTACTTTGCAAGAGTCTGGTGGGCAGTGGGAAGAGCTCTTCCTGGGCAGGAAGCTGCGTGAATTGTCCTCAATGAGGACTAGAAGGTTGTCAGTCACTCTTGCCTCACAAGGGCTGAACTAGAAGACCTCCAAGGTCCCTTCCAGCTGTATTCCTATTCCTATTCCTGTCCTTCTATTCTAAGACAGTGGTAGGCAGGGGGAAGAGCTTTTGGGGGGGGCATGCAGGTGGCCTCAATGAGGTCTAGCTACCTTCCAACCACTTACCTCGCAAGATGCTGGTGGGCAGGGGGAAGAGCTTTTTTGGGGGGGCTGCAGTTGGCCTCAATGAGGACTAGCTGCCTTCCAACCACTCTTACCTCGCAAGACGCTGGTGGGCAGAGGGAAGAGCTTTGGGGGCGGCATGCAGGTGGCCTCAATGAGGACTAGCTGCCTTCCAGCCACTCTTACCTCGCAAGACGCTGGCGGGCAGGGGGAAGAGCTCCTTGCCGGGGGCGGCGGGCGCCGGGTCCGCCCGTCGGGGCAGCAGCAGCAGGAGAAGGAAGAGGAAGAGGAGGCGGCGCAGGGGCGGCTGCTCCATGTCCCGGGGCGGCCGAAGGAGGACCAGGGCTCGGGCTCCCCGCCTGCCTGCCTGCCTGCCTTCCCGGGGTGACGGGAGCGGCTCTATATATCCCCGGGGGAGCGCGGGGGGCGCCTGCCTTTTCCCAGCGCGCGGAGGGGCAGCCCCGGCTGCGCTTCATTAGTTCCCTGGACGGGAGCCGGGCGCTGCTGCCCGCCGCTGAATGGGACCCATTGTCCCCCCGGGCCCATCAAAGGCGGCCCCGCCGCCAGATCAGAGGCGGCCGCCGCCCTTGATCGCTTTCAATGGGGGCAGCTGCCCTCGGTGGCGGAGGGGAGGGGGGATCCCGGGGGTCCGCGAAAGAGCCAGCATGGGGAGAGGGGGGGGGGTGAAATGGGTTCACACGGCCGCTCAGCCGACCCGCTTGCTTCAAAGCCGACCTCCGTTTCGGCACGCAAGGCTTGGGGGGCCTCTGCCCCAGTTGGTGCCTTTTATTGGGGTGGGGGGGATGCGTGGACCCTGGAAGATGGGGGGTTCCCGGCACAGGGGCTCCGGGGTTTGAGATCCGGGTTAAGTTTAGAATAGAGTAGAGTAGGAATAGGAATAGGAACAGAACAGAACGAATAGAATAGAATAAGGAATAGAAATGAATAGAAATTGGAATGGAATGGAAAATAGATTAGAACTAGAATTAGAAGTAGAGTAGAATATTGGAATGAAGAATAGAATAGAATAGATATTTGAAGAATACAATACAATACAATATTGGAATGAAGAATAGAATAGACTAGAATAAAGTTCTTTATTGGCCAAGTGTGATCGGACACACAAGGAATTTGTCCTTGGTGCAAAGGCTCCCAGTGTACATAAAAAGATAAGATACATTCGTCAAGAATCATAAGGTACAACACTTAAGGATAGTGATAGGGTACAAATAAGCAATCAGGAAACAATCAATACAAATATAAATCGTAAGGCTACAAGCAACGAAGTTATAATCATACAGTCATAAGTGAGAGGAAACGGGTACTAGGAAGGAAGAGAAGAATAATAGTAATACAATCTTAGTAAATAGCTTGACAGTGTTGAGGGAATTATTTGTTTAGCAGAGTGATGGCGTTTGGGGGAAAACTGTCCTTGTGTCTAGTTGTTCTGGTGTGCAGTGCCCTATAGTGTTGTTTTGAGGGTAGGAGTTGAAACAATTTATGTCCAGGATGTGAAGGGTCTGTAGGTATTTTCACGGCCCTCTTTTTGACTCGTTCAGTGTCCAGGTCCTCAATGGAAGGCAGGTTGGCAGTAATTATTTTTTCTGCAGTTCTGATTCTCCTCTGAAGTCTCTGCCTGTCTTGTTGGGTTGCAGAGCCAAACCAGACAGTTATGGAGATGCAGAAGACAGATAGATAATTCCTCTACAGAACAGAATCAGCAGCTCCTTGGGCAGTTTGAGCTTTCAAGGCCTTCAAACACCACTCCTAACCTGGTCAAAGAATTCAGTTCTCCCTTTTTTGCGGATTCGCAGGAAACCTTAACCTGAGATCAGGCAACAGCCCAGTTAACGCATTCACACAACAAGCTGAGCTTCGGTTAGCTTTGCATAGTGGGTGTTTCTTTAACCGCGTGGTGTGTAGTGCTGGGATACAGGTAATCCTCGGCTTACGACCGCAACGGAGCCCAAAATTTATGTTGTTCAGTGGGACATTTGTTAAGTGAGTGTTGACCCATTTTACAACTTTCCTTGCCACCGTTGTTAAGTGAATCGCTGCGGTTGATAAATTGGTAACCTGGTTGTTAAGCGGATCTGGCTTCCCTATTCGCTTTGCTTATCGGAAGTTTGCAAAAGGGTATTGCGTGACCCTGGGACCTGCAACCGTTATAAATAGGAGTCAGTTGCCAAGCGTTCGAATTTTGATCATACGATCTGAGGTTGCAAAAGTCATCACTTTGAAAAAGGTCCCAAGTTACATTTCTTAGTATTGTAACTTTGAACGGTCACTAAACGAACTGCTGTAAGTCGAGGACTATAGTGGGGGAACAGTCAGCAAATGAAGAATAAAATTTAGGTTGAAAGACCATAGAAAATAATGCTCCCCTTATTTTCCCAGCATATCCTCATGGGAGAAGCCGTGGAGGAGTGGCTTGAAAGGTTCATGCCCCACCCATTCTAAGGCCCCTCCCTCCCTTAGAAAAGTCACCTGACCTGCAGCCGCCATCTTCCTGGCTCTGTTGCCCTTCAAGCCTTGTTTACATCCCATTGCAAAATAAACTAAATATTCAATACGAATTACATTACAGATGTTGATTTAATATTCATTTATTTCTTACTAGCTGGATACTTGTGCTTCGCTACGAAACCATGTGATCGGGCAAATGCAGGAGAAATCTGGTTCACTCCGGTTCAATCCGTTGGCGCCGTGGTGGACGGTAATTGAAACACATAAGGAAATATCGTTCCCGCCTTGAGTCCGGAAGCAGTTCCATAGGTGGAAGGCATAGATATTTTGGTGAGGTACCGACGTTTAGTCCTGTAAGGAGCCCCTGATCGCTCCTGAGTGAAGGAGTGGAACGCCTGCCAGTTTGAACTGAGGTAACGGAATGTGAGGCAACTGGCAGTTGGAACAGAGTTCTTTTCAGGCGGGGAGGGGGAGTAGAACGCCTTAGCATCAGAGCATGTTAATTACAGTATAAGAAATACTAATGATCTGATGGTCATTTCAAAAAATCCTTTCTTAACGAGCACCTAGAAGCCAAGAGGAACATACATGCCAAATTTCAAGTTTGTAGGCTTTACGGTTCTGGAGATTTTGTGATGAGTGAGTGGTACTTGGCTTTTATATATATAGATAAGATAGATTTGTTGGCTTATTCAATTTCTACAGGTAGTCCCCAACTTTAAACCATTCAGTTAGTGACCGTTCAAAGTTACAACTGCCCTGACAAAAGCGACTTATGATGGGTTTTCACACTTACAACTTTTCCAGCATCCCCAGAGTTACATGATCACAATTCATATGTTTGGCAACTGATTCATGCTCAGTCCTGGGGCGACGTGTGACCGTTCAAAGTTACAACGGCACTGAAAAAAAGTGACTTATGACCATGTTTCACCATTGATGACCTTTCCTGCATCCTCACGTGATCAAAATTCAGACGCTTGGCAACCGGTTCATACTTATGAACGTCGCTGTGTCCCAAGGTCACGTGATCCCCTTTTGCAACCTTCTGACAAGCAAAGTCAATTGGGGGAAGCCCAGATTCACTTAGCAACCAGGTTACGGACTGAAATGTGCAGCGATTTGCTTCCCAACGGTGGGCAGAAAGGTCATAAAATGGGGCAAAAAGTCAGTTGACCCCTATCTCGCTTAGCGATGGAAATGTTGGCCTTAACTTAGGGTTATAAACTAGGCTTGGTTAGGATTAACCTTGGTTGTTTTTAATTTCACTTTTTGTCCGAGCCTAACAAGCCTGAACAAGCCTTGCATGCTGACGGGATAATCAGAATAGAGCTGGAAGGGACCCTGGAGATCATCTAGTCCGACCTCCTGCTCAAGCAGGAGACCCTATGCAATTTGAAACAAATGGCTCTCCAGTCCCTTCTTGAAAACCTCCAGTGACGGAGCATTCACAATTTTAGAATCTATATTTAGAATAGAATAGAACTGAAAGGGACCTTGGAGGTCTTCTAGTCCAGCCCCCTGCTCAAGCAGGAGACCCTATGCCATTCCAGACAAATGACTGTTCAGTCTCTTCTTGAAAACCTCCAGGGAAGGAGCATCCACAATTTTAGAATCTATATTTAGAATAGAATAGAACTGGAAGGGACCTTGGAGGTCTTCTAGTCCAGCCCCCTGCTCAAGCAAGACACCTATATACCATTCCAGACAAATGGCTGTCCAATCTCTTCACAAAAACTTCCAGTGTTGGAACATCCACAACTTCTGGTGGCAAGCTGTTCCACTGGTTAATTGTCCTCGGTGTTAGGAAGTTTCTCATTAGAATAGCAGAATAACAGCATTGGATGGGACCTTGAAGTTCTTCAAGTCCACCCCCTGCTTAGTTCTAAGTTGCTTCTCTCCTTGATTAGTTTCCATCCATTGCTTCCTGTCCTGCCCTCAGGTGCTTTGGAGAATAAGTTGACCCAGGGGTGGGGTCCGGCCAGCACTACTGCCAGTTCGCTCGTGTGCGCGCGCTTTGCTGCATGTGCAGCTGAAAAACAAAATGGCAGCGCCAACAATGCCGACCGGAAAACCAGTTCCGGGGGCGTGGCCAGCCTGGGTTGCTGCCGGTTCCAGTGACCCAGGCTGCCAAACCATTACCGGTTTGACTGAACCGGGCCGAACTAGTAGGAACCCACCACTGAGTTGACCCCCTCCCCTCATCTCTGGGACAACACCCCCCCCCCCCCCAATACTGGAAGACTACTCTCATCTCTCTTTGTCTTTCTCTTCCCTTTTTCTCTCTTCTCCCTCTTCTCTCTCCTCTCTCTCTTTCCTCTCTGTTCTCTCACTCTTCTCTTTTTTCTTTCTGTCCCCTCTCTTCTCTCTCTCTATCACTCCCTCTCTCCCCCTCTCTTTCTTTCATCTCTCTCTTCCCTTCTTTTTCTCTTTTCTCCATCTCCTCTCTTCTCTCTCTTTTGTCTCTCCTCTCTCTTCTCTTTATCTCTTTTCTACCTCTCCTCTCTCTCCTCTCTTTTCTCCCTCTCCTGTCTTTTTATCTCCTCTCTTTCTCTTCCTCTTCCCTCCCTCCTCTCTCTCTCTCTCTCTTTTCTCTCTATTCTCTTTTCTGTAGACTGTTGGGTCACAATTTGATAATAATTTAGAATAATTTGATTGTCGGGACCCAGGCGTTGTGTGAACGCGGCGTCTACGCTCTGCTTTTGGGGACAGGGGTCTCCCCTTTTGGCAGTTGCTCTGGGCCGGGGAGGGGGGGGCTGTGCATGCGTGTGACAGAAGAGAGAAGAGACCGCTGCTTTTCATCTTCGCCTTTGTCTGCCCCGCTAGTGCCAGCTCTTTAGAGCCCGTGCTCCTTGCAATTACGGCCTTTTGATCCACCGGAGAAGCGGCAATTGTCAAAAACGCTCCATGCGACAATTAAGGGCCCTGGGAGAGAAGGGACAATTGGCAGCAGGGAGGGAGGCGATGGGCCCCGGCAGTGGGGCGGCCGCCCTCACCCCAGCGGGGCCCCCTTCCACAGCAACCCCCCCTCTCGAGCTCCACCACTTCAGGAGAGGGGAGACGCTGAGCGAGTGGCGTTTCTTTCAGGCGTCTCCAAGCAAGAGCGGGTGAACGAGGATCGCTTGAAAGGAGGAATTGGGGGGGGGAGAAGGGGGGGAAGGGGTGGTCTGAAGGGCAGCGATAATTTGCTGGAGTTCGCCAAAGTTTTGAGTGCGGAAAGGGAATGAAGAGCTACAATCTGAACTTCAGAGAGAAGCACCTCTAGTATCTTTCTCTCCCTCCCTTTCTGTCTCTCTTTCTCTCTTCCTCCCCTTCTTTCTCTTTTCTCCCTCTCCTCTCTTCTCTCACTCTTTTGTCACTCCTCTCTCTCCTCTTTATTTCTTTTCTCCCTCTTCTCTCTCTCTCCTCTTTCTCTCTTCGCTTTTCTCTCTCCTCCTTTCTCTCCTCCCTCTCTTCCCTTCCCTTACTCTTTTCTCCCTCTCTTCTCTTTATCTCTCTTCTTCCACTCCTCTCTTTCTCTTTTCTCTCCTTTCCCTTTCTGTCCTCTCTCTCTCTTCCCCTCTTTCTCTTTTCTCTCTCTTCCCCTCTTTCTCTTTTCTCTCTCTTCTTTCCTCTCTCTTTCTCCTCTCTCCCTCCTCTCTTTCTTTTCTCTCTTTCTCGCTCCCTCGTTCCCTCCTCTTTCTCTCATCTCTCTCTTCCCTTCCCTTTCTCTTTTCTCCCTTTTCTCTCTCCTCTCTCTTTTCTCTCTCCTCTCTGTTCTTTTTATCTCTTTTGTCCCGCTTCTCTCTCTCCTCTCTCTCTCTTTTCTCCCTCTCTTCTCTTTCTCTCATCTCTCTTTTCTTCCTCTTCTCTCTTTTTTCTCTTTCTCCTCCCTCCCTCCTCTCTCTTTTTTCTCTGTTCTCCCACTCATCTTTTTTTCTTTCTCTTCTCTCTCTCCTCTCATTTTCTCTCCTCTCTCTTCTCTTTCTCTCTCTCCTTCTCACTTCTCTCTCCTCTCTCCTCTTTTTCTCTCCCCTCTCTCTTCTCTTTCTCTCTCTCCTCGCTTCTCTCTCTCCTCTATCCCTCTTCCCTCTTCTCTCTCTGTGTGTCTTCTCTCCCACTTTCCCGTCCCTGCATTAGCCCATTCAGTTTATCTCAAGTGGGAACACGGTTTTGATTTGATGGGAAGCACTAGACTGCTGAGCCCAGCTCCAGATTACAATATTGAAGAATTCCCAACCCGGGAAGCGAAAAAAAAGAAGAAGCGTTAAGCCGCTTTTAAGCCTATAATGGGAGCTGCTGCAGCGAAATGAGGATAAGAAAGTAGAGGCACCTTGCCCCTGTTGCTGGGTGGGTGTGGCCATGGGGGCATGGCCTAGTCCAGGGGTCAGCAATGTGCAGCTCTGGAGCCGCATGTGGCCCTTTCATCCCTCTGCTGCGGCTCCCTCTCGCCCGTCGGCTCCAGAATCGATAGGGCTTTCTGTTAGATTCGTAGTGAGGAGACTGAGGCAGCGTCAGTTCAACGTAGGTTTATTAAGGAACAGGCTAACTGACAACGGACAAAACGCGAGCCGGCTGACAGCTATTTATACTTACAGCTGTCAGCCGGTAGAACCAATAGGAAACCTTAAATTCTCCCGCCGGCTGGAGCGCGCGCCTTGGCCAATCAGAGGGCTTCCTCCGAACGCCCTCTGCTGGCCAAGCTCCTCAGTACTCAACACCCCTTTCCCCCGGATCGCGCATGCGTAATCTTCCAAATATCTTGGTCGTCTGCGCACGCGCTGGGAACGCCTTGGCACAGTTGGTGTGGCGTCCGAGGAGGAAGGAGTGTCGGCCCCGCCCGTGTGACGAGGCCCTGGAGGAGCGGCCGCGACAGGCCCAACCCTAGGAGATGGATGCGTCAGAGCAGGTAAGGAACCAAACGCACCGGGGGCCACCTGCGCCGACTCGGAGCTAGAGTTTTTTGTACGGTTGGGCCGGCAGGCGGCGTTGTTAGGGCCTGGCTGTTTCTGTCCGCTGGATGCAATTCCGGGAACTTCTGCCGGTCGTCGCCGCAACAGGTCTACATGGCGCCTCCAAGATCTCCCATCGTTGAGGAGGACCCTGTAAGAGCAGGGCCCTGTTACATCTGAGATCTTTCCAGGCACCCATTTGGGTTCTCCCGCATAATTCCGGGCGAAAACTTCCTCCCCCACTAGAAAGGATCTCGGGGAGGTGGAAGGGTGAAAGGGGGGGGAAGAACAGAGGGGATGCAGGCGGTCTAAAGTAGACCTGAGGCGGCGACCCATGAGCAGCTCGGAGGGGGCTTTGCCCGTGGAGGAGCAAGGTGTGGTGTGTTGGGTACGGAGGTACGTGTGAATGCGGTCAGGCCATGGTAGTGCTGCCATACGGGCAAAGGCATCTTTGGCAGAACGGACCGCACGTTCCGCCAGGCCATTGCTGGCCGGGTGGTATGGTGAAATTGGGGCATGGCGGATGCCCAGGGAGGTGAGAAAGGAGAGGAATTCGGAGGAGGCGAATTGGGGCCCGTTATCGGAAACGATAACATCGGGCAGCCCATGGGTTGTAAAAAGTGAATTGAGAACGCGGATAGTGGCCGCGGAGGTGGTAGAGGGCATGGGGAATAGCTCAACCCATTTGGACCATGCGTCTACCACGACTAGGAAGGAATGGCCATCAATGGGACCCATGAAGTCGACGTGTAGTCGACTCCATGGGGCGAAAGGCTGTTCCCACTCGCGGGGCGGTGCGGTGGGGGGGGCAGCCTGCACTCGCTGGCAGGCAGAACAGCCTTGAACGTAGGAAGAGATGTCCGCATCCATAGACGGCCACCAGACATATCCGCGGCCAAGGGCCTTCATTCGGACAATGCCTGGGTGGCCGTCATGGAGGCGAGACAGCACAGAGGCGCGCAAGGAAGAGGGAATAATGACGCGGGAGCCCCAGAGGAGGCAATCCTGCATCACTGAAAGTTCGCAGCGGCGGCGGAAAAAAGGCAAGAGTAGGGGGTCCGTAGAGTACGCCGCCCAACCTCGAGTTACGGCGGCCATAACTCGGGTAATGACAGGATCGGTTGCAGACGCCGCAGCTATGTCCGAGACGGACATAGGAAGTGACAAGTCACCGATTAGGGATACCTGAACCGTAGGAGCCGGGTCACTAATGGGCACTGGCAAGGGGCAGCGGCTCAAAGCGTCTGCATGGGCTATATGACCGCCAGGGCGATAGGCAAGATTATAGGAATAGGCAGAGAGGAATTCAATCCACCGTAACATGCGCGGGGAGAGGATGGGAGGAGTGGGTCGATCCCCGGCAATGATACCCAGAAGGGGCTTGTGATCAGTAATGAGGGAGAAGTGACGACCGTATAGGTAATGGTGGAAGCGCTTTACTCCCGCAACGGCAGCCAGCGCCTCCTTATCAAGCTGGCTGTAATTGCGCTCAGGCCTTGATAAGGTGCGGGAGTAAAACGCTATGGGACGCTCCGAGCCATCAGGAAAGGAATGGCTAAGAACAGCGCCCACCCCAAAAGGAGAGGCGTCACAAACTAACGTCAGTGGAAGGGACTCGTCATACTGGGCGAGGACTGGAGGAGTAGTGAGGGATTGCTTGACAGCCGCGAGCGCCTGCGCTTCGCGGCTGCTCCAGCTCCAAGGAACTTTGGTGTCAAGGAGGCGGTGAAGGGGCTCGGCCAGGGAAGCCTTGTGGGGGATGAAGGAAGCATAAAAATTAAGAAGCCCCAGGAAAGCTTGTAACTCTACTTTAGATTGGGGTGGGGGGGCAGCGAGAATGGCGTTAAGTTTATGTGGATCGGGGTGGATGCCCGCGGCATCGATGCGGTAACCTAGGAAGGTTACAGCAGAGACCCCCAGTTGGCATTTTTCGGGCTTTAAGTGGAGTCCCGCAGCGCGGAAGCGCTGTAGGACTGTGCGCAGCGTGTGAACGAGGCTCGCAGTGTCGGGGGCTGCAATTAGGATATCATCGAAGTACGGGGTGACCCCGGGAATGGCATGGAGTAGGCGCTCCATTAATCCTTGGAAAATCCCCGGGGCCACGCTGACTCCGAATTGCAGCCTTCGACATTTAAAAGCCCCGCGGTGGGTTACTATGGTTTGCGCAAGCGCGGTGGCCTCGTCAACAGGCAGCTGTTGATACGCCTGCGCGAGGTCTAATTTAGCGAAAATGCGCCCGTTGCCTAGTGTGTGCAGAACATGCTGCACCACGGGCACAGGGTAGGGGTGCGCTTGCAGGGCTTTATTTAATGTAGATTTAAAATCCGCGCAGATCCTCACGGATCCGTCGGACTTAAGAGGAACTACTATGGGAGTTTCCCATGGAGAAAAATCCACGGGTTCCAATATGCCTTGGCGGAGAAGCTTATCTAGTTCCGCGTCTACCTTGGCTTTAAGAGCCAGCGGCAGACGGCGAGCCTTCAAGCGTATGGGGGCTATCGTAGGGTCGAGGTTCAGGGAGATGGGGGAACCTGTATAGCAACCCAGGGAGGGGCTGAAAACGTCAGCGAATTCAGTTAGGAGAGCAGAAAGTGAATTAGAAGAGGGAAGAGGAGAGGGAAGTAAGGAATGCACCCCCGCTATAGAGAGCCCTAGTGCCCTAAACCAATCTAGGCCCAGCAAAGAGGACAGAGGGTTTTTTACTATGAGGAGCGGAAGCCTGGCGTGGCGGGAACCATAGTTAACATTAAATCTGCCACAGCCCAGCAATTCAATCAGGTTTCCCTGATAGTCCCGTAGTCGACAGTCTGGGGGCAATAGGCTTGAGCGCCGGATTTTAGGTAATAATTTGTGAAGTGTGTCCCAAGACATGATAGATTTAGCTGAGCCCGTGTCCACCTCCATAGAAGTTGTTACCCCCTCTAATGTTATTGGGAGGTACAGCTTACCTCGGCCCTCCGCAGAGGAAGAGGCCGAGTCCACCAGCCATTCAGGAAAAGCAGTGGCCGGGTCGCCAACGGTGAGGGAATTTTGGCGACGGCCAGGTAAATTGGCCGGAGAACGGGAATTTTGAGGAGGTTGGTGCGGAAATCGTCTGTCAGGAGGCGCGGAGCGGCAGACAGCGGCCAGGTGGCCTTTTCGGCCACAATTATGGCAGAGCGACTGACGGAACCGACATTGAGAGCGTTGGTGGCGGCCGCCACAACTCAGGCACTGACGTCCGTCTCTTGTGGCGAGTGACTGAAGGCGGTCGACGGCCTGATCGACCTCATTCTGGAATGTAGATGCTGAGGATTGCGCGTAGGAGGCGGTGGAAGCCGAGTACGGAGAAGGCGGTACACCAACAGCATGAGGGTGCTGGCTGAGGTGGCTGAAATCCGGGGTGGATTGGTCAGCCATCTCATAGGCTCTGGCATCATCGACTGCGATTTTTAATGTTAGTTCTGGTCTTGCGAGGATGCGGCGATGTAATTTTACGTCGCGGAGGCCATAGATGAACTGCTCCAGCAGCGCCTCTTCTAAATCGCTGAACTCGCATAGACTCGCCTCAGCCCTCAGAGCAGCAACGTACTGTGCAATGGTTTGGCCGTCTTTTTGTATGCACCGGCGAAAATACTGACGCCGGGCGAAACGAGAGGGTGCGGGCTCGTAGTGATGTTTGAGGCGAGCCATCAGGTCGTCCCACGGCAGCGAGTTTGCTGATTCTGGGGCAGCGAGAGCCCGAGCAGTGGCGAACATCTCCGCGCCGCAATAGTTGAGGAAGATGCCGCGTTTCCTCTCCTGAGAGAGATTAATGAGGTCATGGGCTATGAGGAAGCAGTCAAACCTCTCTAGAAACGCTTCCCAAGCCTCAGCCTCTGGCCTGAAAGGCGAAAAAGCAGCGGAGGTAGCCATTGGTGGCACGACGAAGGGGTCCGTGTCGCCCGTCCTCGTCGCCAGTGTTAGATTCGTAGTGAGGAGACTGAGGCAGCGTCAGTTCAACGTAGGTTTATTAAGGAACAGGCTAACTGACAACGGACAAAACGCGAGCCGGCTGACAGCTATTTATACTTACAGCTGTCAGCCGGTAGAACCAATAGGAAACCTTAAATTCTCCCGCCGGCTGGAGCGCGCGCCTTGGCCAATCAGAGGGCTTCCTCCGAACGCCCTCTGCTGGCCAAGCTCCTCAGTACTCAACACTTTCGGTTAGGACAAGTAGAGGAAAAAGGACGCCGTGCTAGGAGGAGACTCTATGGTGGGGGAACGGGACTTCCGGTCAGCTCCAGAACTGAACGGAGAGCTTCCGGTTAGGACCTTTATGGCTCATTGAGTGTTTAAGATTGCTGACCCCTGGCCTTGTTCCGGAGGCTTTCTTTGAGCCTCCGGGAGGGCAAAAACGGCCTCCCCCAGGTTCCAGAGGCAGGAAATAGGCCCGTTTCCAGACTTCTGGTACTTCCAGTAGGCCCATTTTTCGCCCTCCCAGAGGTTGGGACACTTACAAATGTCCCAGAGGTAATCGTCCACTTATGACCATAAGGTAACCCTGAGGAAGTGCTTCAGCGACCCTCTAAAACAGGGGTGTCAAACTCAATTTCTTTGAGAGCCGCATCAGGGCTATGGTTGACTTTGGGGCCCTGGGCAGGCATGACCAACTGGGTGGGTGTGGCCAACTGGGTGGGCGTGACCAGATTGACACCACTCACTGGGTGTGGCTGATGGGGTGAGCGTGGATGTGTGGGTGTGGCCAACTGGGTGGGCGTGGCCAGCTTGATGCCACTCACTGGGTGTGGCTGACTGGGTGGGCATGGTCAACTGGGTGGGTGTGGTCGACTGGGTGGGTGTGGCCAGCTTGACCACTCACTGAGTGTGGATGACTGGGTGGGCATGGCTGACTGGGTGGGTGTGGCCACCTTGACACCACTCACTGGGTGTGGCCGATTGGGTGGGTGTGGCCAGCTTGACACCACTCACAGTGTGGCTGACTGGATGGGTGTGGCCAGCTTGATGCCACTCCCCAAACTGCTGGAATGTTTCCTTTTCCCATTGGGTAGAATGGACTGAAGTGACGTGGGCTGGCCCCTTACATTTTCCAGGACAGCCCTGCGTGCCGGATCTGACCACATCGTAGGCCGGATCTGGCCCGTGGGCCTTGTGTTTGACTCCCCTGCTTTAAAAGGCTGCAAATGACCAGCTGTCTGCAAGGAGTATCAATCCTTCCATTCACCACCATCCAGCCAGAGCAGAAGAAGCTTCTTGGATGAGAAGCGAAATGTCTTCAAGCGAAAAACCACGACGTTGCCTCTCAAAAAAAAAAGGCACCTTTGGGACAACCGTGACATGGAGGACTGAGAATCTCCACAGAGCATTGAACCCAACATTTCCTTCGCTAAGCAAGGCAGTTGTTAAATGAGTTCCGGCATTCCCCCCCCCCCCACAGTTGTTAAGCGAATCACGGCAGTTGTTAAATAAATCACGAGGCCATTAAGTGAATCTGGCTTCTGTTGACTTTGACATGACTCAGGGACACTGCAACCATCTTACATATGAGTCATTTGGCAAGCATCTAATTTTGATTACGTGAATTTGATTCCTGCAGGATTTGGGTTTGGCTAATCTAAAGTGGAGATTGGAGTGCGCTTGCATTGCATTTTGGGGTTGCATGCGCACTCCATTCCTATTCCTATTATTCCAATTACTATTCCGTTCCTGTTCCTATTATATACAGATCCTGGAATAGCGAACTGAAGACTAAAATATATAAAGAGCCATTGCTGGAACTGGGTATGTCTAGTTGAATGAAAAGAAGGACTAGGGGAGACATGATAGCAGTCTTCCAATCTCTCAGGGTTGCCACAAAGAAGAGGGAGTCAAACTATTCTCCAAGGCACCTGAGGGTAGAATAAGAAGCAATGGGTGGAAACTAATCAAGGAGAGAAGCAACTTAGAACTGAGGAGAAATTTCCTGACAGTGAGAACAATTAATCAGTGGAACAGAAATTGCCTCCAGAAATTGTGAATGCCCCAACACTGGAAGTCTTTAAGAAGATGTTGGATAGCCATTTGTCTGAAACGGTATAGGGTTTCCTGCCTAGGCAGGGGGTTGGGCTAGAAGACCTTCAAGGTCCCTTCCAACTCTGCTATGGTATTGTATTGTAATGTAATTTAAGGAAAAGAAGGACTAGGGGAGACATGATAGCAGTCTTCCAATATCTCTGTGGTTGCCACAAAGAAGAGGGAGTCAAACTATTCTCCAAGGCACCTGAGGGTAGAACAAGAAGCAATGGGTGGAAACTAATCAAGGAGAGAAGCAACTTAGAACTGAGGAGAAATTTCCTGATAGTGAGAACAATTAATCAGTGGAACAGAAATTGCCTCCAGAAATTGTGAATGCCCCAACACTGGAAGTCTTTAAGAAGATGTTGGATAGCCATTTGTCTGAAACGGTATAGGGTTTCCTGCCTAGGCAGGGGGTTGGACTAGAAGACCTCCAAGGTCCCTTCCAACTCTGCCATTGTATTGTATTGTATAAGAAGCAATGGGTGGAAACTAATCCAGGAGAGAAGCAACTTAGAACTGAGGAGAAGCTTCCTGACAGTTAGAACAATTAATCAGTGGAACAGAAGTTGCCTCCAGAAGTTGCGAATGCCCCAACACTGGATATTTTTAAGAAAAGACTGGACAGTGAGTCCCTTATCTGACATGACATAAGGAATGTGTGTTTTCATGCTCCTGACTTTAGTGCAATACACAGCCTCATGGTTCACACAACACCCTTAACCTGTCTGTGAAATCATGCATTTTCCGCATCAGCGTAATATTGTGATATTATGTACAGTATGTGAGTGTGTATTTGTGTAATATAGTATAGTGTAGTGTAGTGTAGTGTAGTATAGTATAGTATAATATCCAATCCAATACTATACTATACTATACTATACTATACTATACTATACTATACTATTATAATATAATATAATATAATAATATAATTAATATATTATAATGTAATGTAATGTAATGTAATGTAAATGTAATATAATGTAATATAATAATATAATATTATAATATAATATAATATAATATAAATATATATAATAGCAGAGTTGGAAGGGACCTTGGAGGTCTTCTAGTCCAACCCCCTGCCTAGGCAGGAAACCCTACACCGTTTCAGACAGATGGCTATCCAACATCTTCTTAAAGACTTCCAGTGTTGGGGCATTCAGAACTTCTGGAGGCAAGCTGTTCCACTGATTAATTGTTCCAACTGTCAGGAAGTTTCTCCTCAGTTCTAAGTTGCTTCTCTCCTTAATTAGTTTCCACCCATTGCTTCTTGTTCTGCCCTCAGGTGCCTTGGAGAACAGTTTGACTCCCTCTTCTTTGGGGCAACCCACAAATGGGTGTCAACAATACAGGAAATCCTCAATTTAGAACCATTCGTTCAGTGACCATTTGAAGTTATAAATATCCAGTGTTGGGGCATTCATAACAGCATTACACAAAGTGACTTCCGATCGGTCCTCGCTCTTACGACTGTCACAGTATCTCTGTGGTCACATGTTAAAAGTGATCAAAATGTATTGATAATGGTCACAGAGTCCCCAAATGTTGTAATCACCAGCAAGCCGGATGGAGGATTCTGGGAATTGAAATCCCCACATCTTAAAGTTGGAAAAACACTGGTGCAATACGGTGAGTGCAGGTAGTCCTCAACGTACGACCACCATTGAGCACCAAATTCATGTTGCAAAGCGAGACATTTGTTAACTGATTTTTGCCCCATCTTACGACTTTTCCTGCCACGGTTGCTAAGTGAAGCGCTGCAATTGTTACGTTGTGATGTGAGCCCGGCTTCCCCATTGAGTTTGCTTGTCTGAAGGTCGCAAAAGAGGATCACGCGATGCCGGGAACACTGCAACCGTCATAAATATGTCAAGCTTCGAACGTGAACATGGGGCTGCTGCAATGGCCGTGTGAAAAACGGTCCTTTTTTCAGTGACGTTATACCTTTGAACGGTCATTAAATGAATGGTTGTAAGTCAAGGACAACCTCTTTGGGATCATGCTGAAATCATTTCAGGACATTCCTCAAGGTGGCGCTCTGACTCTGCCATATTCTGGAGAAGGTCCTGGAGAGGAAGATGCTCTACTGTCATCCCCAACCGTTGCCTGGTTAGCAGCCTGCAGGACTGCATCCCCCACAATCCGCTGGGGCAATTTATACTATGGAATTCTGGGAGCTGCAGAGGCCCAGTGTGCAGGGCAGTCTTTCTCAACCTCAGAGGCTTTGAGGGGTGTGGACTTCAACTCCCAGAATTCCCCAGCCAAACAGAGAGGAGGCATTTATGGTACTCTGAACATTTACAGTACAATACAGTGCAATACAATGGCAGAGTTGGAAGGGACCTTGGAGGTCTTCTAGTCCATCCCCCTGCCTAGGCAGGAAACCTTATACCGTTTCAGACAAATGGCTATCCAACATCTTCTTAAAGACTTCCAGTGTTGGGGCATTCACAACTTCTGGAGGCAACTTCTGTGCCACTGATTCATTGTTCTAACTGTCAGGAAGTTTCTCCTCAGTTCTAAGTTGCTTCTCTCCTTGATTAGTTTCCACCCAATGCTTCTTGTTCTGTCCTCAGGTGCCTTGGAGAATAGTTTGACTCCCTCTTCTTTGGGGCAACCCCTGAGATATTGGAAGACTGCTATCCTGTCTCCCCTAGTCCTTCTTTTCATTAAACTAGACATACCCAGTTCCTGCAACCGTTCTTCCTATGTTTTAGTCTACAGTCCCTTAATCATCTTTGTTGAACATTTAAATGTTCCACTCTCTGCATTCCGAGTTCTGACCTGATCCACAGGAATAATTGGCACATAACTTGGTGACTCAGCTAGACTGATTTGAGAATCTGCTGAAAAGGACGTTTCTAACTGCGGATGGGAGAGGAATGATGTAATTTCTGATTCGAGAGGAATGATCTGATCCCTTAATTTAAAAAATTGAAATAAAATAATAGAAATAAAAATAAATAAAACTTTAAAATAATAGTAAAAAAATAAGAAGGAAAGAGAAAGAAAGAAAGAAAAAGAAGGAAGGAAGGAAAAGAAAGAGGAAGAAAGAAAGGGAAAGAAAGAGAAAGGAAAGAAGGAAGGAAGAAAAGGGAGAGAGAAAGAAAGAAAAAGAAGGAAGGAAAAGAAAGAGAAAGAATGGAAGGAAGGGAAAGAAAGAGAGAGAGATATAAAGAGGGAGGGCGGAAGGAAGGAGCAAAAAAGGGAAAGAGAAAGAAAGAAGGAAAAGAGAGAAAGAAGAAGAAAGAAGAAGGAAAGAAGAAAAGAAAGAAGGCAGGAAGGAAATGAAAGAAAAATGGAAAGAAAGAAAGAGAAAAAAGGAAGGAAAGAAAAAAAGGTGGGAGGGAAAGAAGGAAGGATGGAAAAGAAAGGAAAAGAGAAAGGAAGAAAGGAAAAGAAAGAGAGAGAGAATGCAGGTAAATAAAAAGAAGAAAGAAAAGGAAAGAAAAAGAAAGAAGGCAGGAAGGAAAAGAAAGAAAGAAATGGAAAAAAGAAATAGAGAGAAAGGTAGGAAAGAAAGAAAGAAAGAAAGAAAGAAAGAAAAGGGAGGGAAGGAAGAAGGAAGGAAGGAAGAAAAAGAAAGGGAAAGAGAGAGAAAGGAAAGAAGGAAAAGAAAAGAAAAAGGAGGGCAGGGCAAACTCAATGGGCCACTAGGGCTTTTTCTGCTGTCACTTTCCTTTCTTTCTAAGAAGACAAAAAAAAAAAAAAGATCTTCCCATCGGCAGGCGGACAATTTCCCAAAGAACACATTCACAAAACCCACTTAATCTGGTTACCAAATTCACTCATTTCCCTGACTGAGAACTGACTGAGCCCTCCACTAATCGACCACGAAGCCTCCGGGAATAAGGAGAAAGAATTAATCAAGAATCACTCCTAACCGAGTTTAGCATTTGGGGCCAAACACAGCAGGCCACTGTTTCCCTGACATAATTCTCGGTATTGTTTGAAAGGAGCCCATCCTCTTGTTTCTTTTCCCCAGAGGGCCGATAGAACAATCTCCCTTTTGGTAACTCCTGGTTAATGCCATTCGAAATGCTTTCATGCTTTTTTTTTTAAAAAAGCACGCTTTTAAAATTTTTCTCTCCCGATCTTGATCTATGGAGCTCATGATCCCTTGGCATCCGGCCTTTTTATTAAAAGCAGCACATAAAGAGGTCCAGCTACTTATCAATGGCAGAAGTGATGTCATTGCAGCAGGAGGGGTTGGGGGAAATTAACCCTTGCCTGGCTACATTGCCCTTCGCAACGCCTAGCTAACATTGGGGAAGCCACCAGATGTGGGCTGCAAAGCTCAAATGACCACAAGGAGGCGCCAAACTGGCATGTAACAAGTGCCATTTAGTGGTCATCAATAGCCTGCCCTTCCCTGAGGACGCCACAGGTAGTCCCCGACTTACGACCACAACTGAGCCCCAAATTTCCGTTGCTAAGCGAAACACTTAAGTGAATTTCACCCATTTTGCAACCAGTTGTGAAAGGAACCATTGCAGTTGTTCAGTGAGTAACACAGTTGTTAAGTGAACCTGGCTACCCCGTTGACTTGAAGGTCGTGAAAGAGGATTACGTGAGCCCGGGACACTGCAATCGTCATAAATACGAGTCAATGGCCAAGCGTCTGAATTTTGTTCATGTGACCATCGGGACGCTGGGAGGGTCGTAAATGTGAAAACTGTCATAACTTTTTTTCAGTGCCGTTGTAACTTGGAATGGTCACTAAACGAAATGTTGTAAGTCGAGGATGATCTGTACTTTGATACCTGAAGATGCAAAGAGCTTGGAAGCTTGATAGGTAGTCCTTGAGTTATCACCTCAATTAGACCTCCTCCTTCAAAGACGAATTAATTACCACCTAGTCCAGTGATGGCGAACCTTTTTTGGCTCCCGTTCGGGGGGACCCCAGGGGGGGGCGGGCGTAAGCATGCCATACCCAGAATGAGCGTACTGGAGCCAGCCCGGAGCACCGGATTCCATTCCGGTACACTGCTCCGGAAGGCCCACCCGCCTGCCCGAGCTCCTTATCGGTCTTTTAAGTCTTCTGCGCTTATACGCATGGCACATACAGCGCCTGGCGACACTCTGCTGAGCAGCTGGAACATCACAGAGGCTCGCAGAGGTGCACATGTGCTGCACTCATCCATGTGAATGCCGCCGAGCCTGTTCCAACTGTACCGGTTGGAACAGGATCTGGAGCCCACTACTGCTTTCTAGGAGCCTGGGGAGGGCAAAAAGAGCCTTCCCCCCCACCTGGATGCCATCCAGAGGAGCTTCCCTGAAGGCTCCGGAGGGCGAAAAATGGACCTATGGGGAACCCGGAAGTTTGGGAATGGTGACTTCCGGTTTGTCCGTAGGGCTGACTTTTGACCTCCAGAACCTTCAGGGACCTTCAAGAGCCTTCCCTGAAGGCTCCGGAGGTCGGAAGTCCATTCCTGAACTTCCAGTTTGCCCATAGGGCCAGTTTTTCGTGCTCCTGAGGCTTCAAGGATGCCTCCGGAAGGCGAAAAACGGCCTCGAAACAAAACCGAAGTCAGCTGGCCAGCGCGCTCGCGTGCCCTAATAAATGGCTCTGCGTGCCACCTGTGACACGTGTGCCATAGGTTTGCCATCAGGGACCTAGTCCCAATCACGTGTCTTTCATACAACCAGCCAGAAATGACACGGATCTAACACAGAAGTGGCTGAAAAAATCCCGATTGTTTCCTCAAGTCCTCAGGTGAAAAGATTCAGGTTCTACATTTAGGCAAGAAAAAACAAAAGCCACAGGTACAGTATAGGTGGTACCGTGCTCAACAGTAGTAACTGTGAAAGGGATCTTGGAGTCCCAATGGACAACCATTTAAATAGGAGCCAGCCGTGGGCAGCAGCTGCCAAAAAAGCCAACACAGTTCTAGGCTGCATCAACAGAGGGAGAGAATCAAGATCACCTGAAGTGTTAATACCACTTTATAATAGCAATAGCACTTAAGACTTATATACCGCTTCACAGTGCTTTAGAGTCCTCTGTAAGTGGTTTACAGAGTCAGCATATTTGCCCCCAACAATATGGGCCCTCCTTTTATCGACCTCGGAAGGACGGAAAGCTGAGTCAACCTAAGGCCACACTTGGAATACGGCATTCAGTTTTGGTCGCTATGATGTAGAAAAGATGTGGAGA
>JAKRSK010007461.1:50000-260000 GCA_029891615.1 Natrix natrix natrix | reverse complement strand
GTACGTACATACGTACGTACGTACGTACATACGTGTGTGTGTGTGTGTGTTATGGGTACAGCACATTGCTGATTACTATTAGAATTAGAAATTCAGAATAGAATAGACCTAGAAGGGACCTTGGAGGTCTTCTAGTCCAACCCGCTGGTCAAGCAGGAAACCCTATTACCATTTCAGACAAGTGGCTCTCCAGTCTCTTCTTAAACACCTCCAAGATTCTTCCAAGATCTTCAAAAGTAATAATATTAAGAGAGGCAAATCTTATACAGGTAGTCCTCAACTTACAACAGTTCATTTAGTTACAACGGCGCTAAAAAAAGCGACTTACAACTCTTTCACACTTACGACCATTGCAGCATCCCCATGGTGATGGGATCAAATTTTGGACGCTGGGCAATTGTTTCGTATTTATGACGGTTGGGGAGTCACGCGATCCTCTTTGACGACCTTCTGTCGAGCAAAGCCAATGGGGAAGCCAAATTCACTTAACGTCCAGGTTACTCATTTAACAACTGCAGTGATTGACTGAACAACAATGCGATGAGCAAAGTTGTCAAATGGGGCAAAACTCGCTGCACAAATGTCTCCCTTAGCAACATAAATGTTGGGCTCAATTGTCGTCGTAAGTCGAGAACTACCTATAGTGGCGTATTTTATTTCTGTAGCCCAAGTGAAGAATTTTGAATTAATCCCTTCTAAAGATTTCTTCCCTGTTCCTCTAACTATGCCTCATTTTATTGCACTTTGTTCTCTTGTGCATCGCAGATATGGTGGGTTGTGTTTTTGTTTTACAAAACCCTCCACCCACAAAAAGATTATGACTTGCCAAAGGCTCAGATGGTGATTAGCATTTTTTAGCAATAAAGTGTTTTTTTAATTAAGGTATGTACATTGGATTTTTTTTAAAAACCTAATGCTAACCGCATACTTAGTAGGTTACAATGAAGTGTAAATATAACTTTTATATGCACTGGGAAATTATTTTAAAAAGCACGTGACTCGCTTTACTGCGATATTCCCCTTATTTCGGTGGTCTGGAACTGAACTCACGATATTTCCAAGATAGGTCTCTAATTTTTAATTTTGTTTGGGGGTCTTTTAGAGCAGTGGTCGCCAACTGCTGATCTGTGAGAAAATTTCGGTGGTCCGGAGAAAAATTATTTGCATTTTTTATATTGCACTAAATCAGGGCTCCTCAAACTACGGCCCCTGGGATGGATACGTGCAATGAACGCTTGTGTGGCTGCAGAGAGTCTCCCCCTTCGGGGTCTTTTTGTGGGGGTCAGAGGGGGTCAGAAATTCCCACTTGGGGTCTGCTTCAGCCTCCTGGTGGGGGGCTTTGGGCGAAGGCTGGAGGGAAGAGCCGCTGGTGGTGAAGAGCTGGAGGGCCTCGTTCCAGTGGGACTGCATCATGGCCTGGAACTGGCTGACCATCTCAGCCCGCTGAGCCTCCAGGTGCCGCTACCTGGCCTTGCACCCCCACAGGTCTTCCCTCTGCTTGGAAAGCCTATGCGCCTAGTCCTCAGTGAGGTGCTTCTGCTGAGCCTCCTCCTTGGTCAGATCCCATTTGAACTGAGCTGTTTTGCCAACTCTTTCTCCTGGGGGCTGCTTAGCTCCAGCAATTGCTTCCTGTTGGGGCCCTAAGGAGCCCGGACGGGTAGGCGAGGAATGGCGAATAGAAGCTAGCAAGGCGCCCCTCGAAATGAGTGACATCGAGTTGGCCATGCCCACCTAGTCACATGACCACTTTACTACGCCCACTCAGCCGGTCATTAGGCAGATCATATTAGTGGTCGGCAGGATGTAAAATGATGAATTTAATGGTCCCTGATGTCCGAAAGGTTGGGGACTCCTATTTTAGAGCAGTGTTTCTCCACCTGGGCCATTTTAAGAGGCGTGGATTTCAACTCCCAGAATTCCCTGGGTGATTTCTGGGAGTTGAAGTCCACACCTCTTAAAGTCAGCCCAGGTTAAGAAACACTGTTTTTACAGTATTAGCTGTCCCTTTCAGTAGTGTGCCACCTACAAATACAGACACGTTTCCTCTACCTTTTAATTATTAAACACTAATAAACACTTCCAGGAGTATTCAGGACTGAACTGTGTGCCAACTTCCTTCATGCCTTTGAGGAAGAACCACCAACAAGCACTCCAAAATGAAATCAATTAATTATCGTGTCATCTAGATTGCTCAGAATCATATCCCATGGTACTCTATCAAATGCCTTCCTGTAATGAAGATATAGTACGCCTACTGCATTCCCACATTCTTTTAAGTAATTTATAATTGATATAGATTTATCTCTCTCTATAAAAATGGCTGTGTCTGTGTGTTCTTCACCATAATTCTGGAAGGCCTCGAGCAATTTCAACCAAACTTGGTACACAGATGACTTACCCTCTGGAAACAAATACTGTGAGGGTAAAACACCCCTAACACCCCTCAGGGTGTGCGTTATGTTAAGGTACAGCCTGTTGTGCCGTAAAATGGCTCCTACTGTACAGCACAGAGGAGTTTCCATGGTAACGGCTTCACAGTACTCCACAAGAGGGCTCCCACTTTCCTTGATGCTTCTGGGGGCACAGGGAAAACATTTGTAACTAATTTAATTGTCGCCGAAATCATGGCTTTTCCTGTCTAATACAGGATTAGGATAAATAAATACCCAGGCAATGCCGGCTTATCGGCTAGTAATCTATAACTGAAGCACGCCAGATTTAGTCCCCTGATTCAGTTTCCAGCCCCTCTTTTTAAATTCTGCTTTTGCCTGACAATCACTTGGTTCAAAGGCCGTCATGCTTCCCAGCCATCCTGTGATTCTCTTTTTAGCAATCATTAATGTGATTTCAGAATGTGCTTGGACAAGATAGAACAGAATACGTCATTTCTTTAGTACAGCTCTTTTTCTGCTTAGCGAGGAGGTAGGGAGGTAACGGGCACCAACTTCCAGACATCTGGTTCTGACGCAAACGTTTTTGTACATACATACATACATACATACATACATACATACATACATACATACATAAAACGTTAACAGACTTAGAAGGGACCTTGTAGGTTATCTAGTCCAACCCCCCGGCCCAAGCAGGAGACCCTACACCAAGGGGTGGGTTTCAAAACGTTTAACTACCGGTTCTGTGAGTGTGGCTTATTTTTTGGGCGTGGCCTGGCAAATTTATCTTTCAGATTAGAGATGGGAAATAAAATATGCTGTCAAACGTTTTAAAAAAAAAGGGGGGGGGCAAAGAAAGCAGCAACCCGAGCCGCGCTGAACTGAACGCAGGAGAACTGGAGGGTCAGAAGAGTTTGTGGTTTTGTTCGTGGCCTGTGAGCTCCGAGGAGGGAACAAGGACAGCAGCCGAGCAAGCAAGCCAGCAATATGTCGGCTTCCAAGCCCCCTGCTCACAAGTAAACATGCTCACGAGTAAACGGCAGATTAGAGGCAGCCGGCAGATCCTGGCATGCTCCCTTGGCTGCTCACTGCTCCCCCTCCCCGCCCAGAGCTCACAGGCAGCAAACGAAACTGCTGCCTCCTCCCTCTGTGCATCAAGGAGGCTCGATCCCACTTAGGAGGTGGTGGTTGCGAAGCCTCGGAGCTTCCTGAGCAGCCCATGCTGCTGACCTGTGTGTAGGCACTAGGAGGCAATTGTGTGGATGCACATGGCGAAGACCGTGTCAGGGTGAGAGTCAGAGCGAGCTGGTTCAGGGGCGTGGCCAGCCACCCATCACTACCGGTTCAGCGACCCATGTCCAATTACCACTACTGATTCTCCCGAAGCGGAAGCAACCCACCTCTGCCCTATACCATTTCTGACAGATGGCATTCTAGTCTCATCTTAACCCTGACCCGCCCAGGCTCTATGCCATCCTATTTAGGCACGGTTTCAAGCCATTTGCATGCGTGCAAGCTGTGGGTGCAATCAAAGCGCATGCGTGGAAGGCCGAGTGCGTGTGGAGACAGCATGCGCCCACTCACATTTGCGAAGGAGTAGGGAAAGTAAGTAAATACCACCCTTGGTCAATGACTTAGAGCGGTAATTCTGGGCTGCCCTGTGGTTGTAAACCAAAGACTATCTCTGTGCCAAACGGGAATTTTTTTTCTGAATTAGGGAAGATCATCTAATTTAAATACCTGTGAGAGGATAATCACTTTTCCTCAAGCTATATTTTACGAGGCCTGAGATTTATTGTTATTGCACTAGACGAGATGGTTTTTTTTACGGGCTGAGTCAAAACAAACGCATTTCTACCTGATTACAGAAGTATTTATTCCATCACAGGATCCTCATTTCCACACACTCGTTCGCAAAGAAAAGTTACTTTAAGCCGGAGACGGATTATACTTAAACGAGTCAAAGTTTTAAAATGTCACACGATTCGTTATTGGCTTTGCTGCAGAAGATAAGAGCAACGGCACAAGCAGGTCATAAGTGACTTTTTTTCAGTGCCATTCGTAACTTTGAATAGTCACTAAACCAGGGGTATCCAAACTTGGGAACTTTAAGACTTGTGGACTTCAATTCCCAGAATTCCACAGCCAGCCATGCTGGCTGGGGAATTCTTGGAGTTGAAGTCCACAAGTCTTAAAGTTCCCAAGTTTGGATACCCCTGCACTAAACGACGTGTTGTAAGTCTGGGATTACCTGGACTTCCACTGATGTAGCCTATACGTACGTATGTACGTGTGTGTGTGTGTGTGTGTGTGTGTGTGTGTGTGTGTGTGTTATGGGTACAGCACATTGCTGGTTACTATTCGGTTTAGAATTAGAAATGTAGAATAGAGCAGAGCGGGAAGGGACCTTGGAGGTCTTCTAGTCCAACCCTCTGCTCAAGCAGGAAACCCTATTACCATTTAAGACACGTGGCTCTCCAGCCTCTTCTTAAAAACCTCCAAGATTCTTCCAAGATCTTCAAGAGTAATAATATTACGAGAGACAAATTTTATACAGGTAGTCCTCAATTTACAACATTTCATTTAGTGACCAATCAAAGGTTACAAGCAGGAAACCCTAGGCCCAGTGCCCAACTTTAAAACCTTTGCAAAGGGAGCCATAAGTGTCACTTATGGCACTATAGGGAGCCCTCGACTTACAACAGTCCGTTTAGCGAACGTTAACAAAGTTACGCCACCGCTGAAAAATGTGACTTATGACCGTTTTTCACAGTTACGACCTCCCCACAGTCATGTGATCAAACTTCAGAAGCTTGGCAACTGGCATGTAGTTATGAGGGTTGCAATGTCCCGGGGTTATGTGATTTCCCTTTTGCGACCTTCCGATAATACAAAAATCAAGGGGGAAGTCTGATTCACTTAACGACCAGGTTACTAACTTCTCAACTGCAACGATTCACTTAGCAAAGGTGGCAAAGAAGAAAAGAAGAAAGGGTAAAGCAGAGAAAGTAAGGGTGGGGAGTTAAGAGTAGGAGAGAGGGTAAGAAAGAGGAGAAGGGAGGAGGAGAGGGGAAAGAGAAGGGAAGAAGAAAGGAGGAAGGAGAGGAGGAAGGAAGAAGGCAGAGAAGGGAGGTTGAGAAGATGGAAGGAGTAAGGTTGTTGCAAAATAAGATGGAGGCACTGGGTGGCAAGAAAGTGACCCAAACTGTATTATATATATATATATATATATATATGTGTGTGTGTGTGTGTGTGTGTGTGTGTGTGTGTGTGTGTGTGTTTGTGTGTGTGTGTATTGTTGCAAAATAAGATGGAGGCACTGGGTGGCAAGAAAGTGACCCAAACTGTATTATATATGTGTGTGTGTGTGTGTGTGTGTGTGTGTGTGTGTGTGTGTGTGTGTGTTGTTGCAAAATAAGATGGAGGCACTGGGTGGCAAGAAAGTGACCCAAACTGTATTGTGTGTGTGTGTGTGTGTGTAAAAATGAATATAGAGACCATGATGAATAGACAAATGTTAAATAGCAATTATAAGAATGTATATCTATGAATGAATTTGAAAGGGAAAAATAAAAAAAAGTTGATAAAAAAAAAAACAAAGGTGGCAAGAAAGATCCAAAAAAAGGGGGCCAAACTCACTTAACAACAAAAACATGAGGCTCAGTTGCGGTCGTAAGTCAAGGACTACCACTATTTGGTTCAGGAGGAGTTAAAAGGACTCGCTAAGAGTAAATATCTGGGCGGGGCACTCTGCTAATTGTCAGAAGGTCGCAAAAGGAGGTTATGCGACCCCGGGACATTGCAACTGTCATAAATATGAATCAGTTGCCAAGCATCTGAATTTTGATGGTGTGATTATAAGGTTGCTGCAATGGTCGTAAGTGTGAAAAGACGTCACAAGTCCCTTTTTTCCAGCACCGTTGTAACTTTGAACGGCCACTAAACAAACTTGTAAGTCGAAGATTGCCTCTACACTCCTCCCTTCTTACTTTTTGTCCCATTTCACTACCTTCTTTGCCGTAGTTGTTAAGTGAATCACAGCAGTTGTTCAGTGAGTAGCCCTGGTTGTTAAGTGAACCTGGCTTCCCTGTCGATTTCCTTGCCGGAAGGTCGCAAAACGAGATCACGTCACCTGGGAGGGGGAGGGGGGAACACAGCAATGGTCCTAAGTGTGAATCAGTCACCAAGCATCTGAATTTTGATGACGTGAGGATGCTACAAAGGTGATAACTGTGAACAATGGTCGTAAATCTTTCTTTTTCCCATCGCTGTTGTAACTTTGAATTGTCACTAAATGAACTGTCGTAAGTCGAGGCGTACCTGTACAAAATAAATACAGGTAGCTCTCCACTTAGGGACATTGTGGAGCCTGCCCATTAGGGTCGAAAGTCACTAAATCACTAGAAAGTCACTAAATGAACGGTTGTAAGCTGAGGACTACCTGTGTAGACGGCAATTTTTGTCCTCCACATCACACTTCACACACGTGGGAGGAAATTACCCTGTGACTTAAACTCTACTTTTGAAAGCCACTAAGTATTTCCTTTGGCTAAGGTCAAAATCCACCTGCTTTACTCAGATTATCTGATGGAGCAACTTGGGTTCTAATTAGCAGAGGGCCCCGCCCAGATATTAACTCCGAGCGAGTCCTTTTAACTCCTCCTGAACCGAATAGTGGTAGTCCTTGACTTACGACCGCAACTGAGCCTCGTTTTTGTTGTTAAGTGAGTTTGGCCTCCAAAACAGGCATATGCGCACCAGCCAGCTGGCGCTTGGGTTTCCGCCACGTGCATGCGCGCCGGCCAGCTACTCTTCGCGCATGCTGGAAACCCGAAGACCAACTAGCCGGCGCACTCATGCCTGTTTTGGGGGCAATTTTGGTGCCATTTTCAGGCTTGTTTTGGAGTTGTTTGGGGATGAAAAGGTGCCTGAAAAATGGCTTGAAAACCAGCCTGAAAACAGCCAAACGGCCTCGTTTTTTTGGCATTTTCCAGCAGCCATGAAGACCAGCTGGCCAGCGTGCATAGGTGCACTGTACATTGAAAGAGCAGCTGGCGAAGGCTTGCGTGCCCACCAGTGCTGGGTTCGGGATCCCGTTGCAACCGGTATGGTGCAACGGGGCCCAGCGTCCACCACATGAATGTGTGCAGCTTGTGTCCTTCCCTCCTGCGACACCCCACAACTCCTCTGTGACTCTCCAGCTGCTAGGCAGAGCGTTGCGCAGGCGCCATACGCTCCGTGCATGGAAGAGCTCAAATACAGGTAAGGGGGGGGCGGGCGGGCAGGGGGCCCCTCTGGAGAACTGTACTGGAACGGTACCTGTTGCTCCCGGCAGGCACCGGTATGCCCGTACCACGGCGTACCGCCTGCAACCCACCACTGGTGCCCACACAGGGCACGCATGCTCCATGTGCCACCTCTGGCATGCATGCCGTAGGTTTACCACCTTTAGTATCTCTTTCCAAGTGCACCTAACCTCATTTTTCCATATTCTAGCTTCTGCCTTGTGCTCCTAACCATGGATAGAATCTTTTCCATGTGTCGTAATATTCTGTCTCTCCTTGTTGTTGTGGCTTCCCGGCTCTGCCCTGTGACTCATTCCTGGATGCCCGCAAGACACGTTGTGTTGTTCGACACGTTGTGTTGTGTCCCATGTGTTGCTGGGGAAGTTGGAAAGGTACAAATTTGGCACCACGGCAAGAGGAAGAGGCAGACAGGCAGACGGCATGGGGAGGTCAAGAGTTCTGGCTTGGTGCAGGCAGTCCTCGACTTACGATTGCCCGCTTAGCCTCCATTCAAAGTTTTACAACAGCACGGGGGAAAAAGTGACTTATGAACCATTTCTCACTCTGACGACCGTTGCAGCATCCCGACGGTCACGTGGTTTGCATTCGGATGGTGGGCAACCGACTCACAATTATGATGGTCGCAATGTCCCGAGGTCACACCCGATTCCCCTTTTGCAACCTTCGGACAACCAAAGTCAAATGGGGCGAAAAAATGTCGTCAAAGGGGGCAAAACTCACAATGTCTCACTTAGCAATGCAAATTTCGGGGTCAATGGTGATCGTAAGTCGAGGACTAATTGTATTATTCGCTGCTGAATAATTTTTGAACGGATTAGGGTAGGGCTGTCCAAGTTTGGCGACTTTAAAACTTGTGGATTTCAATTCCCAGAATTCCCCAGCCAGGCTGGCTGGGGAATTCTGGGAGTTGAAGTCCACAAGTCTTAAAGTCACTGCGTTTTGGAGACCCCCTGGGTTAGGGAGCCAGATGATAGGAGAGACCGCCTATTGCTGTGATGGGGAACCTACGGCATGCGTGCCCGAAGTGGCCCGTGGAGCCATGTAGCCTGGCATGTGCAGTGTTGCCCGTTCCTCTTCCAGGTTTCTGGCATGCATGCACAAGTGGTGGGTTTCACATTTTTTTAGAATCTCTTCTGTAGGTGTGGCCTGCTTTGTGGGAGTGGCTTGCCGGCCATGTGACTGGGTGGGAGTGGCTTGGCAGTCATGTGACCAGGTGGGCGTGGCCAACTTGTAAAATGTGTTAAAACTTACTTAACAACGCTCTTGCTTAACAACCAAAATGTTGGCTCGGGAACTTTGGCATTTGAAGCACGCAAGTCTTAAAGCTGTCAAGTTACAAGACCCTCGCACCCCTAACCCTTTAGAAAAAAAACCCCAGGGGTGTTCAAACTTGACAGCTTTAAGACTTGTGGACTTCAACTCCCAGAATTCCTCCTCTCGCTCTTCATCTTGATGATGTGCGGACGGGCTGGGGGAGGGAGCTGGAACCGGTTCTAAACAGCACGGTAGATTTGTGGAACCTCTTCTATAGAAGAAGTTAGAACTGGCAGGAACCCATCCCTGGCGCACATGTGCGCCAGTAACTGGAAGACTAGTTTCTCACCACACCTGCGCGCGCCAAAAGCCAGAATTTCATTTTCCGGTGTGTGCATGGCCCTTGGGCAGCTCCTCTTCCGGATTGTGGCCCCGATGAGTGTGCAAATGAAGCCCATGCACACGCGCACACTTCCTTTTTGGCACAGAGAAATTTGCCATCACTTCCCAATTGGATTAAAACCACAGTGAAAACCCCCCATGGGGCAGGAGAGCTAATTTCCCTCTGTTCATTGAGAATCTGTATTTTGCTTCTCTCTTACTCCTACTGGGAGAAATGACATGATCGATCGACCACAATTCGGGCCCCGAGTTTATGTTGTTAAGCGAGACATCTGTTAAGTGAGCTTTTCCCCAATTTACGACCTTTCTGTCCACAGCGGTCCAGTGACTCGCTGCAGTTGATAAGTTAGGAAGACGGACGTTAAGTGAATCTGGCTTCCCCGTTGACTTTGCTTGTGAGAAGGGGGGACACTGCAAAGGACATAAAGGTGAATCACAGCCAAGCATCTTAATTTTGATCATCTGACCATGGGGATGCTACATGGATTCTGCAGGACCCCAATGGGACAAAGAAGGATGGAGAAGATGTTTCTTCAACCTCCCCCCATTTGGCTTCCCTGCAGGACAACATCTCTGCAGAACTAGTCCTCGACTTACGACCATTCACTTAGTGACCATCCAAGGTGGCTACGGCACTGAAGACTTGACCGATGAGGACCGCTTTTCACACTTACGACCGTTGCAGCATCCCCGTGGTCACGCAATCCAAATTCAGATGCTTGGCAAACCGACTCATATTTACGACGGTCAGAGTCACGCGATCCCCTTTTGCGACCTTTTGACAAACAAGGGGGAAAGCTGGATCCGCCTAACGACTGCGTCATTATTTAGCGATTATCTTAACAGCCACAGCAAGGAAGGTAGGTTGTAAAAGCGAGCCAAACTCACATAACATCTGTCTCGCTTAGCCGGGGAAATTTGGAGCTCCGTTTGTGGTCGTAACTCGAGGATTGCATGTCCTGGCTCTTTCCAAATGGACTACTCCGCCTATCATCCCTTGCCTGGTAAGCAGGAGCCGGGGAGTTGTATTTTTCTGCTCCTGCCAGCATTGGGAGACAATCCTTCCCTGCTTGGCACAAATTCAAGTCGAGTCCTTTAAATAATAAAGGCAACATTGGTATTAGTTAGAAGACCAATTATTAATTTTATAGCTTTTTCCTACCGGGAAGGAGAACCGAAGTTCCTTGGGAGAATTTGCAGGCTGGACGGGGAGTTTTTATTGCCATTCGATCCCGGCTGCCTTTTTAATTGCTTTTAAACATTTTATGTTCCTCATCTCAATGGGAGTCCCCAGCGGTTGGGCTGGCTGAAAAAACTTGTTTAATCTGGAGACAGGCCAAAAACAAAAAAAAGCCAGTGTAAAACCGATCCACTCTTTCCTAGCTTTCCCTGACCTGCTGGACTACAGATACCATCGTTCCCAGCCGGGGAGAGCAGAGTAGAGCTCTGCAGGTAGCGACCGAGAAGGGGTGAGTTTAATAAAAAAAAGTGAAAAAGCAGGATCCGAGCTATTTCAAACTCGGTTCACTGGGCCCGCGCAACATGCTAATCTTAATTACTTTTTAATTTTCTGAATCAATTCAAACCGGCCCAGTTAGTGGTCTGATATATTGTGCCAAGTAGAAAAGGTTTTTGATAGATTAACCAGGAATCTAATTAAATAGTCATACTTTAGGAAAAGACCTCAGAGGTCATCTAGACCAACCCCGAATCCAAAGTTTCTCAACCTGGATATAACTTCCAGATGGGTTGGACTTCAATTTCCAGCTGGGGTACTCTGGGAGTTGAAGTCCACCCATTCCAGATGTTGCCCAGATTGAGAACAGGGGTGGGTTTCTGCCAGTTCTAAACTCTTCTATAGAAGAGGTTCCAGAAATCTACAGTGCCGTTTAGAACCGGTTCCAGCTCCCTCCTCCCGCCCATCCGCACATTATCAAGATGAAGAGCAAGAGGAGGAATTCTGAGAGTTGAAGTGCACAAGTCTTAAAGCTGTCAACTTTGAACACCTCTGGGGTTTTTCTCTCTCTAAAGGTTTAGGGGTGCAAGGGTCTTGTAACTTGACAGCTTTAAGACTTGTGTGCTTCAATGCCAGAGTTCCTGAGCCAACATGACTGGAGGAGGAATTCTGGGAGTTGAAGTCCACAAGTTTGAACACCCCTGGGGTTTTTTTTTCTAAAGGGTTAGGGGTGCAAGGGTCTTGTAACTTGACAGCTTTAAGACTTGTGTGCTTCAATGCCAGAGTTCCTGAGCCAACATGACTGGAGGAGGAATTCTGGGAGTTGAAGTCCACAAGTTTGAACACCCCTGGGGTTTTTTTTTCCTAAAGGGTTAGGGGTGCAAGGGTCTTGTAACTTGACAGATTTAAGACTTGCACACTTCAATGTCAGAGTTCCTGAGCCAACCATTGAGCCTGAAATTTGTGTTGCTGAGTCAACATTCTGGTTGCTAAGCAAGAGCGTTAAGTGAGTTTCACCACATTTTACAAGTTGGGCCACACCCACCCAGTCACATGACTGCCAAGCCACTCCCACTTGGTCACATGGATGGCAAGCCACTCCCACCCAGTCACATAGCCAGCAAGCCACTCCCACCCGATCACATGGCTGGCAAGCCACTCCCACAAAGCCGGCCACACCTACAGAAGAGGTTCTAAAAAAATTTGAAACTCACTACTGGTTGAGAAGCATTATACAGATAGTCCTCGACTTACTGCCATTCACTTAGTGACCATTCAACGTTACAATGGAACTGAAAAAAGTGACTTAGGACCTTTTTCCCCACACTTACGACTGTTGCAGCATCCCCGCAATCGCACGATCAAAATTGGTCACTTGGCAACTGGCTCGTATTTATGACGGTTGCAGTGTCCCGGGGGTCACGTGATATCCCTTTTACGACCTTCTGACAAGCAAAGGGAACCGGGAAAGCCAGATTCAAATAGTTCACTATCTGACTAACTTAACGACCGCAGTGATTCCCTTAACAACCGTGGCGAGAAAAATCGTAAAATATGGGGGGGGGGCTCACTTCACTCTTAACAACCGGAGTTTGGGAGCTCAACTGTGGCCATAATAAGTCAAGGACTACTTAGGGTGGGTCAAATTTTTCAACTTTAATTTTTCAAACATTAGTATAGGAGTGTCTAAAAATTGTGACATGCCGTGGGGATTGTAAAGATATTTTGGTTACTTTAATATAATTGAGATTTGCATTTTGTTTGTTTCGTTATATAACAGAATAACGGAGTTAAAAGGGACCTTGTAGGTCATCTAGTCCAACCCCCACCAGATCAAACAGTATACCATGGTATAAACCCTATTAGTATCTTCCGGTTTGCTCAGAGGGTGGTTTTAAGCACTCCGAAGGCTTCAGGGAAGCCTCCGGACAGTCCCTGAAGCCTCCGGAGGGCCTCCGGGGGGTCGGGGGAGGCTCTTTTCGCTCTCCCCAGGCTCATATAAAGCCCCTGGAGCATGGGGAGGGCAAAAAAAATGTAAAAATGGGGGGGGAGCACGTTGTGCGTGCATGCGCACTGGGGGGGCACGTTGCATTATGGGTGCGGCACGCCCGCACTCGACCCCCCTGCACTCCCCCCACTTGTGGCACACGAGCCAAAAAAGGTTCGCCATCACTGCTATATACTATTTCTGACAGGTGGCAGTCCAGTCTCTTCTTGAAAGCTTCCAGGGATGAAGCTCCCCTAACCCCCAAAGGCAACTTCTGTTCCATGGGTTGATTGTTCTCCCTGTCAGAGAATTTCTCCTTATTTCCTGGTTGAATCTCTCCTTGGTCAGTTTCCATCCATTATTCCTTCTCTGGCCTTTGGATGCCTTTGGAGAATAGCTTGACCCCTTCCTCTCTGGCCCCTCAAATATTGGAAGACTGCTATCCTGTCTCCCCTAGTCCTTCTTTTCATTCAACTAGACATCCCCAGTTCCTGCAACCGTTCTTCAGATGTTTTAGCTTCCAGTCCCCTAATCCTCTTTGTTGCTCTTCTCTGCACTCTTTCTAGAGTCTCCACATCTTTTTTTATAGTGTGGTGACCAAAACTGGACACAATATTTAATTGCTTTACTTGGGTTTTATAGAGTGGGTATTAGTACCTCTCTTGATCTCGATTCAATCCCTCTGTTAATGCAATTGACCCCCTCTTCTTCTGCAGCCCCTCAAGTACTGGAATATTGCTATCATGTCTCCCCTGGTCCTTCCCCTCACTAGATTTGTTGTGTCTGACCCATTGAAACCCCATGGACCACGTTCCTCCAGGCCTTCCTGTCCTTTACCAACCCATAGAGTTCACACCAACTGCTTCAGTGACTCCATCCAGCCACCTCCTTCTCTGCCGTCCCCTTCTTCTTTTGCCCTCCATTGTTCCCAGCATGAGGCTCTTCTACAGGGAGTCCTTCCTTCTCCTGAGGTGGCCAAAGTACTTGAGTCTCCTCTTCAGGATCTGGCCTTCTAAAGAGCAGTCGGGGTTGATCTCCTCCAGGACTGACCAGTTGGATGGCCTTGCAGTCCAAGGGACTCAATGCAGGAGTCTTCTCCAGCACCAGAGTTCAAAGGCCTCCATTCTTTGGCGCTCTGCCTTCCTTATGATCCAACTTTCACAGCCTAGCCATGCCCAGTTCCTGCAACCGTTCATCGTATATTTTAGTCTCCAGTCCCCTCATCATCCTGGTTGCTCTTCTTTGTACTTTTTCTAGAATCTCAACATCTTTCTATAGTGCGGTGACCCAAACTGGATGCAGTACTCTAGGTGTGGTCTTATTAAGGCTTTATAGAGTAGTATTAGTACCTCACTTGATCTTGATCGTATCCCTCTGTTAATGCAACTGATCCCCACCCCCTCCTCTATGGGACAACTCCGCAAATACTGGAAGACTGCTCTCATGTCATCCCGGTCCTTCTTTTTGCTCTTAGACTATTTGATAATAATCTTTGGGACCAAGGTGTTGTGTGAATGTGGCAGTTAACTCTCTGGGTTTGGAAAAAGGAGTCCCCGCCATGTCTCCCCTGGTCCTTCTCTTCGCTATAGACTAGCCATGCCCAGTTCCTGCACCCTTTTTTTTCTATGCAGAAGGCATACAGAAAAAGTCACATTCTTCCAGTGCTGTTGTAACTTCGAACAGTCACTCAACAAAGGGTTGTAACTTGTAAGTCGAGGAATACCTTTAAGATGGGAGAGAATCATTGTTGCCTACACAAGACACTTTGTGGTGCTTTGCTTCGTGGAACTCATGAAGGTATGTGAAAATATCTAGATTTGATAGCTTATTAGTAACCTTGACTATCACTAAGTGTTGTATCTTTTATTCTTGATGAATATATTTTTATTCTCCTTATGTACACTGAGAGCATCTGCACCAAAGATAAATTTCTTGTGTCCAATCACACTTAAGGAATAAGGAATTCTATTCTATTATTCTATTCTATTCCATTCCATTCCGTGTTCCATTCCAGTCCATTCTATTAATTTAGTTGTTTTGTTCTACTCTACGTACACACTATTCTACTACTACTACTACTACTACTACTACTATTACTCCACTCCACTCTATTCTATGTACACTCTACTCTACTACTACTACTCCACTCCATTCTATTCTACGTACTCTACTACTACTACTCCACTCCATTCGATTCCACTCTATGTACACTGTACTCTACTACTACTACTCCACTCCATTCTATTCTACATACTCTACTACTTCTCCACTCCACTCTATGTACACTCTACTACTACTACTCCACTCCATTCTATTCTACATACACTCTACTACTACTCCACTCCACTCTATGTACACTCTACTACTACTACTCCACTCCATTCTATTCTACATACACTCTACTCTACTACTACTCCACTCCATTCGATTCCACTCTATGTACACTGTACTCTACTACTACTCCACTCCATTCTATTCTACATACACTCTACTACTACTCCACTCCACTCTATGTACACTCTACTACTACTACTCCACTCCATTCTATTCTACATACATTCTACTATTACTCCACTCCACTCTATGTACACTTTACTACTACTACTCCACTCCATTCTATTCTACATACTCTACTACTACTCCACTCCACTCTATGTACACTCTACTCCTCCTCCACTCCATTCTATTCTACGTACACTCTACTGCTACTCCACTCCATGTACACTCTACTACTACTATTCCACTCCATTCTATTCTACGTACACTCTACTCTACATACTACTACTCCACTCCATTCGATTCCACTCGACGTACACTCTACTCCTCCTCCACTCCACTCCACTCCATGCTATCCTATCCCATCCTGTCCTAAGGCGGGGATTCCGCCCAACCCAGCTTGCCGTGTGAACGCGCCCCCTTTCGGAACTCTCCTTCCACCCGAGTCGTCTGAACGGAGCCGGCGGGGTCTCCAGCACCGCCCACCGGGCAGCCGGGAGAAGTCAAACCGAGCCAGGGCTCCTGGTTTCCTCCAGGCGGGCCGGGCGCTCGGGGTTGAGCCGGGACAGGAGGCGGGGACCGGGGCCGGCCGAGGGCGGCGCGTCCGGGCGGGGAGGCTGGGCAGGCGGAGGCCGCTTCGCCATCGCCCCGTCCGGAGCGGCGCGGCGGCAGCAGCAGCAGCAGCGGGGATCATGTCCGGCCGCGGGAGCGGCGCCCTGTCGGAGCGGAGCCCGTTGCTGGCTTACCGGCTGTGCAGCAGCTCCTCGCTGGAGCCGGACGAGGCGTCCCCGGCGTCCCGCAAGCTCTCCACCTTCCTGGGCGTCGTGGTGCCCACTTTGCTCTCCATGTTCAGCGTGGTGCTTTTCCTCCGCCTGGGTGAGCCGGCCGGGGAGGGAGGGAGCCCAGCCAGATGCCGCGGGGGGGACTTTTGGCCTCGCTTCCTTGTTTTTTAGGCGAGGCTTGGGCTGGGGGCTTCGGGGCTCCGAGGCAGGACGGGGTTGAGTGGGTCGTGGGAATGCATATTGGTTAACATGGGGGGAGGGGGGAGAGACATTCAGGGTGTCTTGTGATACAGCCTAGAAATAATAGTTCCGTGTGTCTTGTGAATGCAGCCTGGAAGGAAAGTTCCGTGTGTCTTGTGAATTCAGCCTAGAAATGAAGTTAAGTGTGTCTTGTGAATTCAGCCTGGAAGGAAAGTTCAGCGTGTCTTGTGAATGCAGCCTGGTTATCTTGGAAGGAAAGTTTTGGTGTGGCCTGGTTATCCTGGGGGGTGGGGGTTAAGTGTACTGTGGGGATGCACCCTGATTATCTTGGAAGGAAAGTTCAGTGTGTCATGTGAATTCAGCCTGGAAATAAAGTTAGGCCTGTCTTGTGAATGCAGCCTGGTTATCCTGGAAGGAAAGTTAAGCTTTGGTGTGGCCTGGGTATCCGGGGTGGGTGGGGACTTAAGTTTGCTGTGGGGATGCCCCTTGGTTATCTTGGAAGGCAAGTTGAGTGTGTCATGTGAATGCAGCCTAGAAATAAAGTTAACTGTGTCTTCTGAATGCAGCCTGGTTCTCCTGGAAGGAAAGGTCAGCGTTTCATGTGAATACAGCTTGGTTATGATGAAAAAAATAATAATCCAGAGTGTCATGTGAATGGCAGGAAAGTTTAAGCTTTGGTGTGGCAAGGTGGGGCGGGGACGGGGACGGGGGGTGTTAAGTGTGCTGTGGGGATGTTCCCTGGTTATCCTGGAAGCAAAATCAAGCGTTTCGTGTGAATGTTGTCTGGTTATCTTGGAAGGAAAATTAAACATGTTGTGTGAATGCGGCCCGGTTATCCTGGAAGAAAAGTTAAGCTGTCATGTGAATTCAGCTTGGTTAGCCTGGAAAAAAAGTTAAGCCCTTTTTGTGTGTGGGTGAGGTCTGGTTTTCCTGGAAGGACAATTCAGCTGCTGTGTGAATACAACTTGGTTACCCTGAAAGGAAAGTTCGGTGGATTGTGTGAATGCAGCCGGGCTATCCTCAGCAAAAAAGTTAAGCGTGTTGTGGGAATTCAGCCCAGTTACTTGGCAAAGAAAGAGGAAGTTGTGGGATGTGATCGGAGTTGCTGATTCAGATATCAATACTTTGGCCTTTGCTTGGGGGGTGGGGTCAGATAAACCAAGAATGGACTTTCTGACATTGGCCAATCAGGGAGCCATATCTTCCTGGTCTGTTGTACAAATGCTGGCTGGGGAATTCTGGGAATTGAAGTTCACAGGTCTTCGAGCTGCCAGGGTTGGGAAAAAAAAAACCATTATCCTAAAGGCCTGCATGGCTTTTAGACGTGGCTAAGAGGCTGAGCTTGTCGATCAGAAAAGGTCGTCCGTTCCGCGGTTCGAATCCCTAGCGCCGCATAACGGAGTGAGCTCCCGTGACTTGTCCCAGCTTCTGCCAACCTAGCAGTTCGAAAGCAGGACCAAAATGCAAGTAGGAAAATAGGGACCACCTTTGGTGGGAAGGGAACAGCGTTCCGTGCGCCTTTGGCGTTGAGTCATGCCAGCCACGCGACCATGGAGACGTCTTCGGACAGCGCTGGCTCCTTGGCTTTGAAACGGAGATGGGTAGCACCCTCTAGAGTTGGGAACGACTAGCACATATGTGCGAGGGGAACTTTTACCTTTACCTTAAAGGCCAGAGTCTAGACCAGGGGTGTCCAAACTTGGGAACTTTAAGACTTGTGGACTTCAACTCCCAGAATTCCCCAGCCAGCCATGCTGGCTGGGGAATTCTGGGAGTTGAAGTCCACAAGTCTTAAAGTTCCCAAGTTTGGACACCCCTGGTCTAGAATGAAGACAACACCCAAATCCTGGCTAATCAATACCAGGCCTTTGGAAAAGTGGCTAACCTTGCCAAGATTGTCAGCCAATCCTCCGATTTCAGCTAAGAAGAGTTAAGGGAATTATTAATAATAAATTGGTTATTTATTAAATTTATATCTCAACCGCCTTCCCCTCTAGGCAGCTTACAGGGTAAAATTTTATTTTCCAAGCATTTTCCCGGCCTCTGGCAAACAGACCAGCGAGGGAGAAAGTTAAAGGAAAACCCCGATCCCCAAGAAGCTGGATTTCTGAAGGCAGCTTGTTTGGGAAGGCAGTGGATATTACTGCTCTTAGGTACAATTTTCCCATTTCCAGGATATAAGTCAGGCAGTGGCGTATGGAGTGTTGAGTCACCTTTTACCTTCAGGGTGCTGTGTCTCACACTGACTTATAATTAACTGGGGTTATTAACGTAATCACTTCATTCTTGAAATGGCCTGATTGAATAGCTACATAATTTTAAGCCAGCCAGAGGTTGGACTAAATGATCTCCCAAGATCCCTTCTGATCTATACCTTCTGTGAATATTGGTGTTAGTCGCGAAGTCGTGTCCGACCCATCGCAACCCCACGGACAACATTCCTCCAGGCCTTCCTGTCCTCTGCCATCCTATGGAGTCCATTGAAGCTCACACCAACTGCTTCGGGATCTCCATCCAGCCACCTCCTTCTCTGCCGCCCCCTTCTTCTTTTGCCCTCCATCGTTCCCAGCATGAGGCTCTTCTCCAAGGAGTCCTTCTTCCTTCTCCTTAGGCGGCCAAAGTACTTGAGTTTCCTCTTCAGGATTTAGGACCTTCTAAAGAGCAGCCAGGGTTGATCTCCTCTAGGACTGACCGGTTGGATGGCCTTGCAGTCCAAGGGACTCAATGCAGGAGTCTTCTCCAGCCCCAGAGTTCAAAGGCCTCCATTCTTTGGCGCTCAGCCTTCCTTATGGTCCAACCTTCACAGCCATCCATTGCAACTGGGAAAACCACAGCCTTGACTAGACGCACTTTTGATTGGCAGGGTGATGTCTCTGCTTTTTAGTCTGGCTGCCTAGATTTGCCATGGCTTTCCTCCCCAGGAGCAAGCGTCTCTTAATTTCTTGGCTGCATGTCTCCATCTGTGGTGATCTTGGAGACTCAGGGAAATAAAATCGGTCACTCCCTCCATTTCTCCCCCATCTATTTGCCAGGAATTGAGAGGGCCGGATGCCATGATCTTAGTTTTCTTTTTTTTCTTTTTTTTCGAATTTTTTAAAATTTTAATTAAACAAAAACACACAAAAAAGAATCACCCTTCATTACATCTTGTAGAAAGCGTGTCGATTGGTTACAGATAACCTTCGTGCATTTCTTCCCCAGTCATTACTTGTAGTTCATACTACTAATTATATACTTTAAATCAAAAATCTTTGTATATCTTACTATCAATGTACCACAATTCTCATTTGACTACAATTATTTGAACGTGCTTTTACCTCAAATTATTCAATTTGAATAATTTAAAAACACAACCACATAATGGCATTTGTTAGCTATTTCAAAAATCCTCCAATAACATTACACTTTTATGACATATTCTGAGTAATTAATTAATTAATAAAGTTTCTAAGCCTTTCCCCCCCTTCCCCCCCGCACTCGCTGTTTAGAGTTTATATCCAAGTTGCTTTTACCAATACCAGAGCATGTATATATTATTAAACAATATCCATTGACATTTCCTTGTTGTTGTTATAATTGTTATTATAGTCTTAGTTTTCTTAATGTTGAGTTTCAAGCCAGCTTTTGCACTCTCCTCCTTCGCCCGCATCCAGAGGCTCTTTATTTCGTCTGCAAATATTAGAGAGCCTTTAAATAAGCCTACTCTTACCCCAAATGCAAATACTCTTATTCGTTCAACAGGCCTGTGGCTTCATTCACACAATGTGTTTAACCTGGCTCCTGAATTAGCCCATATCCAACAATGCCTCAATGCTTTACAAAATAATTGAGGGAGAGTCATTAACGCACCATATCTCAAAACAACAACAACTCAAAAACCCACCCGTAACTCAGATCAGCCAAAATTGGCATGTTATGTGAACACAAGCCTTTAAGTCTTCCTGGCCTAATCTAGGATATTGTACAGGTAGTCCTCGATTTACAACAGTTCATTGAGTGACTGAAGTTACAACAGCATCGAAAAAAAATGACCGGTGATCTTTTTTCACACTTAATGACCGTCACAGCATCTCCATGGTCACACGACCAAAATTTGGACATTTGGCAACTGGCAAGTATTTAAGACGGTTGCACTCTCCCAAGATCCCCTTTTGCGACCTTCCGATAAGCAAAGTCTCAATTGGGGAAGTCAGATTCACTGAACAACCGTGTTGCTAAATTAACAGTGGCTGTGATTCACTCAACAACTGTGGTGAGAATGTTCGTAAAATGGGGCCAAGCTCACTGAACAGCTGCCTGGCTGAGTAACTGAAATTTTGGGCTGAATTGTGGCTGTGAATTGTGAGCTGCCTGTAATCTGTCACACAACAACAACCCTGTGAGGTGGGCTGGAGAGAGAGAGGGAGGAGAGGGAGGGAGGAAGGAAGGAAGGAAGGAAGGGGGGGGAGAGAGAGAGAGAATGAGAGAGATAAACAAAGAAAGAAGGAAGGAAAGAGAAAGAAGGAAAGAGAAAGAAAGAAAGGGAGAGAGGAAAGGAAGAAAGAAAGAGAGAGAGAGAGAGAATTTATGACCACAATTGAGCCCAAAATTTTGGTTGCTAAGCAAGAGTGTTATTAAGTGTGTTTCACCACATTTTACAAGTTGGCCATGCCCATCCGGTCACATGATCGACAAGCCACACCTACAAAAATAGGCCATACCCACAAAATAAGCCATGCCCATAGAACCAATAGTAATCTGTCACACAACAACCCTGTGAGGTGGGCTGGAGAGAGAGAGGGAGGAGAGGGAAGGAGGAAGGAAGGAAGGAAGGGGGAGAGAGAGAGAAAGAATGAGAGAGAGATAAACAAAGAAAGAGAAAGAAGGAAAGAAAGAAAGAAAGAGGGAGAGAGGAAAGGAAGAAAGAAAGAAAGAGAGAGAGAGAGAGAGAGAGAACGTAAGACCACAATTGAGCCCAAAATTTTGGTTGCTAAGCAAGAGTGTTATTAAGTGTGTTTCACCACATTTTACAAGTTGGCCATGCCCACCCGGTCACATGACCGACAAGCCACACCCACAAAATAAGCCGTGCCCATAGAACCAACAGTAAAATAAATTTGAAACCCACCCCTGGCATTCAGTACCTAAAGGAGGATGAACTCAGATACTTGACTTGCAACGATTTGAAGTCGCAAGGGCGCTGAAAAAAGTGATTCACTTAACAACCTAACTCTTGCTTAGCAACAGAAATTCTGGTCCCAAATGTGGTCGTACATCGAGGACTACCTATACATCCTAAGTCTTAGAGATCCCGTTTGGTCTAATGGTTAAGACACGAGGCTAGAAAGCAAGAGATCCTGAGTTCAAGATCCACCTTAGGCACAAAACCCAACTATAGGTGACTTTTGGCCAATCACCAGGAGGCGCTGAGTTCTAGTTCTACCTTAGGCATGAAGGCTGGCTGGGTGACTTTGGGTCAGTCCCTTTCTCTCAGAGCTGGGCCCACCTCACAGGGCTGCTGTTATGGGGGAAATAGGAGGAAGGTATGTTGGATAGGTTCCCCACCTTGACGTATTTGTAAAAATAATGAAGGTGGGATATCAGTAGATAAAATAAGTAAAATGAAAAATAAAATCACCCGATAGAACAAAAATTATTTCATGGTAAAAATAAGCAAATAAATGAAAGAAAAAAATAAAATTGCCCCATGGAACAAAATTGTTTAATAGAAAATGAATGAATGGATTGACGGATCGATGGATAGATACGATAGATACGATAGATACGATAGATACGATAGATAGATAGATAGATAGATAGATAGATAGATGATAGATAGATAGATAGATAGATAGATAGATAGATAGATATAGATGATAGATAGATGATAGATAGATGATAGATAGATAGATATATATAGATGATAGATAGATGATAGATGATAGATAGATAGATAGATAGATAGATAGATAGATAGATAGATAGATAGATGATGGATGGATGGATGGATGGATGGATGGATGGATGGATGGATGGATAGATATAGATGATAGATGATAGATAGATGGATGGATGGATGGATAGATGGATGGAGTGATAGATAGATAGATGGATAGATGGATAGAGAGATAGAGTTAGATAATGGATGGATAGATGGATAATGGATGGATGGATGGATAGATAGTTAGTTAATGGATGGATAGATGGACACAGAGATAGATAGATAGAATAGATGATAGATAGATAGATAGATAGATGATAGATAGATATAGATGATAGATAGATAGATAGGTAGGTAGGTAGGTAGGTAGGTAGGTAGGTAGATGGATGGATGGATGGATGGATGGATGGATAATGGATGGATAGATAGATGGATAGAGAGATGAGATAGATAGATGGATAGAGAGATAGATAGATAATGGATGGATAGATGGATAATGAATGGATGGATGGATAGATGGATAGATGGATAGATAGATGGATCAGATGATGATGATGATAGATAGATAGTAATAGATAGATAGATGGATACAGAGATAGATAGATAGATAGATGATAGATAGATAGATAGATAGATAGATAGATAGATAGATGATAGATAGATAGATAGATAGATAGATAGATAGATAGATGATAGATAGATAGATAGATAGATAGATAGATAGATAGATAGATAGATAGATGTAGGAGTGTGGGAAGTGAGAGAAGGAAGCTCCAGACTCCTTTGGAATGAAGTTTCTTTTCTTTTGGTGTTGATTAGAAGGACAGCTTATGGCTTGGCTCACTCACTTGAGCTCTCTGATGTAATTTGCTCAGCCAAAAATTATCATTTTTCTCCTTCTTCTTCTTTTCAGTCTTTGCTGATTGATGGACGTTGTTTGCACAGGGCATGACATGATAGGATAAGGATTTAGGGAATTTCGGCTTTCTCTCTGTCGAATTCTCTGCGTTCTTTCCCTTTTTGTCAAAAGTTTGGGAGGGTTTTCTTGGCTCTATCTGGTTTGGCCGTGCTCTGGGGTTGCTTTCGGTTCCTCCTTTTCACATTGCTTTCAGTTCTCCTTTTCCGAATGCAGCGTCAGCCTCACACAGCCCCTTCAAAGGATTTGCTGGAAGTTAGTTCAATTTGAGGTGAACTTCAGAATTTTGCATTCTTAGCTATTCGGTTTTCACTGGAAAAAAAAAGCAACTTTCTCTAACGTTTGCGAAGAGAGTTAGGGGTGCACAAAACAGCTAGGGCAGGGGTGTCCAAACTTGGGAACTTTAAGACTTGTGGACTTCAACTCCCAGAATTCCCTAGCCAGCCATAAAGGCTGGCTGGGGAATTCTGGGAGTTGAAGTCCACAAGTCTTAAAGTTCCCAAGTTTGGACACCCCTCAGCTAGGGAAATAAAATATATTATTTGAAATAAATGCAGGCAGTTCTCGACTTACGACACTTCATTTAGTCACCGTTCGAAGTTACAACGGCACTGGGGGGGAAAATGTGTGTTTCAGACTTATGACAGCTGCAAGCATCCTCACGATCAAAACTCAAGACATTTGACAACAAGGTTCATATTTATGACCGTTGCATTTGATCACGTGATCAACTCTGGCACCATCTGGCAAGAAAAGTGAATGGGGAAGCCAGATTTACTTAACAACCGTGTTACCTTTTACCTTTACCTTTATTTCAATTTTTATACGGCCCCCTCCCCCCAAAGGGACTCGGGGCGGTGTACAGTCAAATAAAACAGATAAAATGGAATACAAACATACAAACATAGAAGAGGAGGCAATACGACACTGTACAAAGTAAAGTAGATAAAAACAATATTTCAACAATCCTAAAAATACCCAATTAAAATTACCCAGTTAAAATATATCTGCCAGGAGGTATAATAAGGTTATGAATGGGCCAGGCCGGCTAAACGGAACAGGTGAGTCTTCAGTTTTTGTCAGAAGGAGCGGAAGTCGGTGGTGGTTCTGATATCGGGGGGGAGGTCATTCCAGAGGGTTGGGCCCATCACAGAGAAGGCTCTACTCCTGGGCGCCGCCCGTTGGCATTGCTTAGTGGACCGCACCCGGAGGAGTCCTTCCCTGTGAGAGCGAATCGGTCGCAGGGAAGAGTGTGGTAGGATGCGATCCCGCAGGTAGCTAGGTCCTGAGCCATGGAGCGCTTTAAAGATGGTGATCAATACCTTGAAACGCACCCGAAAGACCACAGGCAGCCAGTGCAGCTTGCGCAGGAGCGGTGTTACGTGGGAGTACCTAGTACTCCCCATAATAGCCCGCGCGGCTGCGTTCTGGACTAGCTGCAGTCTTCGAGCGCGTCCCAAGGGAAGTCCCATGTAGAGGGCATTGCAGTAGTCCAGCCGAGACGTCACCAGTGCATGAGTGACCGTGCGTAGGGCATCCCGGTCCAGTAGGGGGCGCAATTGGCGCACCAGGCGAACCTGGTGGAACGCCCCCCTTGCCACGGCTGCCACATGGTCATCCATTGACAGCCGGGCATCTAGGAGGACGCCCAAATTGCGTGCCCGTTCCACAGGGGGCAATTGCTCGCCCCCTATGGTCAGTGATGGAATCAACTGACTGAACCGGGGTGCCGGTAGCCACAGCCACTCAGTCTTGGAGGGGTTGAGTTTGAGTCTGTTGTCCCCCATCCAGACCCCGATGGCTTCCAAACACCAGGTCATCACCTCAACAGCCTCGTTGGGGTGGTCTGGGGTGGAAATGTACAGCTGCGTATCATCAGCGTACAGATGATACTCCACCCCAAAACCACGGATGATCTCGCCCAGCGGCTTCACATATGTGTTGAACAGAAGGGGCGAGAGGACTGACCCCTGTGGCACCCCACAAGTGAGTGACCTCAAGGTCGACCTCTGCCCCCCTGCCAACACACATTGCGTCCGGTCGGAGAGGTAGGAGCCGAACCACTGCAGAACGGTGCCTCCAACTCCCATCCCCCCCAGCCGGCACAATAGGATACCATGGTCGATGGTATTAAAAGCCGCCGAGAGATCTAATAGGACCAGGATAGAGGAACAACCCCTATCTCTGGCCCTCCAGAGATCATCGACCAATGCGACCAAGGCCGTCTCCGTGCTGTGTCCGGGCCGGAAGCCAGACTGGCGTGGGTCTAGATATTCGGATTCCTCAAGGTGTCGTGGAAACTGCTGTGCCACCACATTCTCTACAACCTTCGCTAAAAAGGGAAGGTTGGAGACTGGACGATAATTAGCTAGCTCCATCGGGTCAAGGGAAGGCCTCTTGAGTAAGGGCCTCACCACCGCCTCTTTCAAGGCGGCAGGTAAGGACCCCTCGCTCAAAGAGGCGTTCACCAAGCCCAGTAGCCAGCCTCGTGTCACTTCCCAGGATGCCAGTACCAACCAGGAGGGACACGGGTCCATTAAACATGTGGTCGGTCGCAGCCGTCCACGCAACCTATCCAAATCCTCGGGGGCAACAGACGCAAACTCCTCCCAGAGTGGTCTCACAAGACTTACTGTTGGCGGCTCCTCTGGTCCACTGAGGAGCCGCCAATATATCAACTGCAGTGGTTCACTTAATGACCATGGCAAGAAAGGTCCTAAATGGAGCAAAATTCACTGAACAAACAGCAACAATCTTATTTTCGGGGAGGGGGGGGCTTATTTTAGCGCATGCGCTCAAAAGCCCGATTGGGCTTATTATCCAGAGAGGTTTTATTTTCGGGGAAACCGGGTCCCTGTAATAGAGGCCGGCTGTAACACATACAAATTAGAGAGTTTCAGGTTTCTTTATTTCAAAGATGATTTATAGAATCTAAGTGCTTTTTCCTTCCTCTAAAGTCTCATTCAAGTCACTTGATTCTTTAATTCATATATTTACAGGGTTTTCTCCAAAATTGGATTTGCTTGCAATTTCTTCTGAATGTTCTTTTGTGGTTCCAGGTTAATGCATAACTCCTATAATTGCTTAGTTGTTGTTTCTCCTCCCCCCAAGATTGGCAAGGTATTGCTGCCGGCGGTGATTTCCAGCCAACGAAAAAAACCCTAAATTAGGAACAAAGTTGATGTTAATGTTTCAGTCGTGTTGTTCATTGCATAACTAGTTTTTATTTTCCGTTGTATTTTCAGTTTCGTTTTGTAAGGTTCCAGCAGTTTTCCCTCTAACCACTGAGGTGCCAAAGAGAGAGACTCCAGACGAGGCTTGCAAAAAGTATCAGCTTTTATTTATGACCACAGCAAAAAGTGGGTGACAAAACTATATCCAAGGCATGGAAGGAATAGCCCACCCCCTGCAAGAGGGGCTCAGAGTATTATATACATTTTAGGCAGATAGAAACAAAGTTTATCCAATCAGAGGCAAAGATTCGTTACCAACCTGATCTTTAAGGCATTCTTTTGTTCAAGCTCCTGCCTCTGTCTACCTTATCTGTGGCGTATCCCTATAGCCTTATGTAGGGGGTGGCAGCCCCTCTTTGCCAAGTTGTTTTCCGGCAGGATGCTTTAAGGATTTATGAGCCAGAAAAACTCCCTAGTTTGGTTCCTTTATCCATGGGGCCTGATATTCCCGTGTAACAATTTCTTGGTTTCTCTAGGTTGTTTGTCTGTATGCTGGGCTAAGAGAGTCATATCAACTTGGCCATAGACTTGGAGGACATCCTCAAGATCATCTAGATTAGTTTTTTTTCAAACCCGGCCCCTTTAAGGTGTGTGGGCTTCAACTCCCAGAATCCCTCAGCCAACGTGGCTGGGGAATTCTGGGAGTTGAAGTCCACACACTTAAAGGGGCCAGATTTGGCTGGGGAATTCTGGGAGTTGAAGTCCACACACTTAAAGGGGCCAGATTTGGCTGGGGAATTCTGGGAGTTGAAGTCCACACACTTAAAGGGGCCAGATTTGGCTGGGGAATTCTGGGAGTTGAAGTCCACACACTTAAAGGGGCCAGATTTGGCTGGGGAATTCTGGGAGTGAAAGTCCACACACCTTAAAGGTTTGGCTAGGGAATTCTGGGAGTTGAAGTCCACACACCTTAAAGGGGCCAGATTTGGCTGGGGAATTCTGGGAGTGAAAGTCCACACACCTTAAAGGTTTGACTGGGGAATTCTGGGAGTTGAAGTCGACACACTTAAAGGGGCCAGATTTGGCTGGGGAATTCTGGGAGTGAAAGTCCACACATCTTAAAGGTTTGACTGGGGAATTCTGGGAGTTGAAGTCCACACACCTTAAAGGGGACAGATTTGGCTAGGGAATTCTGGGAGTTGAAGTCGACACACCTTAAAGGGGCCAGATTTGGCTAGGGAATTCTGGGAGTTGAAGTCGACACACCTTAAAGGGGCCAGATTTGGCTGGGGAATTCTGGGAGTGGAAGTCCATACACCTTAAAGGGGACAGGTTTGGCTGGGGAATTGGGTGTGTTCACACCCGTGCAGTCTGTTTGTCTATATGTCGGGCTAAGAAAGTCATACTAACCTGGCCATAGACTTGGAGGGCACCCCCAAGATCATCTAGATCAGTTTTTTTTTCAAACCTGGTCCCTTTAAGGTGTGTGGACTTCAACTCCCAGAATCCCTCAGCTAACCTAGCTAGCTGGGGAATTCTGGGAGTTGAAGTCCATACACCTTAAAAGGGGCCAGCTTTGAAATACGCCGATCTATAGCAACCCCTGAACAGATCAAGTAAGTTCCTTCTATGGCACCCTCAGATGACCCATGATTGTCTGAATCATTAAAATCAGAGGTCCCCAACCTGTGGGTTACGGCCCACAACCAGTCTGAGGCCTATTCGCAACTGGTGGGCCGGTGTACGCACACTTGCACACACAGGCAGCCCGACTCACGCAAGTGGAGGGTGCATGCGCCACTGCTCACACAAATGAAGTTGTGCATGTGTATGCGTGCATGCGTGCCTGCCCCCTCCCCCAAAACCACTCACCCACCCCCGCCACATCAGGCCGCCATCCCGGAAAAGTTGGGGAATGCTGGTTTAAATGTCAAATTATTTTTCAAGGCACCCGAGGGTAGAACAAGAAGCAATGGGTGGAAACTAATCAAGGAGAGAAGCAACTTAGAACAGAGGAGAAACTTCCTGACAGTGAGAACAATTAATCAGTGAAACAACTTGCCTCCAGAAGTTGTGAATGCCCCAACACTGGAAGTCTTTAAGAAGATGTTGGATAGCCATTTGTCTGGAATGGTATAGAGTTTCCCTTCTAGGCAGGGGGTTGGACTAGAAGACCTCCGAGGTCCCTTCCAACTCTGCTATTGTATTGTATTGTTTCTCAAACCATAAATGTCCCATGTTTTATGTCACTAGGAAGCGATTCTCAGAACATCTCATTAGGAAGCTTCCAAGATGATTTTAGCCGAAATCTGTGCTGCTTCTGCTATTTTATTTTATTTTTCATTTCACTTTCTTGCTTCACACTTCCTGACATCCAACCCAAAGGCGGAAGTGAAAAGTGATTCAGCTTTTCGGTCCCCTTTTTAAACTTCAAATAGAGCAGCCGTTGGGTGGGCTTCCTATCCTTGCCCCTTTTTACAAAAAAAATGGGGTGGGAGTCTCGCAACTTTCCCACCGACATCCTCTTAGAGGTAGTCCTCGATTTACGACCACAATGGAGTCTAGCATTTGTGTTGCTAAGTGGATCATTTGTTTAGTGAGTTTTGCCCCCTCTTACGACTTTTCTCGCCACATTTCTTAAGGGAATCACCGCTTTTGTTAAATTAGTGAAACGGGCTTCCCCATGGATTTTGCTTGTCAGAAGGTCGCAAAGGGGATCACGTGACCCCCCCCCCTCCCGGACTCTGCAACCGTCATCAATAGGAACCAGTTGTCAAGCATCCGAATGTAAATTGGGAGGTGATTGCATCGGTCGTAAGTGTGAAAAATGGTCACTTTTGTGGGCTAAACTTTTGGTGTCCAATTTCTCCCTTCCTCACCCTGTACTCCTTTAGCTACACTTCTGAAAAGCTTGGAAACCTTTTGTGTACGGGTAGTCCTTGACTTACAAGAGTTCACTTAGTGACCATTCAAAGTTACAACAGCATGAAAAAAGTGATTTTCCCCCCACAGTTATGACCTTTGCAGCATCCCCTAAATTACGTGACCAAAATTCAGATCCTTGGCACCTGGTTCATATTTATGACGGTTACACTTTTGCCACCTTTTGCTATGGGTAAGTCAGATTCACTTAACAACCAGGTTACTAACTTTTCAACTATAGTGATTTAAGCAAGGAAGGTTAGGCTGCATCAACAGAGGGAGAGAATCAAGATCACGTGAAGGGTTAATACCACTTTATAATGCCTTGGTAAGGCCACACTTGGAATACTGCATCTAGTTTTGGTCGCCATGATGTAGAAAAGATGTGGAGACTCTGGAAAGAGTGCAGAGAAGAGCAACAAAGAGGATTAGGGGACTGGAGGCTAAAACATATGAAGAACGGTCACAGGAACTGGGTAGGTTTAGCTTAAGAGAAAGAAGGACCAGGGGAGACATGATAGCAGTCTTCCAATATCTCAGGGGTTGCCACAAAGAAGAGGGAGTCAAACTATTCTCCAAGGCACCTGAGGGTAGAACAAGAAGCAATGGGTGGAAACTAATCAAGGAGAGAAGCAACTTAGAACTGAGGAGAAACTTCCTGACAGTGAGAACAATGAATCAGTGGAACAGAAATTGCCTCCAGAAGTTGTGAATGCCCCAACACTGGAAGTCTTTAAGAAGATGCTGGATAGCTATTTGTCTGAAGTAGTGTACGGTCTCCTGCTTGGGCAGGGGATTGGACTAGAAGACCTCCAAGGTCCCTTCCAACTCTTGTTATTCTATTCTATCCTAGGTCATAAAACGGGACAAAACTCACGTAACCAATGTCTCACTTAGCAACATAAATTATGGGCTCAGTTGTGGCCTTAAGTTGAGGACTACCTCTGTGTGTGTGTGTGTGTGTGTGTCTTGCAAAAAGAAAACCATGCAGCTAGCAAAAAGAAATCGCAGTGAGTCATTTTGGATTTCCCATTCGCTTTCTGGGAATCGCCATTGTTTTTCTTTGCCGTGAAACCAATCCAAGGTTTTCTTGTTTGTCTGCTGCCCCAACCTCAAGGCTCATGATTAGCCCCGCGGTTGGGGCAGGCCCCGTCTCCTGATCCAGACTCCCTCTGGTAGTGTGGATGGGAGCAAGCACTGGGTGGATGAGTCATTCTGCATGATTAGCAGCTGGCTGAAACTATATGTAGCCTTGCAAATTAGGAATTAGGCCTGGTTAATTAGTGGATGGGAGACCACCGAGTGATCCCTGACCTACATAGGGAAGTCAAAACACGTCCCCATGTCAATTTCAGCTGCATCCAGAGAACCAGCTTGGGTGACTTTTGGTAAAACGTCTATCTATCACCCTGGCCTAACCTCACAAGGTGTTGTTGTCGTGAAGCTAAAATAAGACGTGAGTGACCCCCTGACGTTGTCCGTGTCCCTAGAGATAGGTGAAACAGAAAAGAGAAAAAATTTGTGACTCATAAACAATTGGGCTTGCACAGCTGAGCTGCCAAAAGATTAAACTGAAACAGGATGTGCCCAATTCGAATTTTTCCTTGAGCTTGGAACAAAAAGAACTTTATGTAATTATGCAATTTGATCGGTTAAAGCTTGCAACAGCTTGAAAAGCAACGAAGTTAAGAAGTTGACAGCCCTAAAACCAATTTGACTGATCAGATTATCTTCCTTTCCTGCCCAATGTAAATCTTTAATTTAAAATTCAATTGATTGGTTTCAGATCAGTAGTCTCTGTCCACTCGGCTCTGGATCTTTAAAGCATTGGCTCTCAATCTTGGCAACTTTTAAGAGGTGTGGACTTCAATTTCCAAAATTCCCCAAGCCTGCCACCTGGGGAATTCTGGAAATTGAAGTCCACACCTTTTAAAGTTGCCAAGATTGAGAAACATTGGATTAAAGAAACTTGGGCAATTTATAATTTATTCATAAATCAGTAATTTATTTTACTAATTCATAAGTAATTTATTTTACTTATTTATTTATTTTATTAACTCATTATGTTTATGTGCCATCCATGAGAGTATACACTATATTGCCAAAAGTATTTGCTCGCCCATCCACATAATCAGACTCAGATGTGAGCGAGTGTATCTCTTCAACAAAACTCCGCACTGGGGATAGGAAGGGCATCTGGCCAGTAAACACTAAGCTAGCTCCATTCAGTGGCCAGGATCTACCCCGCAAAGGATTATGGGGTCGTTAAAAGAGGATGATGATTATATTTATGTGCCATCCATCTGGTCTAGAAAATACTTTATACAAGTAGTCCTCGCCTTACGATGCACAATTGAGTTCAAAATCTCTGTTGCTAAGTGAGATGTTTGCTAGGTGAGTTTTGCTCCGTTTTACGATCTTTCTTGCCCCCGTCGGGAAGCGAATCCTGGCAGTTGTTAAGTTGGCAACACGGTTGTTAAAGTGAATCCAGCCTCCCTGTCGACTTTGCTTGTCATAAAGTGGATCACAGGACCCACACCCGTCGTAAATAGGAGTCAGTTGCCAGGGGGGGGTCTGAATTTTGATGACGTGACCGTAGGGAAGGCCGCAGCTTTGAAACACGGTCCTAAGTCACTTTCCCCCCCAAAGCGGTGTTGCAACGTCGAACGGTCACTAAAGGGACCATTGTAAGTTATAACGCTAAATGAGGCGGCACTTCAAGCCAGGATGAAATGTTGAAGAAATGGTTGAGAAAGGAAATTTTTTCAAGAGGCAATTTTTGTTTTGTTTTTCTTTTGATGTCGTTTCGCTTCTCCTCCCCAAGAAGCTTCTTCAGCTCTGACAGGATGGTGGGGAATGGAAGGATTATCCTGCTCGAGCTGAAGAAGCTTCTTGGAGGAGAAGCGAAATGTCTTTAAAAGAAAAAAAATCAAGAAAGGTCCAGTTGCCTCCTGAAAAAAAGCACTTTTGGGATTGAGAATCTCTACAGAAATGGTTGAGAATTTGGAGGGAGGAGATTCCCCCAGTGACGGGGGATACACCTGAGTGGGTGGAGGGATCCTGAAACATCTTCACAGCAAAGGTGAGTTTCGCATCAATACAATACAATAGCAGAGTTGGAAGGGACCTTGGAGGTCTTCTAGTCCAACCCCCTGCCTAGGCAGGAAACCCTATACCAGCAATGGCGAACCTTTTTTGGCTCGCGTGCCACAAGTGGGGGGAGCGCAGGGGGGTCGTGTGCGGGCGTGCCACACCCATAATGCAACGCACGACCCTCCAGTGCACATGCGCGCACAACACGCGACACCCCCCCCCATTTTTACATGCTTTTTTCGCCCTCCCCAGGCTCCAGAGACTTTATAAAGCCTCTGGAGCCTGGGGAAGGCGAAAAATAGCTTTTAAAAAGGTGAACTCAGCTGGCCAGCGCGCACATGCGTGCCATAGGTTCGCCATCACTGCCCTATACCGTTTCAGACAAATGGCTATCCAACATCTTCTTAAAGACTTCCAGTGTTGGGGCATTCACAACTTCTGGAGGCAACTTCTGTTCCACTGATTCATTGTTCTCACTGTCAGGAAATGTCCCCTTACTACAGCAAAAATCCTACAGCATTTTTGGCCTCCCGAAACCGCGCCTCCTTTGCAAAAACGGCCATGCATAGCTTTTAGGAGGCTTCCAGAGTGTTCCTGGGGGCTGCGGAGGGTAGAAATGAGTGAAAAACAGGCCATTGTTTGCTCATTTTTGCCAGCCCCCAGGAGCACTCTACAAATCTCCTAAAGGCTATGCATGCTCTTTTTTTGATTATAAAGAGGCCCTTTTGGGGAGGTCTGCAGAGGGCAAAACACTTTTTCTTAATTTGCCTCTTCAAAATCTTGGTGTGTCTCATACTCTGAAAAATACGGTAACTCATCCCATTGGCTGTATTCACACATTACGTTGACCCAGGTCAAGTACCAAGGGCATTCTACCTTCGGCTACAAAGATTGATGCCCTGCTGGCACTCTTGGTGTTATGTTTTTCAAGAACAACTAATCCCGGCGGGAGTAATTTGGGAAACTCCGAAATTCTGTTCACGCAATATACTTAATTGGAGCAAGACTTGTGAATACAGAGGCTTTGCTGGAAATAATGGTGTCATTCTTGTGAAGCCTCGTAGGAGGAAAACTAGACTAGTCTATTTTAGTTTAAAAAAAGAAAAAAAAAACAAGAGTCTGGTAGCACCTTTTCCAATTAACACATTTTATTCAAAGACAGAAACTTTCAGTACGCTTGTAGAATCGTAGTATCGTATCTTTTGGGTGGCGTGTAAGTGTCAACTTGGCTTCTAACGTGCGGTGAAAACTGTTTCTCTTTGGTTAATTTATAGTTCCTAGCATTGGAGAAAGCCGGAAAAACACATGAATTCAGTAAAACAGTAAAACAGGTTCAGAATATGTGATCGGAAGGCAAGTAGGACTTACTGAGGCTGAATGGAATGGCCTAATGACATGTTATTAATTTATTTACAGCATATATATATATGTATATTAGCCATAAAGGCTGCCGATCGATTTAGATTCAGAGAAGGTTCAACAGAAGAGGAAAAAACATACTTTTACTTTTCTGATGCCAGTCCAATTCTACAACTTGTGGACTTCAATTCCCAGAATTCCTCGGCCAGCACATGCATGAGGAATTCTGGGAGTTGAAGTCCACAAGTTGTAAAGTTGACAAGACCCCTGCCCTAGGTAAGGCTAAACACATATGTGCTAGTCGTGCCCGACTCTAGGGGGCATCTCCGTTTCAAAGCCAAAGAGCCAGCGCTGTCCAAAGACGTCTCCGTGGTCATGTGGCCGGCATGTCTAAATGCCGAAGGCGCACGGAACGCTGATCCCTCCCACCAAAGGTGGTCCCTATTTTTCTACTTGCATGTTTTACATGCTTTCAAACTGCTAGGTTGGCAGAAGCTGGGACAAGGAACGGGAGCTCACTCAGTTACGCGGTGCTAGGGATTTGAACCACTGAACTGCCTTCCTTTCTGATCGAGAAGCTCAGCGTCCTAGCCACTGAGCCCCCACTAACCCCTGCCCTAGAAGGTGATAAATTAAGAGCAAGCCTCGTTGAATGCTCAAAAACATACTCTCCTGTGCATTTTGGGGGAGTGTGACAAAGTGTGACCAAGAAACAAGTGTGATTTCTACAGAAGGCCGATTCCAGCTTAGGAGCCTTTTGCACAGCTGGGTAGCTCAGGTGAGCAAGGGAGGCTCCCCGATTACTCCCAAGCGATTGGGGTGGAGTATCCAAGGAGTAAAGTTCACGCACAGGTGAGCTCCGTTTTGGGTGTGCCTTCCTCCTCTTAATCACATCCTGGTAGGCAGAAGCCGGTATAGGCAGTCCTCGACTTACGACCGCAATGGAGCCCAAAATTTCTGTTCCTCAACAAGAGACGGTTGTTAAGCGAGTTTTGCCCCATTTTCCAACCTTTCTTGCTGCAGCTGTTAAGCGAATCACAGTTAGCAGCACGGCAGTTAAGAAGGATCTGGCTTCGCCATTGAGAAAGACACTGGAAACATGGAGGCTGATTGGAAAGAGGGTTTAATGGTGAATGGTTTAGTAGTAACTGTGAGAGGGATCTTGGGGTCCTAGTGGACAACCATTTAAATAGGAGCCAGCCGTGGGCAGCAGCTGCCAAAAAAGCCAACACAGTTCTAGGCTGCATCAACAGAAGGATAGAATTAAGATCACGTGAAGTGTTAATACCACTTTATAAGGCCTTGGTAAGGCCACACTTGGAATACGGCATCCAGTTCTGGTCACCATGATGTAGAAAAGATGTGGAGACTGTAGAAAGAGTGCAGAGAAGAGCAACAAAGAGGATTAGGGGACTGGAGACTAAAAGATATGAAGAACAGTTGCAGGAACTGGGTATGTTTAGCTTAAGAGAAAGAAGGACTAGGGGAGACATGATAGCAGTCTTCCAATATCTCAGGGGTTGCCACAAAGAAGAGGGAGTCAAACTATTCTCCAAGGCACCTGAGGGTAGAACAAGAAGCAATGGGTGGAAACTAATCAAGGAGAGAAGCAACTTAGAACTGAGGAGAAATTTCCTGACAGTTAGAACAATTAATCAATGGAACAGAAATTGCCTCCAGAAGTTGTGAATGCCCCAACACTGGAAGTCTTTAAGAAGATGTTGGATATCCATTTGTCTGAAGTGGTGTAGGGTTTCCTGCCTAAGCAGGGGGTTGGACTAGAAGACCTCAAAGGTCCCTTCCAACTCTGTTATTTTATCCTATTCTTATTCTATTCTATTCTCCAATATCTATTCCATTCCATTCTATTCTATGGGTTTGAGATTCTGGTGCAGCTGACCACATGGAGTTGAGGGTGAGGGGTTTTTATACCACCTCTTCGGCTTTGCACTTGAGCTTCCTGTTCCTGTGCAAGTACATGTATTCTATTGGCTGTTGTCAGACCCCCATGGTGCCATGAGAGGCCAATTTTGTCTGATTCAAGTTGAAGTTTGGAGTTTGATGCAAGGAAGGGGCTTGTTGGGCAATTCCTATTGTGGCTGAAGGGTAACCCTACCTTTGCTCAGGGGAATTTGCTTATGAATAGAGCTATCTATCTCTTTATCTCTTAAGTGCTGACATCTGCTGAGGGCTAGTAAGGAAGGTGGGGGCTATTAAGAGTGTTTCCTGCCTCTGGAAAAAAAAACCCATTTTCTCCATTTCTCGTCCAGGGAAATATAATATTCTGCCTTTTTAAATATTTCCTAAAATATTTCATCCTTGGTGCTAACTTTCTACAGTTGGCTTGCCTCTCTTTTGCACATCCCAATGCCCTAAAAACCAGCTGAATCCAGCAATAATCGAAGCGGATCAGTTCCTGCAGCGTTACATTTCTTTTGCTTCAGGACGGTCATCTGCTCCCACTCCCATAAAAAAAAATCTGATTTTCTGGTGCCAGATCATAACCCCGGGGAGCTGGGAGGATTCCACTTGGGCTATTCCTTTTCCGACAGATGCAGAGGCTGAAAAAGACTCCAAAGTTGTGAATAGCAGAAATGGGAGACAGGAAGGAAGGGGAAAGAAATGGACTGTTGGAAGAAACGTCGTTCTGGGTTCAGTTCCAAGGGGGGAAAAAGACCCTGGAAACACGGAGGCTGCTTGGAAAGATGGTTTAATGGTGGACAGGATCCCATGGCTTGAGCTCCTGAACAGAAAAGGGGGATCAGATGCTTCCAGATGTTGGGTGAAGAAGGAAAAAGGGCAGAGATGCTGAAAGTCCCTGGTTTTATGCCCTCTCTGGCCTTCGGTTGTTGGACTCCCATGGGGCCATGCAGGGACAACTTGGTAGGCTGTGGGTCCAACTTTGGTTGAGCATTGCTTCTTCCCAGGTACCCTGTGATAAGATGGGTAAAGGGCTAATATTATCATACCTTAATCCCATCACCCTGGAGCTGAAGGGGGAGAACTTTGTTATGTAGAATAGACTGTCAAAGGTGAGGGCTATTCAGAGTCTGCTTCCTGCCTAAAAATATGTTTCTCCATTTCTGGTCCAGGGAAAATATAATATTCTGCCTTTTCAACATTTCCCAGAATATTTCATTTTTCTAGGAGACGGGTTGGTGCTAATTTCCTACAGGACATTTAGCTAACGATATCTAATTTATATGAACATCATACACTGATCGCTGGTTGTTATGATCCACATCAAAAACAATCCACAATCTGAACTTTAAAAAAAAATTAAATTCATAACTAATGGGCAGAACATCCTCTCCCACAAAGCCTACAAAAAGTACTTTTGCTAAAAAATGAGAGCCACCAATTTTTTTTTTGCAAGCCTTCTGTTTTCCTATTTTTAATCCATAGTCCTTGATTTACGACCGGAATTGGAACCAGAATTTCTGTTGGTGATTGAGGCGGTTGCTAAACGAATCACGCTCAATTTTGTGACTTTTGTCCCATGGCTGCTAAGCGAGTCACTGCAGTCGTTAAGTGAATCTGGCTTCCCCCATTGACTTGGCAGATCAGAAACCAGCTGGCATGGACACAAATGGCGATCACACGCCAAGCACTCAAATTTTGATTTACATGGCCGTGGGGATGCGTGGATGGTCAGAAGTGCGAGGACTGGTCTTAAGCAATTTCATCCAGTGCCATTATAAACTTTGAACAGTCATTAAATTAACGGCTCTAAGTTGAGAACTCCTTGAATTACCTATTCAAGTGATTCTAATTATTTTTTTAAAAAATGAGAAAAACGAGAAGAATTGATGGATTTAAGGAGAGGAACTTTGACAAAAGCACTATTGATAACCAAAGATAAGCTGATTAAAGAAGCTGATGGAGGGTTTCGAGCATTTATGAGACATGGAACAAGCAACAAGGTGCAAAGAGAAGTCCACACAAAGTTGATTAAGGAAATAACCAGAAAATTAATCCCACATAAGGCAAAAGAAATAAGACTGTACTACTACTGGAAAGACACAGGTTGAGACATGAAAACTATTAACAAAATACTCGCTAAATAGTTAAAATTAGAGCATTATGTTAAAAATGAAGTGATAATGGGTATAGCTAGATAGATAATTGATAATGATATAATGTATATGTTACGGTGAAAGACCGAAATCTGGTGAATGTCGACATTCACCGGTGAAAGACCGAATATTTCATTACATCGTTTTACATTCGGACCTTCACCGGTGAATGTCGACATTCACATAGTCGCTTGGTGTATGTCCGAAAATACCCTTATCCTCTCGACACCCTTACCCTAATCCCCTTACCCTAATACCTCGGCTCCTCGCTTCCTTTTAAGCGTCTTCTATTCGCGGAGTTTTTTTTTTAAAAAACCTGCGATCCTTAAGAAGACGCTTAAAAGGAAGCGAGGAGCCGAGGTATTAGGGTAAGGGTGTCGAGAGGATAAGGGTAATCCTCTCGACACCCTTACCCTAATCCTCTTACCCTAATACCTCGGCTCCTCGCTTCCTTTTAAGCGTCTTCTTAAGGATCGCAGGTTTTTTTTAAAAAAAACTCCGCGAATAGAAGACGCTTAAAAGGAAGCGAGGAGCCGAGGTATTAGGGTAAGGGGATTAGGGTAAGGGTGTCGAGAGGATAAGATCAGAATAACAGAGGTGGAAGGGACCTTGGAGGCTTCTAGTCCAACCTTCTGCTCAAGCAGGAGACCCTACACCACTTCAGCCAAATGGTGATTCAATCTCTTCTTAAAGACTTCCAGTGTTGGGGCATTCACAACTTCTGGAGGCAATTTCTGTTCCACTGATTAATTGTTCTAACTGTGAGGAAATTTCTCCTCAGTTCTAAGTTGCTTCTCTCCTTGATTAGTTTCCACCCATTGCTTCTTGTTCTACCTTCAGGTGCCTTGGAGAATAGTTGACTCCCTCTTCTTTGTGGCAACCCCTGAGATATTGGAAGACTGTTATCATGTCTCCCCTAGTCCTTCTTTCTCTTAAGCTAGACATACCCAGTTCCTGCAACCATTCTTCATATGTTTTAGTCTCCATTCCCCTAATCATCTTTGTTGCTCTTCTCTGCACTCTTTCTAGAGTCGCCACATCTTTTCTACAATGTGGTGACCAAAACTGGATGCAAATATTCCAAGTGTGGCCTCACCACTTACTATAGTTAGTTTACTATAGTGTCATGGCACCTTGCACAACGAAATTAAAGGCGATCTTCAGCGTACAATGGCAGTTCAGTTTGTGGTTGTTAAGGAACCGTGTGCAGTCATTGAGCACAACATCAGGGGGTGGCCTGCTTTCGCTCCTTGACTTGATGTATTGGAAGCTGGCAGGGAAGAAAGACCACAAGGGGTGAGGATGTGACGGTGGGAAGCTGTGGCCATTGTAACCGTGTGCCGGTTGCCAAGCGCCCCGCTCGTGATCCTGCGACTGTGGGGACACTGCGACAGCCACAACTTCTAAGCACCGGCCATAAGTCCTCTTGTTGAGCCCTGTTGTAACTCTGAATGGTTGCGGAACAAGACGTCGCTAAGTGAGGACTACCTGTATAGTCAAAAGCCCTTCCCTGTCTTTCATGGTTGACAAAGCATATCGGCATGACGGCAACGATCGCACCAACCCCTTGGTGGGCTCCGTAGTGTCCGTAGTGTCTTGGGGGTCTCTGGCCTGCTGGCAAAACCATGTCTTCATCCTTTTTAAGAATGTGAGAGGGGCGAGGGGGTATGAGAAATTATTATTATTTCTGCAAGGATGATGTTCCACATATGTCTTCAATTCCCCACAGCTTAAACAGAATGCCTGCACGACATCCTCTCTTTCTCTTCCTTTTCCCCCCAACGAAAGAAGACTCCAAGGCTGGAAGTTCCCTCAAAGTTCCATTTTATTAGAGATGTCACGTTGGCACATCTGGGAAAACCCGAATCTGAAAGCTCCCACCCAAACGAAAGCCCAAATCCCTTCCCCAGCACCCTCCTGTCCATCCCTTGGCCCAATCAATGTACCGTCCCAACTGGAGGTGCCTCCCAGTCACGCCCCTCCCAATGCAGGGCAAGGTGGCCTTGACTCTCTGGGAAAGGAATGTTATTGTGACTTTATATCTCCCATTCTCCATATAATTCCCCCTCCCAGTTTCCCACAGCATGAAATGTGGCAGGCTGGAAGGCCCAGGGCAGAAGGTGGCATCCAGGCCTGATGAGAATATTTCTCCGATCCACAGGTCCGTTCATGTTTAAAATCCCGAAAACTCTGCCCTCCAGAAGGAGCCACAAAATTAATACAGCACCACGGAAGAGGAAGGAGACAAGGCCCAAGCACAGGCTTAAAAGCGGTCCTTAACGAACAACCAACTCGTTTAGTGACCGTTTGAAGTTGCAACAGCAGTGACAGAAGTGACTTATGACTGATTTTTCACTCTTACGACCATTGCGCCATCCCAATGAACACATGACTGGCAACTGGCATGTATTTATGACTGTCTCAGGGTCATCTAATACCCATTCTCATAACTTTCCTAGCCAACCCATGGGGGGGGGGGGCAGATTTGCATAACAACTTCCTGAATCACTCAAGCGCTTTAGTGTTTACTTAATAACAAATGGCAAAAATAAGGGCATGAAAGAGGGCAAAACATTGCACTTGAGCTTCCTGTTCCTGTGCCAGAACAAGTATTCTTATTGGCTGTTGTCAGACCCCCATGGTGCCATGAGGGGTCAATTTTGTCTGATTCAAGTTTGGTTTGGAGGTTGATGCAAGGAAGGGGCTTGTTGGGCAATTCCTATTGTGGCTGAAGGGTAACCCTACCTTTGCTCAGGGGGAATTTGCTTATGAATAGAGCTATCTATCTCTTTATCTCTTAAGTGCTGACATCTGCTGAGGGCTAGTAAGGAAGGTGGGGGCTATTAAGAATGAGTCTGCGTCCTGCAGTGGTGGGTTCCGGATCCCGTTGCAACCAGTACGGTTGCAACAGGGCCCGGCATCCTCCACATGAACGCATGCAGTGCACGCATGCCTCTTACCATCCAGCGGTGCCTCCGTGAGCCTCCGCAACGATCCAGCTGCTCGGCGGAGCATCGCGCAGGGACTGTATGAGCTGTGCGCGTGTGCGGAAACGCCTAAGGTTTAAAGGACAGGTAAGGAGCTCGGGCGGGAGGGCTCTCCGGAGCACCGTACCGGAACGGTACCCGATGCTCTGGGCAGGCTCCGGTACGCCCCTACCGGTGCGTACCGCCTGCAGCCCACCACTGCTCCAGAAGTTATAAATGCTCCAAAACTGGAAGTTTTTAAGGAGAGGTTGGACAATGATTTGTCTGAAATAGTATCTTGTTTCCTGTTTGAGCAGGGGTTGGACTAGAAGACCTCCCAAACCCCCTTCCAACACTGTTATTCCGCTCTTCTAAACTGTCTCTCTGTTTACAGTATGATTATTGTTGTTTTTGCAACCGAAGGTGCTGGTTGCAAGCAAACCAGATAGCTTTTACCCCCTCCGGTTTTTTCTTTCAGCAAACCACAGCTGATTGTGCTGTTGGGGAAGCTGTGGGGGGAGCAGTTGTGAAATTTTAGGCAGGCCTGCAGGCCCAATCCCCGGATTTTGCTGGGGGGGGGGAGGATGTGAGGTGAAGCAGCAGAAACCTCCTGCTTATCTAAAGCCCATCCCCCACCCCCCCCCCCAAATCCTGGCCTTGTTTAGAATCAGAGCCTGCAACAAACAAAGGTTCTCCTTTGTCTGCGTTCCTTAACTTTTGTTAAAGCTAATCTCCTTAACAGCAAGGGGGATCCTTCACAATTTTCTGGGTAGTTATTTAACAACAGAGTGTAAAGAGAGAGAGGGATGTGTGTGAAAGAGGGGGGGGGGAGACAATTGATACAGAGACACACATACACACAGAGGCAGAGAGATAGAGAGACAGAGACACACACGCACACAGAGACATTGACAGAGACAGAGAGAGAGATTGACAGAGTCAGAGAGAGAGAGAACAGAGAGACACAGAGAGACAGAGAGAGAGAGACAGAGACACACACAGAGAGGCAGAGATAGAGAGAGACAGAGAGGCAGACATACAGAGAGAGACAGACAGGTACAGAGAGAGAGAGAGAGAGAGAGACAGAGAGACAGAGACAAAGACACAGAGAAACAGAGAGAGACAGAGACAGACATACAGAGAGAGACAGACAGGTACAGAGAGAGACAGAGACAGACATACAGAGAGAGACAGACAGGTACAGAGAGAGACGGACAAACAGAGATAGAGAGAGACAGAGAGACAGACAGACAGATAGACACACACACAGAGAGCAATAGAGAGAGATAGGCAGAGAGATAGACATTGACAGAGAGAGATAGAGAGAGAGAGACACACACACACACACACAGAGACAGATGGACAGAGAGACAGATGGACAGAGAGAGAGACAAAGAGAGAGAGATTGACAGAGAAACAGAGAGAGACAGATAGATAGATAGAGAGACAGAGAGAGACAGACAAAGAGAGACAGAGAGAGAGACAGACAGACAGACTTTCTTGTGGGGCCCAGTTCTGTTAACTCCGGAGAGAACACCTCCTCCCTTCAACAATAACAACTCTGGGGGTTTCCCCCCTAGCTGTGTAAATGTTTAGTCTTTAGCATAGATTGAGGGCGATTTGTAGCTCCCCCTGTTTGAACTGGACAGTTATTACATAATAATGCCATTTAATTGCAGCCCTGCTGCAGACGGAGGAGATTTATGGATTTGAGTCCTTTATTGGGTGTGAAGATTAAGGGATTCTAAAGCCTGTAATGTAATGTTTTCTTCTAACGCCTCCCCCCCCCCCTTCTCTTCATCCATTTTTCCAGTTTATTCTTTCTCCGGTTTCTCGTCCTCTGAGCACCTCGTCTAGTTGTTCTTCGGCTTCTTCTGCTACAGCACACGTAGTCCTCGCTTAATGTCTGTCGATTAGCGGCTGTTTGAAGTAATCGTAGGAAGAAAAATCCAGGTCCAATTCGAAGCCGGGAATAAAATGGAGGCTGCTTAAGAAAGGAAGTTGGTTCTGGGACAGCTGACCAAATGGTCGAATGAGTGGATGGAGCTTTATAAGTTTCTGAAATGCTGCAGGGGATTGTGCAATGTTGTGAGCTCTGTGTCTTTTGCTATTCTCATGGTGGCGGGTTAATCCTATTGTGTCTTAAAAGGCCACAAATTCTTAGCATTTGGGTGGGGGGGCAGAGGTGGGTTCCTGCCGGCATTACTACTGGTTTGGTGCCCGAAAATTTTTGCTACCTGTTCGGCCGTACCGATAGGAACCCACCTCTGATGGGGGCAGTGGTGGGATCTGGCAGTATGACCGGTGTACCGGTGGCAGCTGGGAACAGCGGCCAAATACCAGAATGGTATTTCGGTGGGCCCACGCGCCCGCCTGCATTCCTTACCTCTTTTTGATCCGGAACCCACCAGTGGGTGGGGGGGATATAAATTTTAATCCCATCACAGGAGGTGAAGGTGTTTTGTTTGTGTATAGGTTGGCCCAGTCTACCTTATTGGGCACAAAATGTTCGTCTCTAAAGACTTCGGGCATCTGCTGGAGACTATTAAGAAACGGGGGCTGCTTTCTGCCTCTAAGAACATGTTTCTCTGTTTCTCCTTTGGGGAAATATAATATTCTTTTAATATTCCCCCAAATATTTCATTCTCTAGAAGGGGGGAGGGGGCTTCCCACATTATGATAGACCCTCCCTCAAAGGGGATTTACAACCCAGGATGCCGAGTGTCTAAATCATAAACATTTGTCTGCAAATGGTGCGACATTGCTAATTTTAAGGATGGGTTGGAAGTTACTTTTTTTAGCAGCATCGTAACTTGGAATGGTTGATAAATGAATGGTCGTCAGTCAGATATTACCTGTACCACAGGTAGTCGTCGGCTTACAATGGTCCATTTAGTGACCGTTTGGAGTTACAACTGGAAAAAAGGACATGATTGTTTTTCACACAACCGTTGCACCATCCCAGTGGTTGCATGATCAAACTACGGATGTGTGACAACTGACGCATAGTTATGATGGTTGCACTGTCGTGTGTGTGTGTGTGTGTGTGTGTGTGTGAGTGACATGATCCCCTTTTGCAACCCTCTGACAAGCAAAGTCAATGGGGAAGTCAGATTCACTTTACAACCTTGTTACTAACTTACCAACTGCAGTGATTCACTTAACGGGGGCAAGAAAGGTAGTAAAAAGGAGCAAAATTCACTTCACAACTGCTTTGCTTAGCAGTGGAAATGCAGGGCTCAATTGTAGTCATAAGTCAAGGACTACTTATATTGTAGGAGAAAAGCAGACTAGTGATAGATGGATGGATGGATGGATGGATGGATGGATGGATGGATGGATGGATGGATAGATAGAGATAGATAGATAGATAGATAGATAGATAGATAGATAGATAGATAGATAGATAGATAGATGATAGATAGATACTGTAGATCAGTGGTAGTCAACCTGGTCCCTACTGCCCACTAGTGGGCGTTCCAGCTTTCATGGTGGGCGGTACGGGTTTTGTCCGATACTGAAGCACTTCCCTTTTTAAAATTTAATTGACTTCCCTACTTTATAAATCACCATTACTGTGGAACCGGTGGGTGGTTAGAAAATTTGACTACTAACAGAGATACAAAAGTGGGCGGTAGGTATAAAAAGGTTGACTACCCCTGCTGTAGCTAGATACTGTAGATAGATAGATTAATAGATAGATGGATGGATGGATGGATGGATGGATGGATGGATGGATGGATGGATGGATGGATAGATACAATAATAATACAATACAATAGCAGAGTTGGAAGGGACCTTGGAGGTCTTCTAGTCCAACCCCCTGCCTAGGCAGGAAACCCTACACCACTTCAGACAAATGGTTATCCAACATCTTCTTAAAGGCTTTCAGTGTTGGGGCATTCACAACTTCTGGAGGCAACTTCTGTTCCACTGATTAATTGTTCTGTCAGGAAATGTCTTCTTAGTTCTAAGTTGCTTCTCTCCTTGATTAGTTTCCACCCATTGCTTCTTGTTCTAACCTCAGGTGCCTTGGAGAATAGTTTGATTCCCTCTTCTTTGGGGCAGCCCTTGAGATATTGGAAGACTGCTATCATGTCTCCTCTGGTCCTTCTTTTCATTAAACTAGACATACCCAGTTCCTGCAACCGTTCTTCATAGGTTTTAGCCTCCAGTCCCCTAATCCTCTTGGTTGCTCTTCTCTGCACTCTTTCTAGAGTCTCCACATCTTTTCTACATCGTGGTGACCAAAACTGAATGCCATATTCCAAGTGGGGCCTTACCAAGGCCTTATAAAGTGGTATTAACACTTCACGTGATCTTGATTCTATCCCTCTGTTGATGCAGCCTAGAACTTTGTTGGCTTTTTTGGCAGCTGCTGCACACGGCTGGCTCCTATTTAAACGGTTGTCCACTAGGACTTCAAGATCCCTTTCACAGTTACTACTGTTGAGCAAGGTACCACCTATACTGTACCTGTGCATTTCCTTTTTTTTGCCTAAATGTGGAACCTTACTCTTTTCACGATTGAATTTCATTTTATTAGATAGTGCCCAATGTTCAAGTTTCTCAATATCCTTCTGTATCTTAAGCCTATCTTCTGGAGTGTTGGCTATTCCTGCCATCTTGGTGTCATCTGCAAATTTGATGAGTTCCCCATTTATCCCCTCATCCAAATCATTGATGAAGATGTTGAAGAGTACTGGGCCTAAAACAGAGCCTTGGGGTACTCCACTGCATACTTCCCTCCATGTAGATGCAGTTCCATTGAGGACTACACGTTGAGTGCGGTTGGTCAGCCAGTTACGAATCCATCTGGTGGTGATGCTGTCTAACCCACATTCTTCTACTTTATCTAGAAGACAGATGCAAAACATGAGTTAAATAGTTCTGCTTTCTCCCTATTGCTTGTCGCCTTCTTGCCACTTTCTCCTAGCAATGGACCAATTGTTTCCTTAACCTTTTTCTTGTTTTTAACATGTTGGAAGAAGCTTTTTTTGTTATTTTTTACTTTTGTGGCAAGCCTTTCTTCATTGTGAGCCTTAGCTTTCCTCACTTCATCTTTACAGGCTCGGGCTATTTGCTGATATTCTGCCTTAGTTACGTCCCCCTCTTTCCACTTTCTATACTTAACTTTTTTTTGTCTTTCGATTTGCCAGAGAGTTCTTTATGCAGCCATGCTGGTTTCTTTTGGGAGCTGTTGTTTTTCTTCTTCATTGGTATTGTGCTAGACTGAGCCCAAAATATTAGTAATTTAAAAAATTCGAAACCCCTCCAATTGTCAGCAACGCAACTTGACTTGACCTTCTCTATCTACTCTAGCTTAGCTGGTCTCCAAAGTCAAATTCCCCCCATAAATTATCTCCCAGCCATTCTGTCTCTTTTTCACTTCTTGGTAATTTATAATTAAAAATCCCTGCTCCTCAGTCATTGCCCGCTTTGGAGGGCCCTGGAAATCAGGCTACAAAAGTCCAATAAATAGCCTGCCTGAAGCTTTAAAACCCATCACAGGAAGTTAAACTTTTATCATAGGAATAAAAAATAGATACCGAAAGATCAGGGGAAATTTAGAAAGGATCTCACTTCTTTCAAAAAAAGGAGAAGATGAATTCTAAAAGAGGCTTTCGAGACAGAAAATAATCATAAATGAATAGCCATTCGTGATTAAAAATCCACTTCTTTCTACCTGCCTGATTTGGAAGGTGGGGTGACGACAGTGTTACCCTACAGGTAATCCTTGATCTCCAGGGATGTGGTGGCTCAGTGGCTAAGATGCTGAGCTTGTCGATCAGAAAGGTCAGCAGTTCGGCGGTTCGAATCCCTAGCGCCGCGTAACGGAGTGAGCTCCCATGACTTGTCCCAGCTTCTGCCAACCTAGCAGTTCGAAAGGAGGTAAAAAATGCAAGTAGAAAAATAGGGACCATCTTTGGTGGGAAAGTAACATCATTCCGTACGCCTTCGGTGTTTAGTCATGCCGGCCACATGACCACGGAGATGTCTTTGGACAGCGCTGGCTCTCCGGCTTTGAAACGGAGGTGAGCACCGCCCCCTAGAGTCGGGAATGACTAGCACATATGTGCGAGGGGAACCTTTACCTTTAATCCTTGATTTACAACAGTTTGTTTAGTCACCCTTCGAAGTTACATCGGTACGGAAAAAAGTGAGTTTTTATCTTACTGATTTTCACACTTACGACTGTTGCAGTATTCCTATGGTCACGTGACCAAAATTCAAATGCTTGCCAACTGACTCATATTTATGACGGTTGCAGCGTCCCTTTTGCGACCTTCTGGCAAGCAAAGTCACCGGGGGAGCCAGATTTACGTCGCAACCGTGTTCCTCATGTAACGGCTGCAGGGATTCACTTAACAACCCGGGGGGGGGGGGGCAAGAAAGATGGTCAAACGGGGAAAAACTCACTTAACAACCGTTTCACTTAGCAACAGAAATCTGGGGCTCCGTTGTGATTGTACGACGAGAAAGGCCGGTAGGAGAAATTAGGGAAACTCGGAGAAAGAGGAGGTAAAGTTGAGATTAAAAACGACGTGCTGTTTTTTAAATCTTATTGTTTTCTTCTCCCCTCGCAGGTTTCGTGGTGGGCCAGGCGGGATTGTACCAGTCGCTGGTGATGTTTCTGGTGGCCTATTTCATCATCGGAATGACGGTCTTGTCGGTGTGCGCCATCTCTACCAACGGGGCTCTGGATGCCGGAGGTGCCTACTGTATCCTTTCCGTGCAAAGCCCCAAACGGTTCAAGCCACTCATTCCTTGAGATCAACTCCTCCCAAGCTCAGCACCTCCACACAGGGGCTGCCAGATCCTGAAATGGAAGAAAATGGATTTAGAGGTGTCGAACTCAAGGCTCGCGGGCTGAAGGGGGTTGGACCAGTGGTGGGTTTTTATTTATTTTACTACCGGTTCGCTTGTACGTGCATTCGAAATGCTTCCAGGCCTACGCAGAAGCATCCGGGTAGGTGAGCGGATCCTCCTGCCACCCCCATTACTGGTTCGCCCAATCTGGGGCCCACCTCCGGGTTGGACTAGAAGACCTCCAAGGTCCCTTCCAACTCTCTTACTCTATAATCTATTCTACATTCTATTCATCTGTCCCGCAGGATGCTTAGATCTGGGACGCAGGACCGCCCTGAAAACAGTGAAAGACTGGCTCCCGTAGTGCCTCTTGCCAGTGAAAACGGAGCTCGGGAGGGCTGTGCCTGGCTGGAAACAGGGCCGGGTGGTTGGGTGTCGCACATGCCTTCCCCCCCCCCCCCCAGCTCCATTTTTGCTGGCGGAGGGCTAGCAAAACAAACTAAAAACAAAAGGAGAACTTTTTCCCCTTTTTGCATTTGAGCATGCAAGAAGGGACAAGAAAGGAAAGAGTTAAGGCAAAGAAAAGAAGGGAAGAGAGCAAGGAAGGAAAAAGAAGGGAAGAGAGCAAGGAAGGAAAAAGAAGGAAAGAGGAAGGAGAAAGAATGAAGAGGGAAGGGAAAAGGAAGGAAGGAAGGAAGGAAAGAAGGAAGGAAGGAAGGAGAATGAAGAGGGAAGAAAGGAAGGAAGTAAAGGGAAAGAGGAAAGACATAAGAAAAAGATGGGAAGAGAGCAAGGAAGGAAAAAGAAGGAAAGAGAGGAAGGAGAAAGAATGAAGAGGGAAGGGAAAAGGAAGGAAGGAAGGAAGGAAAGAAGGAAGGAAGGAGAATGAAGAGGGAAGAAAGGAAGGAAGTAAAGGGAAAGAGGAAAGACATAAGAAAAAGATGGGAAGAGAGCAAGGAAGGAAAAAGAAGGAAAGAGGGGAAGGAAGGAGAATGAAGAGGGAAGGAATTGAAGGAAGGAAGGAAGGAAGGAAGGAAGGAAGGAAGGAAGGAAGGGGAAAACTAACGAACATCTCACTTAGCAACAAAATTTTGGAGCTCAATTGTGGCCGTAAGTTGAGGACTGTCTGTAATCTCTTCTTAAAGTCCCATTTAGCACTTCGCTCCTTATGGCAATGTCATGTTTTTCCGAAAGCCAGTTCTCAATTGTTTCCCCTAAAAAGGTTGGAACTCTGATCTGGTGGGGATGGGGGACCCCAATTCTCCCCTTCCTGGTCTCCCCAAGGTAGCAACGTTCTTTGGTCCTTCACCCGCTTGGCACAGACATGATCAGCCGGGCGTTGGGCCCCGAATTCGGCGGAAGCATTGGCCTCATGTTCTTCTTTGCCAATGTCTGTGGGAGTGCCCTCTACATCTTGGGCCTGGTGGAAGCCGTGGTAGATGACTTTGGTAGTCCGGCAGGTGAGAAAGGCTCAGCTAAGACTTCAATACAATACAATAGTAGAGTTGGAAGGGACCTTGGAGGTCTTCTAGTCCAACCCCCTGCCTAGGCAGGAAACCCTATACCGTTTCAGACAAATGGCTATCCAACATCTTCTTAAAGACTTCCAGTGTTGGGGCATTCACAACTTCTGGAGGCAACTTCTGTTCCACTGATTAATTGTTCTAACTGTCAGGAAATTTCTCCTCAGTTCTAAGTTGCTTCTCTCCTTGATTAGTTTCTACCCATTGCTTCTTGTTCTGCCCTCAGATGCCTTGGAGAATAGTTTGACTCCCTCTTCTTTGGGGCAACCCCTGAGATATTGGAAGACTGCTATCATGTCTCCCCCAATCCTTCTTTTCATTCAACTAGACATACCCAGTTCCTGCAACCGTTCTTCATATGTTTTAGTCTCCAGTCCCCTAATCCTCTTTGTTGCTCTTCTCTGCACTCTTCCTAGAGTCTCCACATCTTTTCTACATCGTGGCGACCAGAACTGAATGCAGTATTCCAAGTGTGGCCTTACCAAGGCATTATAAAGTGGTATTATCCCTTCACGTGATCTTGATTCTCTCCCTCTGTTGATGCAGCCTAGAACTGTGTTGGCTTTTTTGGCAGCTGCTGCACACGGCTGGCTCATATTTAAATGGTTCTCCACTAGGACTCCAAGATCCCTTTCACAGTTACTACCACTGAGCAAGGTACCACCTATACTGTACCTGTGCATTTCGTTTTTGTTGCCTAAATGTAGAACCTGACTCTTTTCACCATTGAATTTCATTTTATTAGATAGTGCCCAATGTTCAAGTTTGTCAAGATCCTTCTGTATCTTTAGCCTATCTTCTGGAGTGTTGGCTATTCCTGCCAGCTTGCTGTCATCTGCATCTAAGGCAGCCCTTTACCTGTTTCCTGATGGACACATTGGATGGAAAGGTCCAGGTTTTCAGTGGGGCCCACCGTTTTCATCAGACAAAAAGCCCTGTGAAACCTATGAGAACCTCTGCCTTTTCATCGAATTTGTTCCTTGAAAAGGTGCCACCAGAATTCCTCAAACTGTTGGCCACCACAAATGAACATGGCTATGTTCCAAATTCCCAAAATTGAGAGATTTGTAAGAACATTAAGAGAAAGAGGCAAGACTAGTGGGTATGTCTAGATCAGGGGTCTCCAAAGGTCTCAACTTTAAGATGGGTGGACTTCAACTCTGAGAATTAAAAGTTGACTGAGGAATTCTGGGAGTTGAAGTCCGCAAGTCTTAAAGGTTGAGGAATTCTGGGAGTTGAAGTCCACAAGTCTTAAAGATTGAGGAATTCTGGGAGTTGAAATCCACAAATCTTAAAGTTGACAAGTTTGGAGAACTTGTCTAGTCTAATGGAGAGAAGGACTAAATCGCAGTCTTCCAATATTTGAGGAGCTGCCACCAAGAAGAGGATAGGTCAGCCCATTGTCCAAAGCATGGCAAGAAGCAATGGCTGGAAACTAATTAAGGAGAGAAGCAACCTAGAACTAAAGAAAAATCGCCTGACAGAACAATTTATCAGTGGAACGACTTGCCTCCAGAAATTGTGGGTGCTCTAACGCTGGAGGTTTTTAAGAAATTACACAGCTATTTGTCTAAAATAGTGTAGGGTCTCCTCTCTTTTTGGGACATTCTGGTGGCTCACTGGTTAAGACACTGGGCTTGTTGACTGGAAAGCCATCAGCCCAGGCTCGAGACCTGTGTGCCAAGCGATGGTGTGAGTTCCCGTCCTCGCCCCAGCTCCTGCCAGCCTAGCAGTTCAGAAGCATGCAAATGCGAGAAGATAAATAGGTACCACTTTGGTGGAAATGTAACAGAGCTCTGTGACATCATGCCGGTCACCTGATCTTGGAAATGTCTTTGGGCAGCCTGGCTCAATGGCCTTCAAACAGATGTGAACCCCACTCCCTAAAATTGACTAAGGCCAATGGGGTAAAATCTAAAGAGTCTCCTTTTTACCTTCTCCTGGAGCAGGTGTTGGACTAACAGACCTCCAAGTTCCCTTCAAACTGTGCTATTCTGACAGCCTACGACGGTGATGGCGAAACTTTTTGGCACCGAGTGCCCAAACTGCAACATGCATACTCGCCGGAGTGCCAGAAACCCGAAGACCATCTGGCTGGTGTGCGCATGCCTGTTTTTTGGGTGTTTGGGGGGCCGTTTTCAGGCTGTTTGTAGGCTGTTTTTCAGGCAAAAAAACCCACATTTTTCAGGCCAAAGAAAACATTCATAAATGTCTGAAAACCAGCCTGAAAATTACTCCAAAACCAGCCTGAAAATGGCCTGGGAAATGTCCTTTAAATGTCCATTTTTCCGGCCATTTCCAGGTCGTTTTCCAATGCTCCAGTGCCCACAAAGTCCAGCAGAAACCAGAAGAGCAACTGGGGATGGTGCGTGTGCCCCCAGAGATGGCTTTGCGTGCCAACTCTGGCACGCGTGTCATGGGTTCGCCATCACAGGCCTAGGACATTAGAAAAGTAGTGTCAACTCGCAAAGCATTCCTGGCCTGCTCTCGACTTTATTGGGGAGGGAGGGAAACAGGGTCATAATTGGGCCGTAAATTACATGGTGTCAGAGCTGGCTTCATTTGGGTGCGTGCTGACATGTTGCTCCTAATAAATAACTGGACTTCTTTTGAAGCTTGGCTCGAGGCTCATGATTTAATTAGGACATCCTGGGACCCTTGACATGTAAAGTTTTCTTTACATGCACTGCGTTCATCGGAAAATATGTTTTATAATAATACAATACAATAGTAGAGTTGGAAGGGACCTTGGAGGTCTTCTAGTCCAACTCCCTGCCTAGGAAGGAAACCCTATACCGTTTCAGACAAATGGCTATCCAACATCTTCTTAAAGACTTCCAGTGTTGGGGCCTTCACAACTTCTGGAGGCAACTTCTGTTCCACTGATTCATTGTTCTCACTGTCAGGAAGTTTCTCCTCAGTTCTAAGTTGCTTCTCTCCTTGATTAGTTTCCACCCATTGCTTCTTGCTCTACCCTCAGTTGCCTTGGAGAGGCAGCATTTTAACAGCATGTCCATCTGTCTGTCCGCCCTCCCCCCCCAAAAAAAAGGTATCTTTGAACAGAGACAAAAGCAAAATAAAGAAGTGGATAAGTTTGCAGAATTGAGAATGCAAGGCTGCCTTTTCTCCTGGCAAGGGTGGCCTCCTTTTTCCTGTAAAAGATGGTCTGGGGAATTGCCAGCATATGGCGGGACTTCCATCCAGTGTGCAAAGCCAAGGAGCTGTTACTTACAAACGGATAATGGGAAGTCAGCCGGGTGGAAGGCAGACGCTCTCTAGGGTGAGGGTAGGGGAAGTCCCCTGCGCGGACGTTTAATTTTTTATTTTCCTTGGTAATTGACATGCAGCCTGCTGCCTGAGTGGCTCCAGGCTGCTTCCAAGAGAACAGTAGAGCCAGCATGAAAAGCTATCAGATACAAGCAGGTTTTGTAGTAAAGGAGGTTGAATAATATGCCAGGGTTTAGTGAAATAAATCTCTTTTGAGCCTTCTTGTAAGCTGTAATAGGGAACAGGTTCATTTAAACTGGCCAACATGCGCGAGGGGAGGGAGGGGGGGAGGGAGAGCAGACTTCAACATCAATAATCAGCTTTTCTTCCCATGTTTCTGTGTTTGTACGTGTGTATGCGCGTGCATGTGGGATAAGTGTAAGAGGCACACAAGAAGGCTAGTGAGCAGAGAATGCAGAAGGGTCAAAGATATGCAACTTCTCTGTTATTTTTCATCCGATGATCTGCCTCTGCCAATGGCTGGCCTCTTTTTTTTAAATCCAAATATGTATTTAAAAACAAGAGTGGATAATCTCTTCCCCCCCCTCACCAAATCTGTGTCTTTCAATCCACCCAAAGCATTCCCCCCCCACAAAGCAGGATACAATACAATACAATACAATACAATACAATACAATACAATACAATACAATAGTAGAGTTGGAAGGGACCTTGGAGGCCTTCTAGTCCAACCCCCTGCCTAGGCAGGAAACCCTATACCGTTTCAGACAAAAGGCTATCCAACATCTTCTTAAAGACTTCCAGTGTTGGGGCATTCACAACTTCTGGAGGCAACTTCTGTTCCACTGATGAATTGTTCTAACTGTCAGAACATTTGTCTTTAGTTCTAAGTTGCTTCTCTCCTTGATTAGTTTCCACCCATTGCTTCTTGTTCTACCCTCAGGTGCCTTGGAGAATTGCTTGACTCCCTCTTCTTTGTGGCAACCCCTGAGATATTGGAACACTGCTTTCATGTCTCCCCTGGTCCTTCTTTCTCTTAAACTAGACATACCCAGTTCCTGCAACTGTTCTTCGTATGTTTTAGTCTCCAGTCCCCTAATCCTCTTGTTGCTCTTCTCTGCACTCTTTCTAGAGTCTCCACATCTTTTCTAGATCGTGGTGACCAGAACTGAATGCAGGATTCCAAGTGCGGCCTCACACAGGGCATACACAGGGCATTAGGGATGATACACAGGGCATTAGAAGATGCTCCTTGTATTTCTATGCCGGTGCTTAAGGATCATATGTCTACGATGCTTAAGCCTTGATTTTAGTGTTTTTAAAATTGGCTAGGGAACGCGGTGGCTCAGTGGCTAAGACGCTGAGTTTGTCGATCGAAAGGTTGGCAGTTCAGCGGTTCGAATCCCAAGCGCTGTGTAACGGAGTGAGCTCCCGTGGCTTGTCCCAGCTTCTGCCAATCTAACACTTCGGAAGCACGTAAAAAATGCAAGTAGAAAAATAGGAACCACTTTTGGCGGGAAGGGAACAGCGTTCCACGTGCCTTCGGCGTTGAGTCAGGCCGGCCACATGACCACGGAGACGTCTTCGGACAGTGCTGGCTTTTTGGCTTTGAAACGGAGATGAGTACCGCCCCCTAGAGTGTGTGTGTGTAGACCAAAACATATGAAGTATGGTTGCAGGAATTGGGCATGGCTAGTCTAGAGAAAAGAAGGACTAGGGCAGGGGTGTCCAAACTTGGGAACTTTAAGACTTGTGGACTTCAACTCCCAGAATTCCCCAGCCAGCATGGCTGGCTGGGGAATTCTGGGAGTTGAAGTCCACAAGTCTTAAAGTTCCCAAGTTTGGACACCCCTGGACTAGGGGGAACATATAGCCTATTCCAGTATTTGAGGGCCTGCCACAAAGAAAAAGGGGGGTTCAACCTATTCTCCAAAGCACTAGAGGGCGGAACAAGAAGCGATGGAAACTAAGCAAGGAAAGAAGCAACCTGGAATTAAGGAGAAACTCCCTAACAGTGAGGATAATTAGGTAATCTGTGGAACAGCTTGCCTCCAGAAGTTGTGGGGGCTTCATCCCTGGAGGATTTTAAGAAGAGAGAGCCACTTATTTGAAATGGTCTAGGGGTCTCCTGATGGACAGGGATATTGTTATTGTTGTTGTTAGTTGTAAAGTCGTGTCCGAACCAGTGCAGCCCCATGAACAGTGTTCCTCCAGGCCTTCCTGTCCTCTACCATCCTCTGAAGTCCATTTGGGCTCATGCCGACTGCTTCATTGACTCCATCCAGCCACCTCCTTCTCTGCCGTCCCCTTCTTCTTCTTTTGCCCTCCGTCCTTCCCAGCATGAGGCTCTTCTCCAGGGAGTCCTTCCTTCTCCTGAGGTGGCCAAAGTCTTTGAGTTTCCTCTTCAGGATCTGGCCTTCTAAAGAGCAGTCGGGGTTGATCTCCTCCAGGACTGACTGGTTTGATGGCCTTGCAGTCCAAGGGACTCAATGCAGGAGTCTTCTCCAGCACCAGAGTTCAAAGGCCTCCATTCTTTAGCACTCAGCCTTCCTTATGGTCCAACCTTCACAGCCCTCCATTGCAAGTGGAAAACCACAGCCTTGACTATCACTTGGCACACAGGTCTCGAGCCTGGGCTGATGGCTTTCCAGTTGGCAGGGGTATACAAGAAGACTCCCAAGGTCCCTTCCTACCATGTGATTCTATGATTCTGAGATAGGTAAATAAGATACATGGCAGGCAGAAGGATGGATGGATGGATGGATGGATGGATGGAAGGAAGGAAGGAAGGAAGGAAGGAAGGAAGGAAGGAAGGAAGGAAGGAAAGAAAGAAAGAAGGAATAGCTTGTGTTGAGAAATTGTGGATGCTCCTTCCCTGGAGGTTTTCAAGAAGAGACTGGACAGTCATTTGTCTGGAATGGCATAGGGTCTCCTGCTTGAGCAGGCGGCTTGCCTAGAAGACCTCCCAAGGTCCCTTCCAGTTCTATTCTATTCTCTTCTAACACCATTTTCACAATTTTTATGCAGAGGGGACTATTGGGACAGCCACACAGGTCCTGCCCCGCGGTTACTGGTTTGACCTCTTATACGCCACGGTTCTTCTGTTCCTGTGCCTCCTGGTCTGCCTTGTGGGTGCCGGCATCTACGCGAAGGCCACCTTCCTCATCTTCCTCATCGTCATGGTGGTGCTGGGCACCGTCTGCATCAGCTTCTTCATCGTGGGCGTCCGGGTTGTGGGGCTTCCCGCCATCAGGGACGGCAACCGCACCGAACTCTCCAATGCGTCCTTCACTGGATTCAAACTCAGCACCCTCCTGGATAATCTGCATGGTGAGTTGGGGGACTTTTCTGGATCCCTTGGCCTTGACTTGAATGCAATGCTGTGCAAAGGCCCCGAAACAAATGGTTGTAAGTTGAGGACTACCCGTACAGCCATACAGCCGTTCGTTTAGCGGCCTTTGAAAGTTACGTCAGCAGCTTATGACCTTTTTCATACTTACGACCGTTGCATCATTCCCCGCGGTCACGTGATCAGAATTCAGACCCTTGGCATCGGGTTCCTATTTATGACGGTTGCAGTCATGTGATTGTCTCTTGCGACCTCCTGACAAGCAAAATCACTTAACAACCACGTTACTAACTTAGCAACTGCAGCGATTCACTTCACAAGAAAGGTGGCCAAACTCACTTAAGCGACGTCTCGCTTAGCATGGGAAATGTTGGGCTCAGTTGTGGTCGTATAAGTCGAGGACTACCTGTATGTGTACAACCGACTGTGCAAAATTAAATTTGGGGTGACAATTATAGAGTCAAGGGATCGTCCTGCGGGGGTGGGTGGGTGGGTGTCCTCTACATCTGACAGAACAGCTCCGTGGTCATTAAATGAGGAAGAATAGTTTTTTTAGGGAGGCCACCCTGTTTTTTTCTTCATCCTTGTTGTGCAAACCCAGAATGCTGACAATTGTGCTTTACACTGTCCTTTTGCAGCCGACTATAGTGTCGATTACACAACCGGCCGGCTGATGAGCTTCAGCACTGTCTTTGCCGTCATGTTCAACGGTTGCACGGGAATCATGGCGGGCTCAAACATGTCAGGTGCGTGGGAGTCCACCCGGGCTGGCAGGGAAGAAGGTCGAGGTCCCCTCCTGTTCGTTGGGATTTTTCCTTGACCTCCGTCTCCTCTCGTTGTTCCAGGCGACCTCAAGCGGCCCAGCTACTCCATTCCTCGGGGCACCATCATGGCTGTGATTTTCACCTACGTTGTCTACAATTTGTTGGCGGTTCTCCTGAGCTGCACCTGCGACAGGTAGGTGGTGGATCGCCCACCAGGGGGCGCACCTGTCCTACACACACAAACACACACACACACACACACACACACACACACAGAGCAATCCTATGTGAGGAAGAAATCCTCTAATCAAGGTTTCTCAGGCTCAGCAATTTTTAAGTGTCGTGGACTTCGACTCCCAGAATTCCCCATCCAGCATGCGCTTCCCCGTTTCTTAAAGTTGCTGAGGTTGAGAAGACTTCCTTCTTTCCTTCCGTCCCTTTCTTCCCTCCCTCCCTTCTTTCTTTCCTTCCTTCCTTCCTTCCCTTTCTTTCTCTCCTTCCCTCCCTTCTTTCCTTCCTTCCTTCCCTTTCTTTATTTCCTTCCCGCCCTTCTTTCCTTTTCTCTCACTTTCCCTTCCTCCTTCCTTCCTTTCTTTCTCTCCCTTCTTCCCTTTTCTCTCACTTTCCCTCCCTTTCTTTCTCTCTTTCTTTCTCTCTCTTTCTTTCCCTTACCTCTTTCTTTCTTTCTTTCTTTCATCCCTCCCTCTTTTCTCTCTTTCTCTTTCCCTCCTTCCTTCTTCCTTCCCTCCGTCCCTCTTCTTTCTTTTTTCCCCTCCTTTCTTTCTTTCTTTCTTTCTTTCTTTCTTTCTTTCTTTCTTTCTTTCTTTCTTTCTTTCTTTCTTTCTTTCTTTCTTTCTTTCATCCCTCTCCTTTTCTTTCTTTTTCTTTCTTTTTTCTCTCCCTCTCCCCTTTCTTTCTTTCATCCCTCTCTCCCTCTCTCTTTCTCTTTCCCTCCCTCCTTCCTTCCCTCCGTCCCTCTTTTCTTTCTTTTTTTCTCTCCCTCCCCCCTTCTTTCCTTTTTCTCTCACTTCCCCTCCCTCCCTCCTTTCTTTCCTTCTTTTTTTCATTCCCCTCCTTTTCTTTCTTTTCTCTCTCTCTCTCTCCCCTTTCTTTCTTTCATCCCTCCCTCCCTCTCTCTCTCTCTTTCCCTCCCTCCCTCTTTTTTTCCTTCCTTGCCTCCTTCCCCCTTTCTTTCTTTCTCTCCTTCCCTCCCTTTTTTTCCTCCTTTCTTTTTCTCTCTTTCCCTCCCTACCTCCTTCCTTCCTTCCTTTCTTTCTCTTTCCCTCCCTCCTTCCTTCCTCCCTTCTTCCTTCTTTTCAGATCAAAAGATAGACTCCTCCATTCGGCTGTCTGAAATTGATCCTTGCGCCATGCTGCTCCTTTTCCTCTTATCCCCCTCTGTTGCCTCCCTTCCCTTTTGGCATGAAAACAGCCACTCTTGTTTCCTTTGGAAATCCAATTGCTTAGCCTGAGTCCCATCAAATCAGGTCTCTGGGTATAAAATGCCCCATGCTGCGTCCTTCAATTGGCTCGCGCAAATGAATAATCCAGTTCTAATCCGCCTGCCTTTTATCAGCCGAGTTCAGAGGTTTTCCAGTGTTGGAATCTACTCTGAAATTCACAGGTTGGGTAAAGGAGTTTTCTGGTCTTAGATCCGCATTTTCCAAATGTACCCATTTTATGATATGTGGACTTCAACTCCCAGAATACCGCATGGTGGCTGGGGTATTCTGGGAGTCGAAATCTGTTAAAATATTTAAATTTAGTAGCTGGAATAGTGGAGGATTGTGCAAGTGAGCCAAGAACACAGTGGTGGTTGATTGATTGGAGGCGGCTGGCTGCCGCATGAGGCAATCTGCGCTGTGATTGGTTGCTGTGGGTGCAGAGGGGGAGTTTCCCTTTTTTCCCACCTTTTTTCTTCTGTGTGCTCTGTTTGCAATTTACCTCATGATGCTCGTGTATGCCTGAATCTTGTCTTGTAAATATAGATGTTAAGTATATTTATTTACCAGTTCGTGTCAGCATCTCTGACTTCATTTGGACACCTGCTGTGGAATTTCCCTGACCATTAACCTTGACCAAGTCTAGTCAAAGACTACCCATATACGTCCACTGTTGTTCAAGAAACCCTTAAACAAAATATCTTAACACAACCCAAACTGTTGTGTGATGATATTTAAATTTAGTAGCTGGAATTGTGAAGAAGTGTGCAAGTGAGCCAGAACACACAGTTGTGGTTGATTGATTGGAGGCAGCTGGCTCCTGCTTGAGGCAATCTGCGCTGTGATTGGTTGCTGGGGGTGCGGAGTAGGAGTTTCCCTTTTTTCCCGCCTTTTTTCTTTTGTGCTCTGTGATTTACCTCATGGTGCTCCTGTTTGCCTCACCAACTAGTTCGCTGTATACATTGACATAAAATATATGTATTTATTTTAAAAAATAAGATTTTGTCAGCGTCTCTGACTGCTACAATTCCCTGACAAAATCCACACGTCTTAAAATGGTGACTGTTAGGAAACACTGAAGAGAAAGATTTAAGACAGAGGAAGCATGTGGAGAATTTGCAGACTTTTCCTGAAATGGGCATTGTGGATGAGTTGGGAATTGGGGACAGACATTGCTTGCTTTCATCAGAGTGGTGTGTTGGCCTAGAGATGGAGCTCTCACCTCACAATCAGGAGGCTGTGAGTTCGATCCTAGGTAGAGGCAGATATTTCTCTCTCTGGGCACATATCTGCTGAATAAAACTCCGCATTGGTGACAGGAAGGGCATCTGGCCAGGAAACACTCTGCTAGCTCCATTCAGTTGCCGAGACTCCACCTCACAAGGGATTATGGGGTCATTAAATGAGGATGATGATTGCTTGCTTTCATCACCAGTCAAACCTGGTTGCGTAGTTTTGCACTGTGATAGTCAGGTCAATTCAGTTGCATCTTTTTATTAGGCACCCAACCTAATACAAGTAGAGGTAGCCTTTAATTTAACGACCACAATTGAACCCAAAATTCCTGGGGCTAGGTGAGCCATTTGTTAAATAGGTTTTGCCCTCGTTGTACAACGTGCCGGAGTGCCAGGACCCGGACGAGAGCAGCTGGCCAATGTGCATGTGCACTGCCGCCATTGGCTCTTCCGGGTTCTGTCACGTGCATGCGCACCGAACAGCTGGTCCATCGCACATATGTACTGCCCAGCTGCTCTCTTCTGGGTTCCGGTGCATGCATGCACACCACCCAGCTGGTCTTTGTGTAAAGACCAAGTGTCTGGCACAGTGGCTGATTTCAATTTTTTTAGAACCTCTTCTGTAGGTGTGGCCTGCTTTGTGGGAGTGGCTTGCTGGCCATGTGACCGGATAGGAGTGACTTGCCAGCCATGTGACCGGGTGGGCATGGCCAACTCGTAAAATGTGGTGAAACTCACTTAACAACACTCTTGCTTAGCAACCAAAATGTTGGCTCAGAAACTCTGGCATTTGAAGCACGCAAGTCTTAAAGCTGTCAAGTTACAAGACCCTTGCACCCCTAACCCTTTAGAAACAAAACCCCAGGGGTGTTCAAACCTGACAGCTTTAAGGCCTGTGGACTTCAACTCCCAGAATTCCTCCTCGCTCTTCATCTTGATGATGTGCGGATGGGCGAGGCGAGGGAGCTGGAACCGGTTCTAAACAGCATGGTAGATTTGTGGAACCTCTTCTATAGAAGAAGTTAGAACTGACAGGAACCCACCCCTGGTCTGGCACATGTGCACACTGGAACCCAGAAGAGCAGATGGCTGCCGCACACATGCACACCGGCCCAGTTGTCCGGTCCACATGTGCGTGATGGAACCCAGAAGAGCAGATGGTGATGGTGCGCATGCCGCTAGAGAGGGTGCTGTGGGCCACCTCTGGCACACGTGCCATAGGTTCTCCACAGTGGTGGGTTACAACCAGGACATCCGGGTACCGTTCCGGTACGGTGCTCTGGAGGGCCCACCCGTCTGCGCTCCTTACTGGTATTTGAGCTCTTCGGCGTTTCCACGCATGCGCATGGAGCGTATGGCATCAGCTGGAGTATTGCGGAGGCGTCGCAGGAGGTAAGGATGCATGTGCGTGTGTGCGCATGTGCTTTGCGCATTCATGTGGTGGACACTGGGCCCCGTTGCACCATATCGGTTCACCATCAACGGCATAGGGCCTCCTGCTTGAGCAGGGGGCTGGACTAGAAAACCTCCAAGGTCCCTCTCAGCTCTGTTCTATTTTCCTCTATATAGGAGTCAGTTGCCAAGCATCCCAATGTTAATCAATCATAAACATTGATTCAGGGCCTGGGGACAAAAGCATATGAAGAACGGTTGCAGGAGTTGGCTATGGCTAGTCTAGAGAAAAGAAGAACCAGGGGTGACATGATAGCAGCCTTCCAATATTCGAGGGGCTTCCATAAACAAGGGAGGCCAACCTATTCTCTATAGTACCTGAAGGCAGGAGAAGAAGCAATGGGTGGAAACTAATCAAGCGGAGAAGCAATGTGGAATTAAGGAGAAACTTCCTAAGTGTGAAGTTGTGGGTCCTCAATCACTAGAGGCTTTTAAGAAGAGACTGGACAGCCAAATGTCTAGAATGGTATAAGATCTCCTGTTCGAGCGAGGGGTTGGACTAGAAGATCTCCAAGGGCCCTTCTAGCTCTGTTCTGCTCTACACACGGACACCCCCCCCCCCACACGCACATGTTCTAACACATTTCCACGTCCCAGACATCCAGAAAAATGCACCCCTGGCCTTTCCTTGGGGCAGAATCCCATGGGAGGGGTGCCTTAAGGAGAGAGGAGTGGATTTCACATAATTGTACCACTGGTTTGCCGCAAACCGAAACACGTGAGCATGCGCGCACGCCTTCCACGCATACGCTTTGCTCACCCGCTTGGCTTGCGTGCCTACACACGGCTTAGGAAACGTGGCTAAATAGGACGGCATAGCGATGGGGCGGGTGAGCGTCCCCACCCTACCTGCAGGTCGCCGCTACCGGTTCGCCTGAACCGGTCCAAACTGGGTTCCACATCTCCAATCCAGGGGAGTTTTGCAAAACAGGATTTGGATAAAAGATGATCGTGGTTTTTTTTTGTGCATGCCAATCTACAAATCAGACTTTGGATAAAATGTGCTTGCGTCTCTCTCTTTCTCTCTCCCTCCCTCCCTCTGTGTGTATGTGTGTGTGTATACATGCCTGGGTGGGGGTATGGTGGGGAGAGCACGCCTGCCTGCCTTGTTCTCGGAGCGCATGGCTTGTTAATTTTCTGCTCTGCAAAGTGCTGCTATAAATCGTGCGAGGCTGGGCCAGCCAGCAGGAATTGGCTAGAATTATAGCTGTCATGTTCTAATACCTTAATGCATGGCCATTGCTCATAATGACAGGGGACAGGACCGCTCACAAACGGGTGCCTGACATCTTGCGCAACCCACCTACCCACTCCCCCGCCTTGGCCATTTCTCCCTCCCCCACTCTGAAATGCTTAATAGGCCCCTTGGCTGCCCCTTTGTTCCTCTTTCAGCCTCACATCAGCAGGAGCTGATTTCAAAGATCAGGTATGCTTCAAAGTTTCTCACGGTATTTCTCAACCTTGGGAATTTATGAAGATGTGTGGACTTCAATTCGATTCAAAAGCGTGAGGATCTCTACTCCTAAAATTCCCCAGCCAGCCATTACCCCCTTTTTGCCATGGTGGTTAAGCAAATCACCATAGTTGTTGTTAGAATATTCATAATTGGGAGAGACATGGGAACAAGGTCAGCCAATGAATAGGCATAGCAACAACAAGGTCAGCCAATGGGAGCTTAAACAGATCTGAGTCTGTGCAGAGAATTGAAACAGAAACTTAAGAAAGTAGTCTGCTGCACTGAGAAGTAAACTGTCCAGTCTCTTCTTAAACACCTCCAGTGTTGGAGCATTTACAACTTCTGAAGGCAAGTTGTTCATTGATAAATTGTTCTCACTGTCAGGAATTCCTCCTTAGCTCTAGGTTGCGTTTCTCCTTGATTAGTTTCCATCCATTGCTTCTTGTTCTGCCCTCAGGTGCTTTGGAGAATAGTTTGTCTCCCTCTTCTTTGTCGCAACCCCTGAGATATTGGAAGACTGCTATCATGTCAACCCTTGTTCTTCTTTCCATTAAACTAGATATACCCAATTCCAGTAACTGCTGTTTATATTTTTCAGTTTCTAGTTCCTTAATCAGGGGTCGGATTCAGCTGGTTCAGATCAGTTTGAGTCCGGGTGCCCACCACCATAATTTAATGCTCCCCCCCCCCCGCTGCCACACGCATGTGCGCAGGGCTTTTTAAGATCCCGGGGTGGGTGAAAACAGCTGCCCCCACCTCTCCCCGGAGGCCCTCTGGGGACCAGAAATGGCCCGTTTCCTGACCTCCGGTGGGCCTGGTGGGTCCATTTTTCACCCTCTCCGGGCTCCAGAGGCTTCTAGGAGCCTGAGGAGGGTGAAAACAGCCCCTTTTTTCACCCTCCGGAGGCTTCGCTGAAGCTTCCAGAAAGAGAAAAACAGCCCAACCTGCAAACCCGAAGCCCGTTCCCAAACCTCCGGTTTGCTCATTGGGCTGTTTTTCGCCCTCCGGAGGCTTCAGGGAAGCCTCCTGAAGCCTCTGGAGGGCAAAAAATGGCCCAAAATCATGCACGCGCTGGAACTGACAGGAAAGCTTGTGTGCCCTCAGAAATGGCTCTGCGTGGCGCACGTACCATAGGCTCGCCATCACGGTTCTAGAGTCTCGGCATCTTTTTCATATCATGGCCACCAAACCTGGATGCCATATTCCAAGTGTGGCCTTACCACCCTGGGATTAAGCTGCTGAGGTTGAGAAACCGTGCTCTAGGCCCCACATTCAAATGGCAGGGCTGCGGCCCAAAGGCGATCTCCCAGCATGGACCGTGAGTACTTAAAGGCTGCAGAACCTATCACAAATGTCCTCTGAGGCTCATGGTTTCCAGGCAGGAGTTCTGCAGCCTCTCCATCCACCTGTTCAGAGAAGACAGAAGGCCGCTGTCTGGTCCCCAAACGTCCAGAATGGTCCCCCGAAGCCCCAAACTATCCAATCCCCGGCACTTCCCAGTGAGGTGATCAGTTTTAAGGCTAATTAGGTATTAATTGCCAAAAAGACAGCAGCTTTGATAGCCCGTGCAAATTTATCTCCCACCTGCTCACTGCCTCTTGTTAAAATCCAATTACATCCCAGCCATTTGTATAGTTTGATGTGTTAGCAAAAGTTAGGTATCTTCTCTTTTTAGTTGCTTTATTGAATTTTGCCCGTCTGGCTTTTTTGACTCGCCGGCGTTTCCATCAGCCGCTGTCTCGTAAAATGAGGGAAGTGATTACAAAGTGATCCAGGATTGATTTGGCAGGCTTTTTCGACCACGGGGAAGGTGTAGAGATAGCTGCCGTTGTGGTGGTGGTGATACCTTCTTCTGCAGGTGTGACAATGTGACAAAGCCTGCAGGCCCTGGAAGAGGACAAGGCCAGAAAGCAAGATTTCAATACAGGCCGTTAGGGGTGGGATTTCACCGATTTGGCCCGGTTCGGGTGAACCGGTAGCTTCGAGCGAACTGGTTCGCTCAGACCTTCAGGTGTGACCGGCTGCCCACCCCTGGATTATACTCACCTTTATTTCCTTGTTTTTCAGCCCAGCTGATCGACGCGGCAGAGTGGATTTGCCGCACCTCAGCTGTTTTCCTGTGAACTGCGCGCCCAGCGCGCGTCAGGCATGTCACAGCCGCGCGTGAGCAAAGCTCACTCAAGTTTAAGCGTGCGCTCAGCGAACCGGTTGTTAAACCGATAGGATGCCACCCCTGCAGGCAGTTCTTGATTTACAACCTCAATTGAACCTCTAATTTCCGTTGCTGAGGATGACAGTTAAGCGAGTTTTGTTCCATTTTTACGACCTTTCTGGCCACAGTTGTTAAGGGAATCACCACAGTTGACAAGTTAGTGACATAATGGTTAAAGGAATCAGCCTTCCCCATTGATTTTGCTTGTCAGACGGTCAGAAAAAGGGATCAAATGATCCCAGGACATTGCAACCGTCATAAATACATCAGTTGCCAAGAGTCTGAATTTTGATCATGTGACCATGGGGACTCTGCAACAGTCGTAAGGGTGAAAAACAAGTCATAAGTCACTTTTTCAGTGCCGTGATAGATTTGAATGGCCACTAAACGAATGTTTGTAAGTCAAGGACTGCCTATAAAGTCTCTTTAAGGCTGGAATTGGGAATAAATAGGGAATATTGGAAACTGCAAAAATAGCAACCCATTTTATAATGAGAGTATTAAGGCGGGATCTCTTTGAAGGATACGAAAAGTTTCTTCCCAGTTTTTTCACCAACTGGGTTGAATTGCAGTTTATTTATTTATTAGATGTTTTATATCTCCTTTATTACTTTGTAATAAGTAACTTATTGAGGACATAACCTAATATTTCTTCCTGCTCATATTTTCCCCACAACAGCACTGTAAGAGGGATTGGCCTGAGGGAAAGGGATCAGCCCAGAGTCACCCAGCTGGCTTTCATGTCAAAAGTGGGATTAGAATTCACAATCACAATCTCGTGACGATTGGTCCAAGGAGTCTCGGAGAGTCACAAACCAATTAAGTGAACTAATTGTCTTCTACAAACTCCACTCCCCTTTTGCTCCTCTTTTATTTCCTCTGGGAGGGGCCATTCAGCGTCCATCTGTGGCCTTACTCCCAAGTCTCCCCCTGTTCTTTAGCTCTTCCCTTTGTCTGGCAACTCTGCGCATGTGCACACTGGGAACAGGCTCCAGCTGTTCGTCTGCCTCACTGATTTATGATTCTGAAGACAGCTGATAACAGTCAGAAGGCTCTGATCCCCTCTCTGCCTCCGACACAGAGCCCTCATCAGAGCCTTCCCCACACTCCAGGACTGGCCCATCTTCCTCCCCAACCTTCTCACTCTCCGAATCCGTTGGCGGCTGGCGGGCCACAACAACTACCTGTAATATCCTGGCAGAGATATTTTTTTAAACTAATGGCCCTGGTTTTTGCAAACCCAGGGACTTATGCCTCAAATATACTGTAATCACTTCAAGATTATGGACATTATCATAATCAGGTGTTGCCTAGGTGATTTCATCACACAATGTTCTTCTACCTACCTTCTTCTTTCTCTAGGTTTCTTCTCCAGCGGGACTACAGCTTTTTGAAGGACATCAACGTCTGGCCCCCGTTTGTCATCATCGGGGTCTACTGTTCCACTCTCTCAGCCGCCATGAGCAACCTCATCGGGGCCTCACGGATCCTTTACGCTTTGGCCAAAGATGACCTCTTCGGTGAGTAACCAGAGAAGAACATAGCAATGCTGTAGAAGAAAGATCTCCAAACTAAGCAACTTTAAGACTTGCGGACTTCAACCCCCAGAATTCCTCAGCCAGCCATGCTGGCTGAGGAATTCTGGGAGTTGAAGTCCGCAAGTCTTACAGTTTGTCAGGCTTGGAGGCCGGTTGAGGAATTCTGGGAGTTGAAGTCCGCAAGTCTTACAGTTTGTCAGGCTTGGAGGCCGGTTGAGGAATTCTGGGAGTTGAAGTCCTCAAGTCTTACAGTTTGTCAGGCTTGGAGGCCGGTTGAGGAATTCTGGGAGTTGAAGTCCGCAAGTCTTACAGTTTGTCAGGCTTGGAGGCCGGTTGAGGAATTCTGGGAGTTGAAGTCCGCAAGTCTTACAGTTTGTCAGGCTTGGAGGCCGGTTGAGGAATTCTGGGAGTTGAAGTCCGCAAGTCTTACAGTTTGTCAGGCTTGGAGGCCGGTTGAGGAATTCTGGGAGTTGAAGTCCTCAAGTCTTACAGTTGTTAGGCTTGGAGGCCGGTTGAGGAATTCTGGGAGTTGAAGTCCTCAAGTCTTACAGTTGTTAGGCTTGGAGGCCGGTTGAGGAATTCTGGGAGTTGAAGTCCTCAAGTCTTACAGTTGTTAGGCTTGGAGGCCGGTTTGAGGAATTCTGGGAGTTGAAGTCCTCAAGTCTTACAGTTGTTAGGCTTGGAGGCCGGTTGAGGAATTCTGGGAGTTGAAGTCCTCAAGTCTTACAGTTGTTAGGCTTGGAGGCCGGTTGAGGAATTCTGGGAGTTGAAGTCCTCAAGTCTTACAGTTGTTAGGCTTGGAGGCCGGCTGAGGAATTCTGGGAGTTGAAGTCCTCAAGTCTTACAGTTGTTAGGCTTGGAGGCCGGTTGAGGAATTCTGGGAGTTGAAGTCCTCAAGTCTTACAGTTGTCAGGCTTGGAGGCCGGCTGAGGAATTCTGGGAGTTGAAGTCCGCAAGTCTTAAAGTTGCCAGGTTTGGAGGCCGGTTGAGGAATTCTGGGAGTTGAAGTCCTCAAGTCTTACAGTTGTTAGGCTTGGAGGCCGGTTGAGGAATTCTGGGAGTTGAAGTCCTCAAGTCTTACAGTTGTCAGGCTTGGAGGCCGGCTGAGGAATTCTGGGAGTTGAAGTCCGCAAGTCTTAAAGTTGCCAGGTTTGGAGGCCGGTTGAGGAATTCTGGGAGTTGAAGTCCTCAAGTCTTACAGTTGTCAGGCTTGGAGGCCGGTTGAGGAATTCTGGGAGTTGAAGTCCGCAAGTCTTAAAGTTGCCAGGTTTGGTGTCTGGCTCAGGGATTCTGGGAGTTAAAGTCCTCAAGTCTTAAAATTGCCAGGTTTGGAGACCCCTGCTCTAGAAAAGCAGCCTTTTGTCACTCAAGAAAGCTTGGGGCTCCATCACATCGTAAGTGTTGTGGAATGAGTAGGCCAAATTCCCAAAGGTGTGTTTTTTTCAAGAGGCAACAGAACTTTCTGGTTTTGAAGAGATTTCGCTTCTCATCCACGAAGCTTCTTCAGCTCTGAGTGGATGGTGGGGAATGGAAGGATTGATACTCCTTGCAGACAAAGTTGGTCATTTGCATCCTTTTTAGAGGGTCGTTGAGGCCACTTGGAGGTTTTTTCTGTGTCCTCAGGGTCACATGAGTGGTGCAAATGGGAGGTGGAGCCTTCTTGGAACTGCTGTGCTACTTTTGCTTGTTAGAAGGTCACAAAAGGGGATCACATGACCCCCGGACACTGCAAACCGTCGTAAATATGAGTCGGTTGCCAAGCATCTGAATTTTGATCCCATGACCATGGGATGCTGAAACCTTTGAAATATGAAAAAATGGTCATAATTCCCATTTCTCAGTGCCTTCGTAACTTCAAATGGTCACTAAACGAATGGTTGTAAGTCACGGACTACCTGTATTTACTTCTTGAATTTCTTGCACCGTACAAAATGTGACCCCCTATCTCCAGCTTTTGTGTATTATTCTATTATGTTCTTTCTCTACATTTTTTATTTTCTATAAGTCTTTACTGCTTCTGTCCATGTCTTCAATGTCATACAGTAAATAAATAAATAGATAGATAGATAGATAGAAGATAGATAGATAGATAGATAGATAGATAGATAGATAGATAGATAGATAGATAGATAGATAATTGTGGGGGGGATGGGGACGGGGAGTGCTAATTGTGGTATGTTCACAGCAAGCTACAACGCATGACCCAGTGAGAAATGTTGCCACCAACAGCACATGGCCCACGTTGCAGTGGTGAATTTCATTTTTTTTTACTATTGGTTCTGAGGGCGTGGCTTGGTAGGCGTGGCAGGGAAAGGATACTGCGAAATCTCCATTCCCAGGGGAAGAATAAAGCAAAATCTCCTTTCCCAGGGGAAGGATACTGCAAAATCCCCATTTCCACCCCACTCCAGGGAAAGGATACTGCGAAATCTCCATTCCCAGGGGAAGAATAAAGCAAAATCTCCATTCCCAGGGGAAGGATACTGCAAAATCCCCATTTCCACCCCACTCCAGGGAAAGGATACTGCGAAATCTCCATTCCCAGGGGAAGAATAAAGCAAAATCTCCATTCCCAGGGGAAGGATACTGCAAAATCCCCATTTCCACCCCACTCCAGGGGAAGGATACTGCAAAATCACCATTCCCAGAGGAAGGATATTGCAAATTCTCCATTCCCAGGGGAAGGATATTGCAAAATCTCCATTCCCGCCCCATTCTTGGAGGAAGGATACTGCAAAATCCCCATTCCCACCCCACTCCAGGGGAAGGATACTGCAAAATCTCCATTCCCTCCCCACTCCAGGGGAAGGATACTGTAAAATCTCCATTCCCAGGGGAAGGATACTGCAAAATCTCCATTCCCAGGGGAAGGATACTGCAAAATCTCCATTCCCGCCCCATTCTTGGAGGAAGGATACTGCAAAATCCCCATTCCCACCCCACTCCAGGGGAAGGATACTGCAAAATCTCCATTCCCTCTGTTAGATATTAGCATATATCGTAGTAAGTCTCCCCTCTGGTCCGCTGCTACAGCGGGGAACAGGTATCGTTCTGATTGGTCGAGGGGCGTACCCGATCCCTATAAAAGGGGAACCCTCCGACCACAGAGCAAGCTGGATCACTATTACTATTAATAAAGAGCTATTAAGTCACTTCGTGTCCGCAGTCTGTCTCTCGCTGCCCAGATCTAACATTGGCGACGAAGGTGGGATCGAGAGGCAGATAGGACGAAGAACGCTACCTCCAGAATCTCCGGATTTGATCCAGCCCAGGAATTCGGCAGAAATTCCGGCCGCCATATCAGAGCACCGCAGCGCGGCAAATTCAAACAGAGAAGATGGCGATGCATGCTCCCCCCGCTCCTTTCGACCCAGAAAACGACGAATGGGAAGCCTTCATGATTCGTTTCGAGTGTTTCCTCGAAGCGAACGAATACACGGGGATCACCGACGCAAGGAAGAAAAACATTTTCCTCGGCTACTGCGGAAAGGAAGTCTTCAATACGGCCAGAGACCTCACCGCGCCTACTCCAATACAGGCAGTATCATGGGCGACGTTGCAACAGGCTCTACAGACTCATTACGCGCCAAAACCTTCCCGCCATGTTTGCCGCCAAGCGTTCAACACGAGGAACCAGAAGGCGGGAGAATCTATCAACCATTATGTTGCAGCCCTACGTAAAGCAGCCACACATTGTGGATTCAGAGACCTGGATGAGCAGATTATGGATCGACTCGTTAGCGGGCTGAGAGACATTTCCCTACAAAAGCGGCTGTTAGCAAAAACAAATTTAAGCCTACAGATTGTACTCGAGGAGGCAAGAGCTTCAGAAGCAGCAGACAGATCAGCGGAGACAATTCAACGCGGGTTCAACACTGACCAGCCAGCGCCAAGACGCACCAAAGTTTACTACGAGGACACAAGCCCCGCCTACGTGGATCCCGAGTTCGAGGACAGTCACCTGATGCGGAGCAGTCACATGAGGCCTGGGGGGAGACCCGGATCCCGTTTGCCGCCCTGCGCAAGTTGCGGAGGGAATCACCCCAGGTCTACTTGTAGATTCAGGAACGTTGTTTGTTCACACTGCAACAAACTTGGGCACATCGCACGAGTGTGCCGGAGCGGAGTCCCTGCCTCATGGCAGCCACCCATGTACCGCCAACAGAAGCCCAACCCAGGGGCTTGGCGGAATCAGAAAGGGCGCCCAGAGAGAAATCCACAAGTGTATACCCAGAGAGAAAATTCCCAAAGAGCTGAGCGAGCGTATTCCCAGAGAGATTACTCACAAGGAGCTGAGCGAGCGTATCCCCAGAGAGAATACACACAAAGAGCTGAAAGAGCGTTCTATCAAGACGCTCAACGAGAGTATTTTCAGGATGTAGACGATGAGATAGAGTTGACCCAGAGAGAGGAGTTGCGAACGTATCTCACCACAGTACATCAGGTCCGCCCTAAGCGGCCAAAAAGGCTGAGAGTCACAGTCCTCTTGGAGGGCTCACCCTGCGAGCTAGAAGTTGACACAGGATCGACCCTGACGATTATTTCATGGGCATCCATGAAACAGGCTATCCCTAGCCTCAGAAAGAGCCAACTACGCGCTCCAGACGTCCTGCTACGAGACTACCAGGGGAACCAAGTCCCCATCGTGGGCCAAGGCACATTCCACATCCGTTTCAAGGACATCGAAGCCCAGCTGCCCGTGACCATCGCCAGCGCACCATTACAGAACCTTCTGGGGCTTGATTGGTTTGAAGCCCTGGGGTTAGAAGTCACCGGAATCAACGCCGTGAGAAACAGCAGCGCTGAACAGATTTTTAAGGAGTTCGAGGATGTGTTCAGCCCCGGTCTTGGTAAGTATGTGGGTAAACCAATATCATTCAATTTAGACCCCAAAGTGGCGCCAATCCGACTTAAACCGAGACGAGTGCCTTTTGCACTCCGCCCAAAAATAGATAAGGAAATAGATAAGTTAGTGGAGCAAGGAATCCTTGAGCCGGTGGATCACGCGCGCTGGGAAACACCCATCGTGACCCCAGTCAAACCAGACGGATCAGTCCGCATCTGCGCGGACTATAAATGCACAATTAATGTCGCGCTACAACAGAGCGCATATCCTGTGCCTGTAGTACAGCACTTATTGCACTCGTTGGGGCCAGGAAAGGTATTTGCTAAATTAGACATGGCACAAGCTTACCAGCAACTGCCAGTGGATAGCGCCACAGCGGAGGCCCAAACTATAGTGACGCATAGAGGAGCATTCAAATGCAACCGGCTACAATTCGGTGTGAGTATTGCCCCAGGATTGTTCCAGAGCGTCATGGAACGACTTTTGCAAGGGATACCGGGAGTCGTCCCCTATTTTGACGACATCTTGGTGTCCGCTGCAAACGAGGAGCAATTAAATAAAAGAGTCAGAACTGTTTTGGCCAGAATCAGAGAAAAGGGTCTCCGCCTCAAAAAGGAAAAATGCCAAATTAACGTTCCTAGCGTAGAATTCCTGGGTTATAGAATCGATGGTCAGGGAATACACCCCACTTCAAAGAAAATTAAGGCGATCCAGGACGCCCCCACACCACGAAATCAGACCGAGTTGCAGGCCTTCCTCGGGCTACTTAACTTCTACAGCGTTTTTCTGAGGCAGAAGGCGACCGTTGCTGAGCCACTACACCGTCTACTCCAGAGGAACGCACCATGGAAATGGGGACGATCCGAAGCTGCAGCTTTCGCCGGAGTAAAGCGCCTGCTCACCACTGACTCACTGCTTGTCCAATACAGCCAGACCCTACCGCTGGTATTGACCTGCGACGCATCACCCTTCGGAGTTGGAGCAGTCCTCAGCCACAGGATGCCCGACGGAAAAGAAGCACCCATCGCCTTCTACTCCAGGACTCTTTCATCGGCCGAGAGGAATTACAGCCAAATGGACAGGGAAGCGCTAGCTGCTGTAGCTGGAGTAAAACGTTTCCACGAATACCTCTACGGCCGCGATTTTGAACTAATTACGGATCACAAACCGCTGTTGGGACTTTTGGCGGGAAACCGCCCCACTCCGGTCTCCCTTTCTCCACGCATGACCAGGTGGACTGTTTTCCTGGCTGCGTACTCCTACAAGTTAATTCATCGACCGGGCTCCACTCTCGGACACGCAGACGCACTCAGCCGTTGCCCGTTACCTGACATTCTGCCAGACCCCACTCCAGAAGTGCCGGTATTGCTCATTGACTGTTTGGACTCTGGACCGGTTTCTTCATACGACGTTGCAAGGTTCTCCTCTAAAGATAGTTTAATAAAGCAAGTTCAAACTTGGGTTTGGAGGGGGTGGCCGAAGGGAAACGTGGGCCCGGAATTCAAAGTGTTTTGGTCAAAACGGGACGAACTCTCAGTGTTACAAGGTTGCTTATTGTGGGGGGATCGAGTTGTTATTCCGCATGTTTTACGTAGGAATGTATTAGATGCTTTACATGTGGGTCACCCGGGGATTGTTAGGATGAAGGCGTTAGCAAGAAGTTACGTTTGGTGGCCAAACATGGACAAAGAAATAGAGGAGTGGGTGGCCACTTGCGACCCATGTCAGGAATCGAGACCAGCACCCCCAGAAGCGCCCGCTACAGAATGGGAGAAACCTAAAGCACCCTGGTCGCGAATACACATCGACTTTGCAGGGCCATTCCAAGGTCAGACTTTCCTTATAGTTGTGGATGCATACTCAAAATGGCTAGAAGTAGTCCTAATGACTTCAACCACGGCAGAGGCAGTCATTAAGGTTCTACGGCGACTTTTCGCCACTCATGGCCTGCCCGACCTCCTGGTCTCCGATAATGGGCCCCAGTTCACGGCCATGCAATTTGAGACATATCTAGCAGGTCAGGGAATTCGGCACGCCCTCGTCGCGCCATTCCATCCGGCATCAAATGGACAGGCGGAGAGAATGGTGCGATTCGCAAAAGAGGCCCTCGCTAGGATGGGTCCAGGTGATTGGCAAACACGCATTGATCATTACCTCTTAATTCAGCATATCACCCCAAGTGCAACGACGGGTAGGAGCCCCGCTGAACTACTCATGGGCCGCCGTCTACGGTCTCACCTGGACCGTCTTCACCCAAATTACTCTGCCACAGCTCCCCCAGACTCCACAAGCAAAATTCGGTCTTTTAGCATAGGGGATTCAGTATACGCCCACAACTATGCAGGGGGAACATTGTGGATGCCGGCAAAGGTCATTGGCATCACGGGTCCACGATCGTATCTGCTGGAACTAGAAGATGGGCGGAACTGGAAAAGGCACATCGATCAACTTCGGGGTCGCCTAGCACACTCAGACCTTCGAAACGAAGACGAGATTTTCCTGCCTACAGAAAGTCAGCCACGCGAGAGCCCCATCATAGAAAACTACGACACCTGCGAACCAAGCTTGGAACAAGAAAACACGCACGAAGCAGAGCAAACCCCAGACAACGCAACCGAGCAGACTCCAGAACGCCCTAGCAACGAAGGCACAAAACCTCCCGAACGTGAAACAGGAAAAGCACCCGATCCTGCAACCACTTCTAACCAACCCGAACTACGACGCTCCTCCCGAGCAAGACAAACACCCACATACCTAAAAGACTATGTTACCTACCGCAACGTTCCATCTAGGAGGGGAGGGGTGTTAGATATTAGCATATATCGTAGTAAGTCTCCCCTCTGGTCCGCTGCTACAGCGGGGAACAGGTATCGTTCTGATTGGTCGAGGGGCGTACCCGATCCCTATAAAAGGGGAACCCTCCGACCACAGAGCAAGCTGGATCACTATTACTATTAATAAAGAGCTATTAAGTCACTTCGTGTCCGCAGTCTGTCTCTCGCTGCCCAGATCTAACACCCTCCCCACTCCAGGGGAAGGATACTGTAAAATCTCCATTCACAGGGGAAGGATACTGCAAAATCTCCATTCCCAGCCCACTCTGGGGCCAGCCAGAGGTGGCATTTGCTGGTTCTCCGAACTACTCAAAATGTCCGTTACCGGTTCTCCAGAACCTGTTAGAACCTGCTGAATTTCACCCCTGCCCACTTGTGATTGATCCGTGATGCGTGAGATTGGGTTTCTGACTAAAAGAATAACGTGGAGTTTGGATGAGCGACGATTCACTCAGGCAGCCAGGGCTCCTCTTGAAAAAGCTAGGCCTGGCCAGGCGAGTTGATGGATGGGGCACCACTCAGAAAGCCACGGTTACGAGCAGCGGAGAAGTTGAATGAATCACTGCAAAAAGAAGTCAAGGCCATCCAATTTGTGCCGTATGAAAACTCCACATGCCTCTGCTATTGAGCTCAACCCCAAGGAAGTTTTATTTTCTTTTACTTTATGAGTGGAAAGAAGAATTGGAACATTAGTTGAGGAAAACCATTTCTAGCCTGCCCAGTAGCGGATGAAACTGATCTCCTCCATAAGCCTGCCATATATAATTTTTTTCCAAAAAGAAAGAAACATATACACCTCTTTGAGCATTTTCCCCAGCACAAATCTCTCTCTCTCTCTCTCTCTCTGCTTTATTTCGGCGGCCGTAGCAATATCACCAGCTGCAGTTAGAGAATTTCTTTACTCATTATTTTATGATGTCTGGATTGACCCTAATAAAGCATTGCCCTAGTGAGGATTTTGGACTTCTCTGGAAACACCAGGAACATATATTTTTCTAGCAAATGGCCAGGAAGGCAGGCGAGGTATGCCCAAGAATGGTGTTGCAAAAAGCCAAGAAATCTGCACATCGCATGGCTACCCAGAGAGAGGGTGGAATTACAGTTTTAATAAATAAAATTTCTGCCCTTCAGACCTAACAAAGTCCGCTTGAAGTTTGCCGGAATATAAATGCACCGTAATAAAGAACATATCCATTGTCTCTTTGTTTTCCCATCACAATAAAAAAACAAAGAGTTAATAAAGTCACAGAATTGTCAGGCAGAAATGACCAAAAAAAACCTCCTTTGATAAATGTCTTTCTCTGGGCACCCAAGAAATGGGAACTTGGGCTTTGTGCATCAGGAAAATGGGCTCCACATTTGGGGGCCTCTACTTAAATGGGGTGGGTGGGGTTAAAATGGGACGTGGCGGCTCAGTGGCTAAGATGCTGAGCTTGTCGATCAGAAAGGCAGTTCGAATCCCTAGCGCTGCGTAACGGAGTGAGCTCCCGTGACGTGTCCCAGCTTCTGCCAACCTAGCAGTTCGAAAGCACGTAACAAATGCAAGTAGAAAAACAGGAACCACCTTTGGTGGGAAGGGAACAGCGTTCCGTGCGCCTTTGGTGTTGAGTCATGCCGGCCACATGACCACAGAGACGTCTTCGGAGAGCGCTGGCTCTTCGGCTTTGAAACGGAAATGAGCACCGCCCCCTAGAGTCGGGAACGACTAGCACATATATGCAAGGGGAACCTTTACCTTTACTTAAAAGGACACTCTCTCATCCTATTGCCTGGATAATATGTTCTGATAGCCGTGATTTATAGCCAGGGGAGGAAGCAAAAGCCATAGTGGCACTGATGATGTTACCTAGTTTGGTAATAAACGTCTGCAAGAAAACCACCGTGCTCAGAGAGCACCAAGGACCACGCAAAAGCTGAATTAAAGTGTGTGCAGTTTCTTATTAAATTAAAAACCGTTCAGTTAGTCCAACCCCTTATGGATTATGCCTTCCGTAGAAAAGCTATGTATTCAAGTACTTCTCAACATACAAGAATTCATTTAGTGACCATTCGTAGTTACAGTGGCACTGAAAAAAGGAATTTAGGAGCAGTTTTCACACTTTGGCCATTCCGCCATCCCCATGGTTATGTGATCAAAACTCAGGTGCTTGGCAAATGACTCGTATTTATGACGGTTGTAGCATCCCAGGATCCGTTTTTGCGACCTTCTGACAAGCAAAGTCACTGGGGAAGTCAGATTCACTTAACAATCGTATGGCTGACTTAACAACTGCAGTGATTCATTTAACAACTGTGCCAAGAAAAACGTGGCAAAAGTAACCTAACAAATGTTTCACTCAGCAGCAGAAATCTTGCCTTCGTTTGTGGCCGTTAGGTTGAGGACTACCTGTACGGGGCGGGTCAGAAGAGAGGCTGAAAATATATCTGCAGACTTTTCACATTCTGACACAAACTGCGGGTAGTCCTCAACTTATGAACACAATTGAGCCCAACATGTGTTGCTAAGTGAGATCTTTGTGAAGTTAGCTTTGTCCCATTTTCCGACTTTTCTTGTCACGTTTGTTAAGTGAATCACCGCAGTTGTTAAATCAGTAACATGGTTGTGAGGGGATTAGCTTTCCTTATCAGAAGGGCGCAAAAGGAGATCAAATGAAACACCCCTCCCACGGACACTGCAGCCGTCATAAATGTGAGTCGGTTGTCAAGAATCCGGAATGTAAATCACGTGACTATGGAGATGCTGCACCGGTTGTAAGTATGAAAAATGGTCATAAGGCACTTTTTTCAAACGCTGTTGTAACTTCGAACGGTCCCTAAGTGAACTGTTGTAAGTCGAGGACTACCTGTATTTCAATTCTTTCCCTCAGGATGGGGCTACAGTGCATTGTATGCCAAAATAACTAGACACGGGGGGAATTTCTTCCCTTGTGCCATTACTTTGAGGAACACCTAATTTTGCAGCTCACAAAGTTATGTTTGTGTGTGTCTTTGTGTGTTGTGGCCTGCCAGCAGAGTTGGCAGCAGTTTCGGAAAGTGAGGAGGTTGGGGAGGAACGTGGGACAGTCCTGGAGTCTGGGGGAGGCTCTGAGGAGGGTTCTGTGTCGGAAGCAGAGAGGGGGCCAGGGCCGTCTGACAGTTACCAGCTGCCTTTGGAGTCAGACATCAGTGAGGCAGAAGAACAGCTGGAGCCTGTTCCCAGTGTGCGCATGCGCAGAACGGCCAGACGAAGGAAGCAGCTAAAGAACAGGGGAGACTTGGGAGTAAGGCCACAGGTGGACAATGAATGACCCCTCCTATAGGGAATAAAAGAGGAGCAACAGGGGAGTGGAGTTTGCAGGAGACGATTAGTTCGCTTCATTGGTTCGTGACTCTCCGAGGCTCCTTGCCAAGTTTTGCAGATTTCGGCCTGTCAGCTCTCCAAGCCAGATAAGGTCTGTGACCGTAAATCCTCCTTTTGAAAGACTTTGCTGGAGGTGAAGGAGCAGAATTCACAGTCAATTAATAAAAGGGTTTTTTGTCGGGGCAAGGAGTTTGCTTCCTGCTCTTGGGAAGCCTCGGTCAGAACTCTGTGTGTGTGTGTGTAATATTAATATTTTTATTACTATATTCTATTATTTTGCAAGTACACTGAATGCTTCTGTGCCAGAGACAATTTCCTTGTGTACTTGGCCAAATAATAATAATGTACAGGTAGTCCTTGCCTTAGGACAGTTCATTTAGTGACCGTTCAAAGTTAAAACAGCACTGGAAAAAAGTGACTTAGCACCCTTTTTCACACTTACGACCATTGCAGCTTCCCCATGACCACGTGATCCAAATTCAAATGGCAACTGTCTTCTATCTACGACAGTTGCGGTGTCCCTGGGTCACGGAATCTCCCTTTGACGAACCTTTCACTTAAACAACCCCTTTACTAACTTAAACCTGGAGCGGTTCACTTAACAACCGTGGCGAGGAAGTTCATAAAACGGCGGCAACGTTCACGTAGCAAACATTTCACTTAGCGACATAAACCTGGGGCTCGATTGCTCTGAAAAGAAACGCTCCTAATAAAAGAAAAACAGGCTTTTATTTCTAAGTTTTCCAAGTTTTGCGGGGCCTAAGAAGGAGAAGCGTTGAAGTGAGAAGTTACGGAGCTCCGGACATTTTTCTCTTGTCTGAGGAAATAGGCTTTGAAATGGCAACGAGCAAAATGTGCTAAGGAGCGTAACGTGTCAAATATTGGGGCGAAAATACCTACATGGCACAAATGAGCCGATAGGTATTGAAGTGAACGGTAACCCAAAAATGGCACGTCGCCCCATTTCAGCTCTGCCATGCATGCTTGCCAGTGGTGGGTTTCAAAATTTTTTTTAGAACTTATTCTGTAGGTGTGGCCTGTTTTGTGGGAGTGGCTTGGCGGTCATGTGACCGGGGTAGGAGTGACTTGGTGATCATGTGACCGGGTGGGAGTAGCTTGGCAGTCATGTGACTGAGTGGGAGTGGCTTGGCAGTTATGTGGCTGGGTGGAAATGGCTTGGCAGTCATGTGGCTGGGTGGGAGTGGCTTGGCAGTCATGTGGCTGGGTGGGAGTGGCTTGGCAGTCATGTGACTGGGTGGGAGTGGCTTGGCAGTCATGTGGCTGGGTGGGAGTGGCTTGGCAGTCATGTGGCTGGGTGGGAGTGGCCAAGTTGATGCCACTGAGTTCTTTGCCCCAAAGATTGACCTACAAAAAGAAGCTATAAAAATAATAATAATAATAATAAATATTTATTTCTTAGCCGCACCCTCTCCCGAAGGACTCGGGGCGGCGTACAACAAAACATAGGAAATAAATATATCGACATACATATAACAAAACATATACCAAGACATATATACGACATATACAAGGAGGAGGTGAACTGATAGATAAAAACAAGTAAAAACACAATGTTTAAAAACCCCTAAATAAATTGAATGCAATTAAAATACCCCAAATAAAAAAACCCGTCAGGAGCGATATAGTTGGATCAAAGTTGAGGGAAATTTATTATTTTGTGCAATTTCTACTTAAATAAGAATAAAATAAGTGCACAAAACAATAAAACAGCTTCTAACAGAGGAAATTTGGCTGTCCTTGCCGGTCTTCAACATTACTGACCACCTTACGGACACACTTCCAGCCCCTCTGCCTCTTCCCTCTTCCTGGATTCACTCGAAGTTTTAAAAACTCACAGCCTGCGCACAGCACGCACTCTTCTAGCAGCCCCTCTGCCTCTTCCCTCTTCCCCAACATCCTCCCCCCCTAAACCCCATCCACTCACCAGTTCTTTCTTCTTCTTGTTCTTCTTCTGAGAACTTTTTGGCAGCATGGTGCGGATGGGCAGGGCAAGTAAAAGAGCGAACGAGGGGAGGGAGTGTTCCGATATGGGGCCTCCTGACCAACGGGTACGGGAAGGCACACTAAATTTCACCATCCGTACGGCCGTACCGGTCCGTACTGATTGAAACCCACCCCTGATGCATGCGGACCCCCCCCCGGCCAGCTGATTCTTGGAGCTCTGCTGTGCATGCGCGGGGAGAGGCGTGCATGCGGGAGTAGCATGTGCGTGCCCAGGGGGCGCACGTGCGTGGGTCCCACATGCATGTGTGCAGTGTGCATGGGGAGCACACGTGCATGCGTGGGAGCGCAGGGGGTGTCACACATGCATTGCATTATGGGTGTGTGCGCCAGGGGTGGGTTCCGGCTTCTTCTACTGCTGGTTCGCGCTTCGTGCAATGCTCATGCATGCTTGATGTGCAATGCACACGCATGCGCAGTATGTTTTTTTAAAATATGCACAGAACCAAAAAACAAGATAGAACCACTTTGGGGCCGTGGCCAGCCGAATTACTACATACTCGGCCGAACCGGTGCGAACCGCTAGGAACCAACCTCTGGTGTGTGCACATGCACACTTTTGGCTCTCAGCACCAAAAAAGTTAACCATTATTGTACTAAGTAGTCCTTGACTTACGACAATATTTCTGTACCTTAGCAACTTTAATATGTCTGGAGTTCAATTTTCAGAATTCAACAGACATCATAGTTAAAGTTGAAGTCCTATAATCCTAAAATGCTAAATTTAAAAAATACCGAACCAAATTTTAGAATTGCAGCACTGAATGAAGCAAATGCACATACAAGCAGGGCCGCCGAGAGGATGATTAAGTGCTGGAGCAAGACTAATATGGGGCCCCTCACCTACACCTGGACACATAAATCAATAATGTCATAATTGTACTTGTATTAATTGCACTCAAACATACTTGCAAAATATATTCAAAAGAGGACATTGGAGTTAGTTTCGCTTGTTTTGCATTTAATTTTGTTTTGCATTTATTATTTATTTATTATTAATTTTGTTTTGCATTCAATGCCAAATTGAAAAAGGATTTGGCCGCCCCCTTTTAATTAATCTCATCGCGTTTCTGTTTTTCCTTGCGTTTTTGAGCTCCCGGTTTTTAAGGCGACATTTCATCACCATTCATATATTGAAATGAAATATAAAATACATTGGTAAACGAAATGAAACTGAACTTGCAAACTCAAATAAATAAGTAATGAAATTAAAATTCAACAAACGACATAAATAACTGTTCACAGAGATTCAGCTTAATGAAGGTTATGTCAAACAAGGCTGCAAGGCGGTTTTGCTCTACGCACCAAGTATAGAGCAGTGATGGCTAACCTTTTTGGATCGCGGGGCAAAAACGGGGGGAGCGCAGGGGGGGTCGTGCGCTGGCGGGCCACATCCATAATGCTATGCGTGGAACCCTCCGCGTGCATGTGTGTGCCCTCCCTGCTCACATGCGCATGCGATCAGCGCTCCCCCTCGCTTTCGCGGTGCTTTTTTTGCCCTCCCCAGGCTTCCCCCGGAGCCCCTCCAGAAGCTTCAGGAGCTTCCCTGAAGCCTCCGGACGGCGAAAAATGGCCCTACGGGCAACCCGGAAGTTCAGGAACAGTGACTTCCAGTTTCTCTGTACAGCCATTTTTCGCCCTCCGAAGCCTTCAGGGAAGCCTTCCAAAGGCAAAAATTCCTGAATTTTCGGTTTGCCCGTAGGGCTTGTTTTTCGTGCTCCGGAGGCTTCAAGGATGCCTCCGGAGGGCGAAAAACGGCCTTAAAAGGAGGCCAAAATCAGCTGGAGCCGAGAGGGCAATACCTCGTGTGCCCTACCAAATGGCTCTGCGTGCCGCCTGTGGCACGCATGCCCTAGGTTTGCCATCATTGGTATAGACTCTATACTATAGAGTGTGAAGTGTATATCCAGTATTGTTTTTCCTTTTAAAAATTTGGGTTTGTAATTTTTTTTTTAAATGTCCCCTTTGAGCTCCATGGGCCCCAGAACAATGTAGCGGCTGCACCCCCCTCTCCTCAAGCCTGCATACACGTAGTCCTCGACTTACGGCTGGAGCCAGAGCCCAAAATTTCCACTGTTAAGCAAGACACTTGTTAATTGAACTTTGCCCCATTTTACGATCCTTTTTCCGTAGTTGTTCTGTGAATCATTGCTGTTGTTAAGTCAGTAAGATGGCTGTTGAGTGAATCTGGCTTCCCCATGGTCAGAAGGTCGCAAAAGGGGACAACGTGACCCAGGGACGCTGCAACCGTCGTAAGTATGAATCAGCTATCCAGCCTCTGAATTTTGATCACCTGATCATGGGGATGCTGTATCAGTCATAAGTGAGGAAGCTGGTTGTAAGCCGCTTTTTTCAATCATAAGTGAGGAAACCGGTCGTAAGCCCCTGTTATAACGTCTGACGGTCACTAAATGAACTATTCAGGCTATCTGTATAGTGGATTTTTTCGCAGTGTTTTAGCCCTTCTCTCCAGCTAAAATTATAAGAGCCACAGTGGCTAGAGTGCAGTACTGCAGGCTACTTCTGCTGCCTGCCGGCTGCCTGCAATTTGGCAGTTCAAATCCCACCAGTCTCAAGGTTGACTCAGCCTCCCGTCCTTCCGAGGTGGGTCAAATGAGGACCCAGATTGTTGCGGGAAAGAGGCTGACTCTGTAAACCGCTTAGAGAGGGCTGTAAAGCATTGTAAAGCGGTGTATAAGTCTAAGGAGTATCGCTATGTAAAACACTACAAAGCAATATATAAGTGTAAGTGCTATGTAGAGCACTATGAAGTGGTGTATAAGGCTAAGTGCTATTGCTATTGCAAGCTAACTCTGCCTACCACCAGCAGTTCGATCCTGACCAGCTCAAGACTCAGCCTCCCGTCCTTCCGAGGTGGGTCAAATGAGGACCCAGATTGTTGGGGGAAAGAGGCTGATTCTGTAAACCGCTTAGAGAGGGCTGTAAAGCACTGTAAAGCGGTCTATAAGTCTAAGTGCCATCGCTATAACAGTATGATAGATGTATACAGGTACTCTTCGACTTACATCCGTTCATTTAGGGACTGTTCAAAGTTACAGTGGGCCTGAAAAATATGACTTGTGACCGTTTTTCACATTTACGACGGTTGTAGCATCCCTATGATCACACGATCAAAATTCAGACACTTGGCAACTGGTTCATATTTATGACGGTCGCAGTGTCCCGGGATCACGTGATCCCCTTTTGCGACCTTCTAACAAGCCAAGTCAATGGGGAAGCCAGATTCACTCAACAACCGTGTTACTAACTTAACTGCTGCAGTGATTCACATAACGACTACGGGAAAAGGATCGTAAAATGGGGCAAAGTTCATTTAACAACCAGGTTACTGACTGCAGTGATTCCCTTAAACTCCCGTGGCAAGAAAAGTTGTAAAATCGGGCAAAACTCGCTTAACTAATGTCCCCCTTAACAACAGAAATGTTGGGCTCCATTGTGGTCGTAAGTCGAGGACTCCCTCCATAAAGTTCTGCATGGTGGCGAAAACATTAGAGAAGGCAAATATTTTTTCCCCTTCTTATATTTCAACTGCAGTTCATCTCATGAAGCTAAATGGGCCCTGATTGAGGGCATACAAAAGGAAGGATAATTTTACTCATCATGCAACTGGCTTGTGGAGTTCCCTACCCCAAGTAGTAAACACGGCTAAGGATTTTGAGACTCTGGACACATTGACCGAGAATAAAGGCTCCCACTTCGTTTTGAGTTATTATGTTAGATAATTATGAATCCATCAGGTTCTTGGAAAATGTGCTTCTTGTCCTTTTCCTTTCTTTGGCAGAAAGGAATATTCTGTTCTTAGAGAGTGCCTGACCTCTCATTTTTTAGGGAAAAAAACCCCATGCAATCATACTTTTTAAAATTAGGGCTGGTAATACCTAAACTGGGGAGAACTAGTTAAATTTTTCACCTTTTTAACACCGCTTGTGAGATGGAAACTTTAGAATAGAATAGCAGAGTTGGAAGGGACCTTGGAGGTCTTCTAGTCCAACCCCCTGCTTAGGCAGGAAACCCTACACCACTTCAGACAAATAGCTATCCAACATCTTCTTAAAGACTTCCAGTGTTGGGGCATTCACAACTTCTGGAGGCAATTTCTGTTCCACTGATTAATTGTTCTCACTGTCAGGAAATTTCTCCTCAGTTCTAAATTGCTTCTCTCCTTGATTAGTTTCCACCCATTGCTTCTTGTTCTACCCTCAGGTGCTTTGGAGAATAGTTTGACTCCCTCTTCTTTGTGGCAACCCCTGAGATATTGGAAGACTGCTATCATGTCTCCCCTAGTCCTTCTTTCTCTTAAGCTAAACATACCCAGTTCCTGCAACCGTTCTTCATATGTTTTAGCCTCCAGTCCCCTAATCCTCTTTGTTGCTCTTCTCTGCACTCTTTCCAGAGTCTCCACATCTTTTTCTACATCGTGGCGACCAGAACTGAATGCCGTATTCCAAGTGTGGCCTTACCAAGGCCTTATAAAGTGGTATTAACCCTTCACGTGATCTTGATTCTCTCCCTCTGTTGATGCAGCCTAGAACTGTGTTGGCTTTTTTGGCAGCTGCTGCACACGGCTGGCTCCTATTTAAATGGTTGTCCACTAGGACTCCAAGATCCCTTTCACAGTTACTACTACTGAGCAAGGTACCACCTAAACTGTACCTGTGCATTTCCTTTTTCTTAAACCTTTAGTGTTTCTCAACCTTGGCAATTTTAAGATCTGTGGACTTCAACTCCCAGAATTCCCCAGCCAGTCGAAGTCCACATATCTTCAGAGGAATTCTGGGAGTTGAGGTCCACAGATCTTAAAGTTGCAGCGGTTGAGAAACTCTGATCTAAAGGACTAGATTTGATTAAAAAGGCTTTCTGCCGGGATCTTCTGGAGCTCTGTAGTAAAATCTTCCCCAATTAATTATGCCAAACAGAAATGTTTATATAACCATCGATCCTAATGGAATATTTCTTTTTCTCTCTCTCTCTCTCTGCCCTGCCTGGCCTTGTGATAAAGGCAAAGTTTTGGGCCCAGCGAAGCGGACGTCGTCTGGTGGAAACCCCTGGGTAGCTGTCATCTTCTCCTGGATCCTTGTACAGGTGAATTCAGTGCTTCCTCCCTCTCCTGTCCTTCTCTGTGTTCACACGACATGCATAGGCAGGGAACTGTTCTGACCGAGGCTTCCCAAGAGCCTGAAGCAAACTCCTTGTCCCCACAAAAACCCCTTTTATTAATTTGCTGTGAATTCTGCTCATTCACATCCAGCAAAGTCTTTCAAGGGAGGATTTACGGTCACAGACCTTATCTAACCTGGAGAGCTGCCAGGCTGATCTCTGCAGAACATGGCAAGGAGTCTCAGAGAGTCATGAACCAATGAATTGAACTAATGGTCTCCTGCAAACTCCACTCCCCTTTCGCTCCTCTTTTATTCCCTCTGGGAGGGGCCATTCATTGACCACCTGTGGCCTTACTCCCAAGTCGACCCCTGTTCTTTAGTTCTTCCCTTCGTCTGGCAACTCTGTGCATGCGCACACTGGGAACAGGCTCCAGCTGTTCTTCTGCCTCACTGATGTCTGACTCCGAAGGCAGCTGATAACTGGCATACGGCCCTGGCCCCTTCTCTGCCTCCAACACAGAGCCCTCATCCGAGCCTTCCCCAGACTCCAGGACTGGCCCATCTTCCTCCCCAACCTCCCCACTGTACGAATCTGCTGCCATCCTCTGCTGGCCGGCCCCAACAGTAACATCTCATCCTATCCATTAGCACAAACCATGATTTTGCTTTCTTGGAGCTTAACCGTTTAAAGGAATGACTGGATGCGTTTAGGATTTAGGGATACAGGTGGTTCTCCTCTTACGTCCACAATTGAGCCCAACATTTCTGTTGCTAAGCGAGATGGTTGTTAAGCGAGTTTTGCCCCCATTTTACGACCTTCCTCGCCACAGCTGTTAAATAAACCACCGCAGTTGTCAAGTGAGTTTGAGCACGTTTGAGAAGCGAATCTAGCTTCCCCACTGATTTGTTTGTCCGAGGGTCGCCAAAGATGATCACATGACCTCAGGCCATTGCAGCCGTCATAAATATGAACCAGTTGCCAAGGGGGTGAATTTTGACCACGTGACCATGGAGATGCTGCAACAATCATGAGTGTGAAAAAACAGTTGTCACTTTTTTCCAGTGTCGTAGCTTGGAATACTCACTAAATCAGGGGTGTCCAAACTTGGGAACTTTAAGACTTGTGGACTTCAACTCCCAGCTGGCTGGGGAATTCTGGGAGTTGAGGTCCACAAGTCTTAAAGTTCCCAGGTTTGGACACCCCTGCACTAAATGAACAGCTGTGAGCCAAGGACAACTTTCTGAGATCAACCAAAGTGTCGTGGGTGCTGCCCTCTGGTGGTAGGAGGAGAGTTAACCCCACTGTCATTTAAATGGTAAGCAGTTTTGGAAACATTGGGAAGAATTTTCAACTTCAACCTGCTGGTCAAAGCAGGAAACCCTCTACCATTTCAGAGAAACGGATGTCCAATGTCTCCTTAAAAGCCTCCGGCGTTGAAGTACCCACAACTTCCAGAGGCAGGCCGTTCCACCGACTACCATATTTTTAGGAGCATAAGACGCACCAAGATTTTGAAGAGGCAAATTAAAAAAAAAAGGTTTTGCACTCTGCAGACCTCCCCAAAACGGCCTGTTTTTCATGAAAACTGGTATATCCCCCCCAAAGGGCATGAATAGCCTTTAGGAGGCTTATAGAGTGCTCCTCGGGGCTGGGAAGGGGGCAAAATGGAGCAAAAAAGGGTCTGTTTTTCGCTCATTTCTGCCCTCCCCAGCCCCCAGGAGCACTCTGGAAGCCTCCTAAAGGCTCTGCACAGCCATTTTGGGGAGGGGAAGGGGTTTCGGGAGGCAGAAAATGCTGTATTCGGTGTATAAGACGCACCCAGATTTTCAGCCTCTTTTGAGAGAAATAGGTGCGTCTTATACTCCGAAAAATAAGGTAATAGTTTAGCCAATTCCATTGCTTCTGCTGCCCTCACCACTATCCCTGGAACAGCTGCCTGGCACGCCAGATGTTGAGGCTCACCTCTGTTCCTAATCGGTCCACAAAATCCCCCAAAATCTGGTCCTCGACTGATAACAACCTCCATGGTTGCAAAGCTTCGGGCGCGATTCACTTAACAACTTCTTCACTTGACAACTTCCTCACTGAACAATGGAATTGTGGTCCCCATTGTGGTCGTAAGTCGAGGATGACTTGTGAAGGAGCAGAGATAGATGCGAGTCCTTCCCTTTGTGCAAGGGGATGAAATAGCGGAGGAGGCTAAACAATTTGATCGTCATCTGAATCGGGACACGCGATAATTTCTTACCACTTTGGTTGTCATCGCTGAGTCTTCGGATGCCTCTCGAACTGTCGCCCGGAAGACAAAGTGAGATAAAAAATTGCCCTGGCAGGACACGCTGGAAATACGCATCTGTCTATTTTTCTTTTCTTGAGACGCAAGACGGTGTATAAATTGATTGAACAAATAAATCAGGACACTGCCGTAGAAACCCAGTGGGGACATCAGTGACGTTAAATAGTATAGAATTCAGGACAGACGCAGAGAAAACTGTGTGAGGTATGCTTGTTGTCTTGAGAGTTTTATATATATACGCATATATTTAATGCAAAGAAGGACTAGGGGTGATACATATATATCACCCCTAGTCCTTCTTTGCATTAAACTGGACATGCCCAATTCCAGGTTGTTTTATCCTGCCTTGTGTTTATATATATGTATATGTATGTATATCTATTGCATTTTTGCTGATAAATAGATGAAGGGAGACTAGTATAGATCTATTTCAAGCTATTTAGCTCTCATCAGCTAGCCATACCCTTACTGGGATTTGAACCTGGGCTGTTTTTACATATTAGGTAGTTGTATTAGCCTCTAAACCACAAGCTCTCCTCCCTTATCAGTTGAGCCAAGAAAATGATTAAGTGTTATGTCAAAGCACTCCGTATGCGGCTTAGAGGCTAATGCATCTACCTAATATGTAAAAACAGCCCAGGTTCGAATCCCAGTAAGGGTATGGCTAGCTGAAGAGAGCTAAATAGCTTGAAATAGATATATACAATACAATACAATACAATACAATACAATACAATACAATACAATACAATACAATAGCAGAGTTGGAAGGGACCTTGGAGGTCTTCTAGTCCAACCCCCTGCCTAGGCAGGAAACCCTATACCGTTCCAGACAAATGGCTCTCCAACATCAGCTTAAAGACTTCCAGTGTTGGGGCATTCACAACTTCTGGAGGCAATTTCTGTTCCACTGATCGGTTGTTCTAACTGTCAGGAAATTTCTCCTCAGTTCTAAGTTGCTTCTCTCCATGATTAGTTTCCACCCATTGCTTCTTGTTCTACCCTCAGGTGCCTTGGAGAATAGTTTGACTCCCTCTTCTTTGTGGCAACCCCTGAGATATTGGAAGACTGCTATCATGTCTCTCCTAGTCCTTTTTGTTAAACTAGACATACCCAATTGCTGCAACAATTCTTTGTATGTTTGAGCCTCCAGTCCCCTAATCTTCTTTGTTGCTCTTCTCTGCACTCTTTCTAGAGTCTCCACATCTTTTCTACATCGTGGTGACAAAAACTGAATGCAGTATTCCAAGTGTGGCCTTACCGAGGCATTATAAAGTGGTATTAAGACTTCACGTGATCTTGATTCTATCCCTCTGTTTATGTAGCCTAGAACTGTGTTGGCTTTTTTGGCAGCTGCTGCACACTGCTGGCTCCTATTTAAGTGGTTGTCCACTAGGACTCCAAGATCCCTTTCACAGTTACTACTGTTGAGGAAGGTACCACCTATACTATACCTATGCATCAGTGGTGGGTTCCTGCTGGATCGCACCGGATCGCGCGCGCTCCCTTTCAGCGCTCCACCTGGCTTGCGCGCTCCCTTTCAGCGCTCCACCTGGCTTGCGCGCTCCCTTTCAGCGCTCCACCTGGCTCTCGCGCTCCCTTCCGGCGCTGAAACCGGAAGTACAGTCTTGCCCCGCCCCTGGCGAAGCAACGCCGCCTGTCTGCGCTCCACCAGCTCGGCTGGGAACGGAGATGTTTCCTCAGCGGAGCCGCTGAGGAAACATCTCCGTTCCCAGCCGAGCTGGTGGAGCGCAGACAGGCGGCGTTGCTTCGCCAGGGCCGGGCAAAACTGTACTTCCGGTTTCAGCGCCGGAAGGGAGCGGGAGAGCCAGGTGGAGCGCTGAAAGGGAGCGCGCAAGCCAGGTGGAGCGCTGAAAGGGAGCGCGCAAGCCAGGTGGAGCGCTGAAAGGGAGCGCGCAAGCCAGGTGGAGCGCTGAAAGGGAGCGCGCGCGATCCGGTGCGATCCGGGAGGAACCCACCACTGCTATGCATTTAGTTTTTCTTGCCTAAATTTAGAACCTTACTCTTTTCACCATTGAATTTCATTTTCTTAGATAGTGCCCAATGTTCAGATTTGTCAAGATCCTTCTGTATCTTAAGCCTATCTTCTGGAGTGTTGGCTATTCCTGCCAGGTTGGTGTCATCTGCAAATTTGATGAGTTCCCCATTTATTCCCTCATCCAAATCATTGATGAAGATGTTGAAGAGTACTGGGCCCAAAACAGAGCCTTGGGGTACTCCACTGCATACTTCCCTCCATGTAGATGCAGTTCCATTGAGAACTACACGTTGAGTGCGGTTGGTCAGCCAGTTACGAATCCATCTGGTGGTGATGCTGTCCAACCCACATTCTTCTACTTTATCTAGTAGTAGGTTATGGTCTACCTTATCAAAAGCCTTACTGAAGTCCAAGTAAACTATATCGACGGCATTTCTCTGGTCCACTAATTTTGTGACTTTGTCAAAGAATGCAGTAAGATTAGTCTGGCATGATCTGTTTTTGACAAACCCATGTTGGCTTTTGGCTATTACTAGTCTCCCTTCATTTATTTATCAGCACAAATGCAACACAAAAATGGTTTCCTGCCTGGAAGGTAAAAGGGAAGCAGTATGCTCCCTCCCATATTTGGGCATACCAGGTGCTTTGACATAACACTTTATATGTATATGTACATGTCTATGTCTTATGTCTGTCTATCCAACTCCTGGGCCTTGAGTTTGACACTCCTAGCAAGAGTGCAAAGAAGAGGAACCAATATGATGAGGGGACTGGAGGCTAAAACCTACGATGAACGGTTGCAGGAACCTGGCCTGGCTAGTCTAGTGGAGAGAAGGACCAGGGGAGACAGGATAGCATCTTCCAGTATTTGAGGGGCTGCCCCAGAGAGGAGGGGAATCAAGCTATTTTCCAAAGTATCTGAAGGCCAGACAAGGAATAAGGGATGGAAACTAATTAAGGAGAGAAGCAACTTAGAACTGAAGGTGAAATTTCCTGACAGTGAGAACAATGAATCAGTGGAACAGAAGTTGCCTCCAGAAGTTGTGAATTCTCCAACACTGGAAGTTTTTAAGAAGATGTTGGATAGCCATTTGTCTGACGTGGTGAAGGGTTTCCTGCCTAAGCAGGGGGTTGGACTAGAAGACCTCCAAGGTCCCTTCCAACTCTGTCATTCTATATCAGGGGTGTCCAAACTTGGCAACTTTAAGACTTGTGGACTTCAACTCCCAGAATTCTGGGAGTTGAAGTCCACAAGTCTTAAAGTTGCCAAGTTTGGATACCCCTGTTCTATATTCTATAACCCCTACTATTAAAACAGAAAAAAAGAGTTCCCCGTATAATAATCCCATCAGAATGGGTTAGTTGTCTTGGATTCATTGTTCAAGTAACCCTCAATTTACAATCATTCATTTCGTCACTATTCAAAGTTACAATGGCGTGAAAAAAGTTGTTTATAACTCTTTTTCACCCTTGTGACCGTTGCAGCATTCCACACGGTCACATGATCAAAATTCACACGCCTGGCAACTGGTTCATATTTATGACGGTTGTGGTGTCCCCCAGAGTGGGGAAAGTTCACTGAACAACCTTGTTACTAATTTAGCAAGTGCAGTGATACACTTAACAACTGTGGCAAGGAAGATTATTAAAATGGAGCAAAACTCACTTAACAACTCTTATTTAGCAGTGAAAATGTTGGGCTCAGATGTGGTCATAAGTTGAGGAGTACCTGTATTGCAAAAAGAGAGGAAAGATTACTTTAAAATAGCTTACTTTAAAAACAGGAGCCTTGTATTTAATTCATCATGTTGGAGGGATGAGAGAAGGTTTTTTTTTCAAAAAAAACCCTGGAATTTGAGGCCTCATGTCATATTTAGAATCTTATTCCTATTGGGGAGAACGTTCTTTAGCAGGAGTCCTTGGCTTACAACCACAATGGAGACCAACATTTGTCTTTTGCTGGGTGAGACATTGGAGAAGTGAACTTTGTCCCATTTCGCTACCTTTCTTGCCGCCGTTCTTAAGAGAATCGCTGCAGTTGTTCAGTTAGTGACATGGTCGCAAAATGGGATCACGTCACCTTGGGATACCGCAATATGAGTCCATTGCCCAGCGTCTGAATTTTGATCTTGTGACGAAGAGAATGCTGCAACAGTCGTAAGTGTGAAAAACAATCAAAAGTCTCTTTTTTCAATGCCTTTGTAACTTCGAATCAGTGGCGGGTTACAGGCGGTACGCCCCAGTACGGGCCTACCGGAGCCTGCCCGGAGCACCGGATACCGTTCCGGTACGGTGCTACGGTGCCCACCTACCCGCCTGAACTCCTTACCTGTTTTTTAAGGCGTCCGTATTTCCGCGCACCTGCATGGCGCATACAGCGCCTGCGTGACGCTCCGCTGGGCAGCTGGAGCGTTGCGGAGGTTTGTGGAAGCGGTAAGACGCATGTGTGTGCTGCACGCTTCCATGTGGACGCCACTGGGATCCGGAACCCACCACTGCTTCGAATGGTCATTAACCTGTTGTTACGTCAAGCAGTGACTGGTGGAAAATTGCCCCAAGAGATGGTTTGAGTTAACCATCAGCAGTTTTGAAGATTTGAGAGGGGAACTAGTCCCAGGGGTGGGATTCAAAAATTTTAGCAATTAGTTTTCTGCCCAGTTGCTGGATGAGTGTGGCCATGGTGGGCATGCCCTACTTGGCCTCTTGAACCATGCTTTGTGTGGGGGGGCAGTGTTTTCATCCTCCCCAGGTTCTGTAGGCTTTCCTTGAGCCTCCGGGAGGACAAAAACGGCCCCTCCTGGACTCGGGAGGCCCTCCGGAGACTGGAAACAGGCCCATTTTCAGAATTCTGGAACTCCCGGAAGGCCCGTTTTTCCTCCTCTCAAGGCTCCGGAGGCTTTTCTCGAGCCTCCGGGAGGAGGAAAACAGCCTCCCCTGGGCTCGGGAGGCCCTCCGGAGAGGGAAACAAGCCTGTTTCCGAACTTCCAGAACTTCTGGTAGGCCCATTTTCCGTGCAGACCTTGCACTCCTGGGAGGGTTTGGAGGGGCCAGCCAGTCCTTCTAAGTACTGGTTTGGCGAACCAGGTGTAAAATTAGCATCCGGTTCGGTCGAACCGGCTGAATCCCACACATAGCTAGTCCACTTCCATAGCTATTGAGACTTTTATCATGCAGCCTTGGCCGCCATTTTGACTTTTTTGCCCCCTGATGATGTTCTTGAGAGAGCGGCTCTATCGGTAGTGAATATAAGCGAGGCTGGGGTGTCTGCTGGCTACATTGAAAAATTGTCGCAAAGGGCTTATGAGAATATGATTAAAATTCCACCCAGAAACGTTTAAAAAGTCCGAAAATACTTTCCCGGGATACTGTATTCATGGCCTTATCTTCCAAATAACATTTTGATCTACCCAGCATAGGTTTATAGCGTCTCGCTTCCTCCAGAGACCAATTTTTTGAGAGAGCCACTTCATTTGGAAATGCGGGGATAAAAATGCATTAGAAAGGCAACAGGGAAGATCTGCCTTTGATCAAAACGTATGCCAAGAGGAGAGAAGTCGCGTTAGAAAAAGTTGGAAAAGTTTTTTGATGTGGGTGTGGATGTGTGGAGGGGGGGTATTGTTGGTTATGGGGTAGGACTCTGCTTTGGCCTGTATAAGAAGTGCTAAGCATCGCTCTGCTCTCGTAGAAGGGTCTTTGTAAATTAATGTCGGCCCTTTCAAGAGTTTAAGAGTCAACTCCCAGAATTCCCCAGCCAGCCTGCATGGACTTCTAAGTACTCCCAGAATTCCCCAGCCATCATGAGGGAACATCAAATCCCAGAATTCCCTGGTCAATATATGAGGACTTCAACTCCCAGAATTCCTCAGCCAGCATGCACAGATTTAAACTCCAGGAATTCCCCAGCCAGCATGCACAGATTTAAACTCCCAGAATTCCCCAGCCAGCATGCACAGATTTAAACTCCAGGAATTCCCCAGCCAGCATGCACAGATTTAAACTCCAGGAATTCCCCAGCCAACATGCACAGATTTAAACTCCCAGAATTCCCCAGCCAACATGCACAGATTTAAACTCCCAGAATTCCCCAGCCAACATGCACAGATTTAAACTCCCAGAATTCCTCAGCCAGCATGCACAGATTTAAACTCCCAGAATTCCCCAGCCAGCATGCACAGATTTAAACTCCAGGAATTCCCCAGCCAACATGCACAGATTTAAACTCCCAGAATTCCCCAGCCAACATGCACAGATTTAAACTCCCATAATTCCCCAGCCAACATGCACAGATTTAAACTCCCAGAATTCCCCAGCCAACATGCACAGATTTAAACTCCCAGAATTCCCCAGCCAACATGCACAGATTTAAACTCCAGGAATTCCCCAGCCAACATGCACAGATTTAAACTCCCAGAATTCCCCAGCCAACATGCACAGATTTAAACTCCCATAATTCCCCAGCCAACATGCACAGATTTAAACTCCCATAATTCCCCAGCCAACATGCACAGATTTAAACTCCCAGAATTCCCCAGCCAGCATGCACAGATTTAAACTCCAGGAATTCCCCAGCCAGCATGCGTGGACTTCAGCTCTTCGGCTCCCAGAATTCCCTGGTCAGTATATGACGACTTCAACTCTCAGAATTCCCCAGCCATCATGAGGGAACATCAAATCCCAGAATTCCCTGGTCAATATATGAGGACTTCAACTCCCAGAATTCCCCATCCATTATGCATAGACTTCAACTCCCAGAATTCCCCATCCATTATGCATGGACCAACTCCCAGAATTCCCCAGCCAGCATGCGGAGTGGATTAAATTTAAACCTTGTCTTTTAGATTCCTTTTTGATAATGTTACCTGAAGCCTTATGAAAAGAGACTTAATCTCACGGCTTGGAGAACGTTGTAGGGGGAAAAAATGCCATTGAATTCCTTTTCATTGTGGTCTTGCATTAAATTCCCATCCTTAAAGATACCATTTTGACAAGATTCTACTTTACAAAACAGCTGAAAAATGCTTCCCTCAAAGAAAGGTATTAAGTAAGGAAGACAATGAAAATTCAATGGTGAAAAAAGTAAGGTTCTACAATTAGGCAAGAAAAACAAAATGTACAGGTACAGTATAGGTCCAGGAAGGCGAAGCTGTGGCACGCAGGTATTTCCTTGTATAACAAGGGTGTCCAAACTTGGGAACTTTTAAGACTTGTGGACTTCAACTCCCAGAATTCCCCAGGTGGGGAATTCTGGGAGTTGAAGTCCACAAGTCTTAAAAGTTCCCAAGTTTGGACACCCCCTGTTGTACAGCTTCGCGCTTGGAAGCTATCAACCTGGCAACTATCCAAGGACTGATAAGGTCTGTGATTGCAATTCACACTTTTAAAGGCTGTTTGCCGGGACTTTTGCTGGATGTGAATGCGAGGAATTCACATTAGCCAAAAAAAAAGAGTTTTTGTTTTTTTTCGGGACAAGAAGTCTGCTTTGTGATTTGGTGAAGCCCAGCTCAGACCAAGCTCCCTTAACCAATGTCTCACCTAACAACAGAGGTTTGGGGCTGAATTGTGGTCATACATGAACAACTATCTTCTGGACAAACAGTTCAAAAATCAAATTAAAACCATCCAGGTCTGAGCCTCAGGTAGTGGCAGAAGCATCTGGGCAGTTGCTCTGATGCGACGTGCCAATTTATCCGAGCAATACAATACAATAGCAGAGTTGGAAGGGACCTTGGAGGTCTTCTAGTCCAACCCCCTGCCTAGGGAGGAAACCCTATACAGTTTCAGACATATGGCTATCCAACATCTTCTTAAAGACTTCCAGTGTTGGGGCATTCACAACTTCTGGAGGCAACTTCTGTTCCACTGATTCATTGTTCTCACTGTCAGGGAATTTCTCCTCAGTTCTAAGTTGCTTCTCTCCTTGATTAGTTTCCACCCTTTGCTTCTTGTTCCACCCTCAGGTGCCTTGGAGAATAGTTTGACTTCCTCTTCTTTGTGGCAACCTCTGAGATATTGGAAGACTGCTATCATGTCTCCCCTGGTCCTTCTTTTCATGAAACTAGACATACCCAGTTCCTGCAACCGTTCACGTTTTAGTCTCCAGTCCCCTAATCCTCTTTGTTGCTCTTCTCTGCACTCTTTCTAGAGTCTCCACATCTTTTCTACATCGTGGTGACCAAAACTGGATGCCGTATTCCAAGTGTGGCCTTACCAAGGCCTTATAAAGTGGTATTAACCCTTCAAGTGATCTTGATTCCATCCCTCTGTTGATGCAGCCTAGAATTGTGTTGGCTTTTTTGGCAGCTGCTGCACACTGCTGGCTCCTATTTAAATGGTTGTCCACTAGGACTCCAAGATCCCTCTCCCAGTTACTACTGTTGAGCAAGGTATTACTTATACTGTACCTGTGCATTCCATTTTTGTTGCCTAAATGTAGAACCTTACTCTTTTCACCGTTGAATTTCATTTTGTTAGAGAGCAAGGTGAGCTGACTCCGTTCCCAAAACGAAGGAGAACTCCCACCATCTAATCTGCGGGTGCTGTTATCTTTGCAAATTGGATAAATCGGTGTAATGCAAAGAATAAAAAAATTGCCCCATTAGCCAGCCGAGAACATTGCGGAGCAGTTCAAAAGAAGGGAGGAGGGGGAACCATTAAAGGGGGGAGGGCTGATTGGCGGAAGCGACACCCCCTCTTTCCACTGCTGTTACGTGCGATGTGAGAGCTGCCACTTGTCAACAGAAGCAGGCAGGGAGAGGTCACACTTGCGTTACAAGCCTGGGAAGATGCACAAACAGGTATAGGAAGTCTTTGAGTTACGACTGCGATTGAGGCCCCCCAATTTCTGTTGCTAAGTGATACGTTTCTTAGGTCAGTGTTGCCCCATTTTACGACTTTTCTTGCCACCGTTGTTAAACAATTCGCTGCCGTTGTTAAGTGCGTAACGTGGTTGAGGAGTGAATCTGTCTTCCCCACTGAGTTTGCTTGTCAGAAGGTCTCCAAAGGGGATGATGTGACCCCAGAATACTGCAACGGTCATAAACACGAGTCAGACCCGAATTTTGATCCCAGTGACCGTGGGGATGCTGAAAACGGTCGTCAGTGTGAAAAATGACTTCTTTCAGTGTGTTGAACGGTCCCTGAACTCACTGTTGCAAGCCGAGGAGTGCTTATAGTCAAAAAGAAGAAACGTGCGTTGCGCCCAGTGCTAACCAACCCTTTTCTCCTCGGGAAAACAATCAACATGAAAGGAGAAGCGTGGATCGAAGGCCCATCTCACCTCTGCCTTCCCCAAAAGAAATGATCAATGGGAGCTAAGCAGGCTGCCCACCATGACCCGCGCCCCAGATGGGATCCATTAACATTCCCCGCCCCGTCAGACTAGGTTTACCAACCACCTGGAACAATGCCGCCGATGTTGGCTTATTGGGTTTTCTTTCTCCTCGGCGCTCCTTGGGTCCCCATCTGTGGCAGAGATCACCTTCAGCTTCGCCTGCCCACTCGGCACTGTCATCTGGTGCCTTTCAGAAGTGGCTCCTTTGCTTTGACGAGCCGCTAAATGAATTATAAATCAAAGGCGAGCATCAGGGGAGCCCGGAGCGGCCTCGGCGGCTCCATTACGGTAACCAGGCACTATCTTGGCTTGGCGCACGCTATTAACTCGGCTAGAGGTCCCCAATTGCTTAAATAGCTTGAATTATCTCAGTCTCTTGTCTCTGCTGGCCCCCACCCCTTCGGCAATTACCGGCAGATAGGACCATGGTTTGAAGAGAGACGGCTTGTTCTGAGTGGGCAAACCACGGGGGGGAGGGGGGGCTAACTGTAAGGTACCCAGATGCCAGTGCAAACAGGAGGAATTTAACTTAGAGGCAGGATGTAGGTTAAGGTAAAGGTTCCCCTCGCACATACGTGCCAGTCATTCCTGACACTAGGGGGCGGTGCTCATCTCCGTTTCAAAGCCGAAGAGCTAGCGCTGGCCGAAGACGTCTCCGTGGTCATGTGGCCGGCATGACTCAAGGCTGAAGGTGCACAGAATGCCGATCCCTTCGCACCAAAGGTGGTTCCTATTTTTCTACTTGCATTTTTTGCCTGCTTTCGAACTGCTAGGTTGGCAGAAGCTGGGACAAGCAACGGGAGCTCACTTCGTTACGTAGCGCTAGGGATTCGAACAGCCGAACTGCCAACATTTCTGATCGACAAGCTTAGTGTCCCCTTGTAGGTTACCCTCTAACAAAGCCCCTGTACAGGTGTTCCTAGACTCATGGCAGGTTGTTTAGTGACCGTTTGAAGTTCCAATGGCCCTGAAAAGAGGGACTTGCGACCATTTTTCATACTTATGACCGTTGCAGCATCCCTGTGGTCACCTGATTTACATTTGTATGCATGGCAACCGGTTCACGTTTATGACGGTTGCAGTGTCCTGGGGTCACATGATTTCTTTTTGGGGACATCTGACAAGCAAGTTCACTTAACAACCGTGTTACTAATTTAACAACTGCAATGATTCACTTAACAAATGTGGAAGGAAAGTCATAAAATAAGGCAAAACTCACGTAACAAATTCTTCACTTAGCGACATAAGTTAAGTGCATTGTGGTCATAAGTCAAGGACTACCTGTATAGTACTGTTTCTCAACTTTGGCAGATTTAAGATCTGTAGACTTCAACTCCCAGACTTCTTCAACCAGCATGCTGTGCGAGGGAATTCTGGGAATTGAAGTCCACATATGCTGGCTGGAGAATTCTGGGAGTTGAAGTCCACACATCCTAAGCCTGTCAAGTTGAGAAATAACATTAGCAGCTTCGGGACTGGTTGGACTGCGGATGGGAGACCACCAGGAGTTCCCGAGCATGAGTTAACCAAGGCTGCTAAAAAAAAAACCACACCTCAGAAGAAACAGCATTCTGAGACTTATACCATACAATACCAGAGTTGGAAGGGACCTTGGAGGTCTTCTAGTCCAACCCCCTGCCTAGGCAGGAACCCTATACCGTTTCAGACAAATGGCTATCCAACATCTTCTTAAAGACTTCCAGTGTTGGGGCATTCACAACTTCTGGAGGCAACTTCTGTTCCACTCATTAATTGTTCTCACAGTCAGGAAGTTTCTCCTCAGTTCTAGGTTGCTTCTCTCCTTGATTAGTTTCCACCCATTGCTTCTTGTTCTACCCTCAGGTGCCTTGGAGAATAGCTTGACTCCCTCTTCTTTGTGGCAACCCCTGAGATATTGGAAGACTGCTATCATATCTCCCCTAGTCCTTCTTTTCATTAAGCTAAACATATCCAGTTCCTGCAACCGTTCTTCATGTTTGAAGTTGAAGTCCACACATCTTAAACTTACCATGGTTGAGAAACACCACTCTAACTTTAGCAACTTGGTTGTGGCCTGCCAGTGGCCAGTGGAGCTGGCAGCAGATTCGGACAGTGAGGAGGTTGGGGAAGAAGATGGGCCAGTCTTGGAGTCTGGGGGAGGCTCTTACGAGGGCTCTGTGTCGAAGGCAGAGAGGGGCCAGAGCATGGTGGGTTGCAGGTGGTACACCCCGCTATGGGCGTACTGGTGCGCCCCGGAGGGACCACCTGCCTGCCTGCCGTCTTTACCTGTATTTGAGCTCTTCAGGGCTTCCGCACTATGGAGCGTACGGCGCCTGTGTGACGCTCTCCCGAGCAACTGGAGTGTCGCGGAGGCCTCGTGGAGCATCGCAGGAAGTAAGAATGCTTGCACGCGCTGCGCAAGTTCATGTGGTAGCTGCCTGGCACCGTGCCAGTTGCAACAGGATCCGGAACCCACCACTGGGCCAGAGCGGTATGCCAGTTATCAGCTGCCTTCGGAGTCAGACATCAGTGGGGCAGAAGAACAGCTGGAGCCTGTTCCCAGTGTGCACATGTGCAGAGATGCCAGAGAAAGGAACAGCTAAAGAACAGGGGTGGACTTGGGAGTAAAGCCACAGGTGGATGATGAATGTCCCCTCCCATGAGAAATAAAAGAGGAGCGACAGGGGAGTGGAGTTTGCAGGAGACAATTAGTTCCCTTCATTGGTTGGTGACTCTCCAAGACTCCTTGCCAAGTTCTGCAGAGATCAGCCTGGCAGCTCTCCAAGCCAGAGAAGGTCTGTGACTGTAAATCCTCCCTGGAAAGACTTTGCTGGATGTGAATGAGCGGAATTCACAGTAAACTAATAAAAGGGGTTTTTTTGTCGGGACAAGAAGTTTGCTTCATGCTCTCGGGAAGCCTCAGTCAGAACACTGTTTGGGGTGTGGATGGGCGACCACCAGGAGTTCCTAGGCATCAATTAACCAGGGCTGCTGGAAAAAAACACCCCATTAAAAAAAACAGCATGGATTGCTGGGGAATTCTGGGAGTTGACGTCCACATATCCTAAACTTGCAAAAGATTGCAAAAGAGGGATCTGCAATCTGTGGGGCTGGCCCTCTTCCCCAGCTCCTTCCCCTCTCTTCTGCCCAGTGGAGTGGGGGGACGATGCTTTGATCAACATTGCGCCTGGCTTCCCACTGAACAATGCCCGGGCGCATCACACAGATACTTAGAAATGCTCCTGAAGAGCTTCACGGGGTTGTTTTCATTGTATAACAAATATTGATTATCGTCTTTCCTTTCGGGATTCCACAATGCTTGTTGGTCCTCATTTATATGTGAAAGCTCCGTCTCGCATTTCCTTTGGGAGTTCCCAAAGTGCCCTCCTCCGATCTCTCTCTCTCTCTTCCGTGCCTGGATGCCAACCCCTTCCCCTCCACGCCTCCCACCTTAGATTCAGATCAGCCGACGGAGCTGGAACGCGATGGGATAATTTGTCATTCTCCGTAAACCTGAAGCTTTAATATGATTTCTTCGCTGAGACGGAGCAGGTTCTACAAACACAGCCATTGTGGTTTGTTAATCTAGGTCAGGAATGGTGAACCTTTTCGGCAACGAGTCCCCAAACAAGAATGCATGTGTGCGTGCCGGGAACCCAAAGGCCAGCTGGCTGGCACGCTCATGCCTGGTTTTTGGCTGGTTTGGGGGGTTTTTTTGGATTGTTTTCTGGGCCACTTTCGGGCTGTTTTCCTGTTTTTTGGTCGTTTTCAGGCCATTTTTCAAGCTGTTTGCAACCCGTTTTTTGGGCCTGAAAAATGCCCCCTGAAAGTCCCCAAAACTGCCAGAAAAACGGGCTGTTTTCAAGCCCTTTTCCTGTTTTGGGGGCATTTTTCAGGCTGTTGTCAGGCCATTTTTGGGCCTGAAAAACACCCACCCCCCCCCCGAAAGGCCCCAAAACAGCCAGAAAAACGTGCCGTTTTTCAGTCCGTTTTCCGGCGCCCGGGAATACCAGTTGGCTGGTGCACCGGAAAGCAGAAGAGCAACTGGCGATGGTGCGTGTGTCCACAGACAGGACTCTGCATGCCACCTCTGACACGCGTGCCATAGGTTCGCCATCACGGATCTAGGTCGAGGGTCTCTCTGGTTGTCTGAAGCGGTTTTCTTTCATTGTTTATTAGCTGTATGAAAGCTAGTTGGGTGTAGCAGTTAAAGCAGCTGGCTAGAAAGCAGGAGGTCCTGAGTTTAAATTCTACCTTAGGCAGGAGTTCTGCAGGATGATTTTGGGTCAGTCCCCCCCCCCTCTCCCTCAGCCCTAGGAAGGAGGAGAAGCAATGCCAAAATCTTATCAAGGGGACGCACGTTTTATGAATTTTATAATCTGCCTTTCCTTTAGAGTAGGGGTCTCCAAACTAGGCAACTTTTAAGACTTGTGGACTCCAACTCGCACAATTCGTCTGCCAGAAAGCTCCCAGAGGAATCCTGGGAGATGAAGTCCACAAGAGGTCCATGCTGCCAGAGGAATCCTGGGAATTGAAGTCCACAAGTCTTAAAAGTTGCCAAGTTTGTAGACCCCTTGCTGCAGAACGTGGGTGTCAAACTTGCAGCATCACGTTTTCATCATGTGACATTTCGTGATGTTTTTCTCCCTTTGTGGAGCTGAGACGGGCGTGGCCTGTGTGTGATGCCTCTGGCCTCTTGGGCCGCCAGTTTGACATCCCTGCTCTAAAACATCAGTGAGGCATTTCCCCCAAAACATCCATCTTTTGAGGTAGGCTTTGGTTGAGACAAAGACTGGCCCACAGTCACCCATTTGCAGAGCTGAATTGGGATTTAAACCCGATTAACAGAGTTGGAAGGGACCTCACAGGTCATCTAGTCCAACCCCCTGCTCAACCTCTCCACTTCTGGTCCAGTTACTCTAACCACTACGCCACGCTGGAGGTTTTTTTTTGTAGTTAAGTATGCTTTTGATGAATTTATGGGGTAAATTGTAATATTCTGTGTCTGGATTTGGTTTAGCGTACTTCATGAACTCAGGCACGGTGCTTTGTAAACCATGATTTAAGTAAACTAATTGTAGCTTGTTGAGTTAAAAGAAAAGAAAACCATGGCATAGTTTGTGATGCATTTAGCACTTACAGATATAATAGATCAACAGCTCCTAAATACTAAAAAACAGATGAGAAGGTAGTCATCTCTTTATTTTCTAAAAAAATGAAAACAAAACACCATTACCATAATGACGAAGCTTTCTGTTCAAAATATATATCTACATCTAAATGCATTTTAAGCTAGCTAGAGAGTGTTCAAAAACAGTAATTAAAACAGGAGTTGTCATTTAGATCCTGGTGGTTTTTATTGTTGTTGTTTTTTTTAAAAAAGCAACATAACATCAGAAAATCTGGATCGATGCTCAACCAAGTAAAATCTGAGACTTTTTTCTTTCTTTTTTAAAAAAAATTCAAATAGCATTTTTTAAACAGTCCTGGTTTTGTTTTTATGGTTATTGGGGTTTTTTTTGCATTTAAAGGCAAACCTTACTTGGCGCAACAGTTTCGGATATGGGCATAAAACTGTTTTCTGATGTGGGTTGGGAATGGCTTTTGATTTTTAGTTTTCTGTCTCCCTCTGTGCCCTTTTTTTTAACCCTTGAGGACTCTCCGTTTTAAAGAAGAAGCTGCTCAGAAGGAAAGTATGTGGTAGGGCAGGGGTGTCCAAACTTGGGAACTTTAAGACTTGTGGACTTCAACTCCCAGAATTCCCCAGCCAGCTATGCTGGCTGGGGAATTCTGGGAGTTGAAGTCCACAAGTCTTAAAGTTCTCAAGTTTGGACACCCCTGCCATAGAAGAAGCAGAGAGAGTGACAGCTGCCAGTCGATTCGTTTTGACTTCCTGGAGAAAGAGATGACATTGGCAAATTTCTCTCCTTGGTTCAACTCTAGCTGGCTGGGGAATTCTAGGAGTTGAAATCCACAAGTCTTAAAGTTCCCAAGTTTGGACACCCCTGTGGTAGGGGAAAGAGGAGGCTAGTGAAATACAGGTAGTCCTCGATCATTTAGTGACCGTTTAAAGTTATAACAGCACTGAAAAAAGTGACTTCTGAAAATCAGAACAATGAATTAAGTGGAATAGTTTGCCTCCTGCAGTTGTATGCCTCCAGAAGTTGTGAATGTTCCAACACTGAAAGTTTTTAAGAAGATGTTGGATATCCATTTGTTTGAAGTGGTATAAGGTTTTCTGCCTAAGAAGGGGGTTCGACTAGAAGATCTCTAAGGTCCCTTCCAACCCTGTTGTTCTATTCTATTCTTCATTCTAATATTTCTCCTATTCTATTCTATTCTATTCTATTCTATTCTATTCTATTCTATTCTATTCTATGGGTCTCATAACTGGAGGGGACGAATCAGCATACAGGGAAGAAGTACAGAAGGTATCCGCATGGTGCTCAAGAAACAACTTACATCTAAACAGAGGGATGGAATCAAGATCACGTGAAGGGTTAATACCACTTTATAAGGCCTTGGTAAGGCCACACTTGGAATCCTGCATTCAGTTTTGGTCGCCACAATGTAGAAAAGATGTGGAGACTCTAGAAAGAGTGCAGAGAAGAGCAACAAAGATGATTAGGGGACTGGAGACTAAAACATATGAAGAACGGTTGCAGGAACTGGGTATGTCTAGCTTAAGAGAAAGAAGGACTAGGGGAGACATGATAGCAGTCTTCCAATATCTCAGGGGTTTCCACAAAGAAGAAGGAGTCAAACTATTCTCCAAGGCACCTGAGGGTAGAACAGGAAGCAATGGGTGGAAACTAATCAAGGAGAGAAGCAATTTAGGATTGAGGAGAAATTTCCTGACAGTGTGAACAGAAGTTGCCTCCAGAAGTTGTGAATGCCCCAACACTGGAAGTCTTTAAGAAGATGTTGGAGAACAATTTGTCTGAAACGGTATAGGGTTTCCTGCCTAGGCAGGGGGTTGGACTAGAAGATCTCCAAGGTCCCTTCCAACTCTGCTATTGTATTGTATTAAATACTAGTAAGACAAAGGAGATGGTGCTGGATTTCCGGAAGCACAGAGAGGAACCTGCCCCACTGTATATCGAGGGGGGCTGTGGGGAGAAGGTTTCCTCTTTTAAATTCTTGGGAGTGCTTATTAGTCAAGATCTCACCTGGGAAAACAAAACGTCTCTGGTGATTGGAAAGGCCCAACAGAGACTTCATTTCCTTAGAGTCCTGCGAAAAAAATCAGGTGGAACAAGGGCTGATGACCTCTTTCTATCGGTCCACCATAGAAAGTGTCCTCGCATATTGCATTACAGTATGGTAGGCTGGTTTAACAGCTGCGGACAGGAAGGCCCTACAGAGAGTGATCAATTTGGCACAAGAAACTATTGGTTACCCTCTGACACTGCTGGATGACCTCGCCAGGTCTCGCTGCTTTAGCAGAGTAAGGAAGATACTCAGAGGATTCACACCCTGGTCAGTGTCTCTTTGCACTTCAACCATCGGGCAGAAGGCATCAAAGTATAGCCAGCCAAACAAATAGGTTTAAAGATATCCTTTCTATCCTTGGCCTGTCAGACTTTTAAATACAACCACAATCACTCCACGCACGCGCTAGGTTTTTTTCTTTTTCTTTTTCTTTCTTTTTTCAGTTCTGTTATAATTTTGCACCACTGAGGTTAAAACCAATTTCGTTGTATTTATTTTGTACAATGACAATAAAGATTATATTTATTCTATTCTATTCTTCATTCTAATATGTCTCCTATTCTATTCCAACCCTAACCCTAACCCTATACTGTTCCAGACAAATGGCTATCCAGCATCTTCTTAAAGACTTCCAGTGTTGGGGCATTCACAACTTCTGGAGGCAACTTCTGTTCCACTGATTCATTGTTCTCACTGTCAGGAAGTTTCTCCTCAGTTCTAAGTTGCTTCTCTCCTTGATTAGTTTCCACCCATTGCTTCTTGTTCTACCCTTGGAGAATAACCATTTGACAAAGGTGGTATAGATAGTCCTTGACCTATGGCCACAGCTGAGCTTAAAATTCCTTCTGTTAAGTGAGACATCTGTTAAATGGGGATCACCTAACCCCCGGGATGCTGCAACCGTCATAAATATGAGTCAGTTGCCAAGCATCTGAATTTTGATCATATGATCATGGAGATGTAAGTGTGGAGGGGAAAGGATCACAAGTCCCTTTTTTCATGGCTGTTGTAAATTCGGTCAATAAACACACTGTCGTAAAGCGAGGACTCGCTGAATTTAAGGATAAGATCCCTGCAGGATCGAGGATTCTTGCTTTGTAGCCGTCTCCAACCCTCGGGAAGATGAGAGTTTTCATTCCCAGAATCCCGCCTGCCGATGGGGGAATTCTGGGTAGGTACCACCAGGAAAGGGGTGGAGCGGACGTCCGATGATTGCCTGCCGCGATTCCTGATTCCCCTCCTCTGTTTTCCGCAGCTGGTGCTGTTTTCCGGGAAGCTGAACACCATCGCTGCAGTGGTCACCATCTTCTTCCTGCTGGTTTACGCTACGGTGGATTTGGCCTGCCTGGCGCTCGAGTGGGCCTCCGCCCCGAACTTCAGGTACGTTGGAAGGAAGGGGGAAGGAGGAGATCTGCAAAGCACAGAATCGGTGAAGTACCTGGGAAGAGATTGGACAACCATTGGGGTTTCCTGCTTGAGCAGGGGGTTGGACTTAAAAAAGCACAAACACACACACACACAAACACATCCAAACTTTGGGGCGCCAGGGACCGCTTCCGTGGAGAGAGGTTCTTCCGTGGACGGGAGGGGGGGCGTGGTTTTGCATGCTGCCTGCATCCCATGTATGGGGCTTCTCTTGTTTGGCGCATTGGTTTCTGGTATGCCACTGCCTGGTACTGGTCCATGGTCCTCTTCCCTTCCCTTCCCTTCTTTTCTCTTCCCTTCCTTCCCTTCCCTACTCTTCCCTTCCCTTCTCTTCTTTTCCCTTCCCTTCTCTTCTTCCCTTCTGTTCCCTTCCCTACTCTTCCCTTCTCTTCTTTTTTTCTCCTCTTTTTCCCTTCTCTTCCCTTCCCTTCTTTTCTCTTCCCTTCCCTTCTCTTCTTTTCCCTTCCCTTCTCTTCTTCTCTTCCCTTCCCTACTCTTCCCTTCTCTTTTTTCTCCTCTTCTTCCCTTCTCTTCCCTTCCTTCCTTTCCCTACTCTTCCCTACTCTTCTCTTGTTTTCCCTTCTCTTTCCTTCCCTTCCCTTCTCTTCTTTTTTCTCCTCTTCTTCCCTTCTCTTTCCTTCCCTACTCTTCCCTTCTCTTCTTTTTTTCTCCTCTTCTTTCCTTCTCTTTCCTTCCCTACTCTTCTCTTCTTTTCCCTTCCCTTCTCTTCTTCCCTTCCCTACTCTTCTCTTCTTTTTTCTCCTCTTCTTCCCTTCTCTTTCCTTCCCTTCTCTTCCCTTCTCTTCTTTTCTTCTCCTCTTCTTCCCTTCTCTTCTCTTCCCTACTCTTCTCTTCTTTTCCCTTCCCTTCTCTTCTTCCCTTCCCTACTCTTCTCTTCTTTTTTCTCCTCTTCTTCCCTTCTCTTTCCTTCCTTACTCTTCCCTTCTCTTCTTTTCTTCTCCTCTTCTTCCCTTCTCTTTCCTTCCCTACTCTTCCCTTCTTTTCTTTTCTTCCCTTCTCTTCCCTACTCTTCTCTTCTTTTCCCTTCCCTTCTCTTCTCTTCTTCCCTTCTCTTCTCTTCCCTACTCTTCTTTTCCCTTCCCTTCTCTTCTCTTCTTCCCTTCTCTTTCCTTCCCTACTCTTCCCTTCTCTTCCCACTCTGTCAATTTTGAGGATGTTTTGAAAATGAGCAATCCACGCTTCGTATCTGGGCAAAGAACGGTGAGTGGGATTAGTTAAGAGAAGAAGAGACGTTGGTGTCTTTAAAAAATTGGCAACCTTATCAATCTTGAAAGGTTTATTTGCTGTTCAATGCCACGTCAACCATGAATCTCTGCCCCTTCCGCCCTCCGCGAGGTTTCTCCCGCCTCTCTCCCTCCTTTCCTTAATTGAAAGACAAGGCCTCATTAATATGAACAAAAGGATTAAGTGAAAATGAACTGAAAAAGAGGTTACCTTAAAAAGAAAGACACATCTGTCTCGGAGCTACGAAAAACACACTGGTGGTTTGGCAGTGATTGCTCTAAATATCATTGCAGAAAATTTCCCCCCATATTAAGTGGAATTTTTCCTCTGGTCTAATGCACTCCTTCATGGCAGCTAAATTGAGCCATTTTAAATCCAATTGTGTATATAGAGTCTGGTTCCCAGGGTAGTAGACACGGGAGGTGCTGCTTTTGCAAAATCAAAATCCTTTTTGCAAAATCCCACAAAGTTGGGCGAAGGATGGATTTTTTTTCCGGGCCCCTCCTCTCCACCTTGGAAGGACCCTCTCTGATTCCGGGGTGCTTTGATAATTGGGGGGGATTCTGATGATAAACACCCAAGAACTCCAGCATTTGGTTTGGGAAAGAGGCTTTTTTTGCTCGCAAGGAAAAATACACCTTGGTAACTGCTGATCTAAGACTGTTAAACTAGCCGACTCAGAGAGTCTTAATCAACACTGCAGGCTTTTAACATATTAGAATTTGTTAATTGATTAGATGCTTGTTATCTGTCTGCATCGTCAACCTCCCCTCCCTCTCTTCCTCTTCTTTTTCTCTTACCCTTTCTTCCTGTTTCTCTTCTCTCTCCTTTCTCCCTCCCTTTGTTTTTTCTTTCCTTCCTTCTTCCTTCCTCCCTCTTCTTCTTCCACTTCCTTCGTTTCTCTTACTTTCTATTCCTATTCTCCTTCCTTTCTTCCTTCTTCCTTCCTTTTTTCCTTCTTCCTTCCTTCCTCTTATTCTTCCCCTTTCTTCCTGTCTCTTACTCTCTTTTCCTGTTCTCTTTCCTTCCCTCCCTCCCTCCATCCCTCTCTCTTCCTCTGTCTCTTCTTCTTCTTTTTCTCTTCCCTATTTTTCCTGTTCCCCTTCTCTCCCCTTCCTTCTTCCTTCCCTGCCTTTGTCTTTCTCTCCTTCCCTCCCTTTTTCTTCTTCTTCCTCCCTTTCTTCCTGTTCTCTTTCCTTCCTTCCTCCCTTCCTTCCTCCCTTTCTTCCTGTTCTCTTTCCTTCCTCTTCCTTTCTCTTACCCTTTCTTCCTGTTTCCCTTCTCTCTTCTTTCTTCCTTCTTTCCTGCCTTTGTCTTTCCCTTTCTCCATCCACCCCTCCTCTTTTTCTTCTTCCTTCCTTTCTCTCTTTCTTCCTGTCCTCCTTCCTTCCCTCACTCCTTCCTTCCTCTTCCACCCTTTCTCTTACTCTTTCTTCCTGCTTTCCTCCCTCCCTCCCTCTTCCTCCCTTTCTCTTTTCTCTCTTTCCTTCCTTCCCCCTACACCTGTCTACCTATCTGCCCCCTGGCCTCTGAAGAAGTCAGTGCAGTTCCCCAAAACCTACGCATCCATTTCTCAGTTCGAAAGGAGTCGCCACGCTCCTCCTAAAGTTTGTCGCGGTCTTCCCTAAACGGGGCACAATCCCTCCATGAAAGAGACCAGCGGGCGCTCCCAAAAGGATCGCTCTCCAAAGAGGCCCGCAGTTCAGTTGTTTGAGACAGCCAGTCTGGGATTTGGAGTGTTAATTGGATCGGGAGCCTCTGATCAACCAGAGCTAATTAAAAGGACTAATTAAACGCAGTGTTTCTCAACCCTCAGCAACTTTTAAGATGCCTGGACTTCAATTCCCAGAATTCCCCAGCCAGCTATGCTGGCTGGGGAATTCTGGGAGTTGAAGTCCACATATCTTAACATAGCTGAGAAACACTGAATTAAAGAGCCTTTAAGGGGTGGCCATTTGGGAAATAATCCAACTTTTCTCCTTTTCTGGCAACTTTTTGCCTGAAAGTCGGTGTCAGCGTCCCAAGTAACCCCCCCTCACCCCCCAACGAAAGACGACTCCGAGGCCTGAAATTCCCTCAAAGCTCCATTTTATTAGAGATGTCACATTGGCACATCTGGGAAAACCCGAATCTGAAAGTGCCCAGGTTTTCCCCACCTAAACAAAAGCCCAAATCCCTTCCCCAACACCCTCACATCTGCCCCATGGCCCAATCAATGCACCATCCAAAACTGGAGATGCCTCCCAGTCACGCCCCTCCAGGTGCAGGGCAGGATGTCCTTGACTCTCTGAGAAAGGAATGTAACAGCTTCGCCTCCAGAAGTTGTGAATGTCCCAACACTGGAAGTCTTTAAGAAGATGTTGGATAGCCATTTGTCTGGAACTGTATAGGGTTTCCTGCCTAGGCAGGGGGTTGGACTAGAAGACCTCCAAGGTCCCTTCCAACTCTACTATTGTATTGTTATTTTGACTATATCTCTCTCCCAGACTCCCTATCATCCCCTCCCCTCCCATTTCACCACAGGATTGAATGTGGAAGGCCCAAGGCAAAAGATGGCGTCCAGGCCTGAGGCCATTTTTGGTGCCCGGCCTCCCTTTCTCCCCTGGACCCCATCTGCAAAATGCCCCTTCCCAGGAGTTTAACGTCTCGGTGGCCGTGGGGCCGTGTTGAGGGCCTCCCCCTCCTTCTCCCAGCTTTCCCCTCTGTTAGTAAAAGGGGTGGGTGGGGGGGAAGACCCCCGGTGATCAATTTCTCCTCCAGCTAATCCCATCAAGGCAGCGCATCGCCTGTGTAATAAGCATTTATGATCCTGTTTAAAAAGCTTTCGCCCTTGAGCAAATATCCAGAAAAAAGATCAAGAAGGAAGGGGGGGGAAATCAAAGGCAGGGGGGAACAGAAGAGGAAAACACACAAACACGCACGCACACAAACACAGACACACACACAAACACACACACACCCTCCGTGGCGTTCAGCTCTTTGCAGTGAATTTATGGGTCTGATCCGTTCTCCGAGGGAGGCAGCCTGCCAAAGTTTCTTTTATAATGGAGCGGAGTTTACATTAGTGGTAATTAAACTGAGCGGGAGCAGGAGTCAGACGGGAGGGAACGGGGAGGAAAAACTGTGTGTGTGTGTGTTTTGTGCATGTAGGAGTGGCATTCCTGGAAGAGCTTTTGCTGGGTGTGCTTGTGCGTATCGGCGCACCGCTTTGCCGCAGCTTTACACAGTTCTGGAAGAGCAGGAGGTGAAAAATAGGGAGCTAGCATGCAGAGGTTTTAAAAGGCAGCATTTGTTTGACCTGGGGCAAACACACAAGTCAATCGTGTGTGTATGTGTGTGCTTTTTTTTTTGCACGTTTTCAGTTCTTTTATACGTTTTTTTTTTTTTTAAGTGAGTGGAAAACCAGGGGTGGCCAGTCCTTTTAGGTTGAATGCCTGCATATAGCAACACAATACATATGCAAAAGATTCTGCTTTAGTTGTTTCTCCTCCTCTTCCTCCTCCTCCTTGTGAGATCTTTCTCAGCTATGTTCACCCAATTTTAATTTGATTTCCAAAGACAGCCAACAATGTGTCCTGACTTCATTGTCACATGATGAAAATTCAGAAGCTTGGCAACTGACTCGTATTTATGACGGCTGCAATGTTTCCAGGGTCAAGTTGATCCCCTTTCACGTCTTTCTGACAAAGTAAGTCAATGGGGCAGCTGGATTCACTTAACAACCGTGTGATCCCCTGAACGACTGATGTCATTCCCTTAACCCACTGCGGCAAGAAAGGTCATAAAACGGGGGCAGACGCCACTTCGCAAATGTTTCATTTAGCAGCATAAATTTTGGAGCTCAGCAGTGGTCGTAACTTGAGGATTGCCTCTATCTTATTTGGTCACATTTTTGAAGCCGCCCATAACTCTAACGAGGGGTTGTGGGGAGAAGAACGGGACTCTGAGCAACGTAGAAAGAAATCATTCAAACACAAAAACGCGATGTTAAATCGTTGAAAAAAAAAATAGCAAGGACGATCAAAACTGTCAAAAGTTAATTAAAAAGGCAGAAATTTGGTTCAAAAACACCAGGAAAAATTCACAAGCCTCAAGTTTTATTATTCAAACCCTGATGCTTTATTTGAGCGCGGCCTGGTCAGTATTTTCTTTAAAGCGCAATCTTCCATTCCAGAATAAAAGCAGACAAGGAGCTTTTAAAGGCAAGGGTTAAATTGCATTTTCTCTCTCCAAACTGTCTGCATTGATTATAATATTTGGATCAAAGGAGGGCATAACGTCAGGGCCAGAATACAGATTTTTCTCCTTTTTTAAAGTGGAAAAGGCGAGTGAGGTCATGGAAGGCGTGCTGGTCGTTGATTTATGATATCTGAGGAAGTTGCACCCCGTATTTCTGGCTCCGGAAGTCCAACCACATCAGCTAAGATAACGGCGTGGAATAAAAATACCACCTAAAACCAACTCGGAGCAAAGCAGGAGGCGAAAAATGAAAGAAAGGAAAATGAAACAAGGAGCCGGCAAAAATCAATCAGGAATAAAATTAAGGAGTGTTGCAGAATTAAAAAAAAGTAGCAAGACAGCCAGATCAGTGTTTTTCAATCTAAGCATTTTGAAGATGGGTGTGGACTTCAAATCCCAGAATTCCCCAGCCAGCAGAGTAGATTTTAAGTTGAGGAAGGTTTTGTTCTGCTCCAAAAACACGTCAAACCCTCTGAAATTAACTCAAAGATTCCTTTATTGGGAGCGCCGGCCGCCGGCCAGAAGATGAGTAGTTGCCTGCCATGTCTATTCATCTCTGCCCCCTGCCTTTTATCCCCAGAGCTAGCGTGGGGCCCCTAGATTTCCACTGCTCTCCTCTCCTCTGCCTTCTGCACATCCACGCGTCAGGCCCCTAGATTTCCACTGCTCTCCTCTCCTCTGCCTTCTGCACATCCACGCGTCAGGCCCCTAGATTTCCACTGCTCTCCTCTCCTCTGCCTTCTGCACATCCACGCGTCAGGCCCCTAGATTTCCACTGCTCTCCTCTCCTCTGCCTTCTGCACATCCACGCGTCAGGCCCCTAGATTTCCACTGCTCTCCTCTCCTCTGCCTTCTGCACATCCACGCGTCAGGCCCCTAGATTTCCACTGCTCTCCTCTCCTCTGCCTTCTGCACATCCACGCGTCAGGCACTGGACCCAGCTGTTCCTCCTCTTTTTCATCAGACCTGGGGGCTGTTGACTCTCCATCTGATTGCTGATGTCATAAATCTGAGCCAATTGCCAACTGTCTGAATTTTGGTCACATGATCACGGGGCTGCCGCGACGGTTGTGTGAAAAACAGTCACCTTTTTCAATGCCGTAAATTTGACAGTCACTAAACAAACTGTTGTAAGTTGAGGGCTACCTGTACACCTTCCCAAACCATAGACACATTCTCATTTGTGGCTTTTCGGGAAAAATGAATATTATTCCTCACTCACTTGGAAACTCCATTTTTTTAAAGCGGCCCCATGCCTTCCTCAAACTTGTAGGTTGATCCTCCCAGACTCTCCAAAGCCATTTCTCCCCCCTTCAACGCCTCTCCCCATAATTCCACCCTCCCTCCAGTTTCCCCATCATCAGGTTTTCCTGCACTATATGAAATGAAAAGAAATTTTAATTACCTTTCTGCAAAAACAACAATTAGAGAAAATCATGGGACTCCTGCTTAATCAGTCTACTGTGGTAGCGGAGAGAAACAGAAGGAAAAAAGGGGGGGAGGGAATGAGCCAGCTCTGGGGTACAGCTAGTCCTCGACTTACAACAGTTCATTTAGTGACCATTCAAAGTTACAACAGCACTGGAAAAAGTGACTTACGACCGTTATTCACACCCTCATGGTCACGTGATCCAAATTCAGCCGCTTGGCCACTGACTCGTCTTTAGGACGGTCGCATTGTCCCAGGATAAAGGGATCCGCTTTTGCGACCTTCTGACAAGCCAAGTCAAGGGGGAAGCCAGATTCACTTAACAACAGTGTTACTAACCGAAGAACTGCAACCATTCACTTGACTGCGGCAAGAAATGTTGTAAAATGGGACAGAACACACTTTTAAAACATGTCTCACTTAGCGGCAGAAATTTTGGGTTCAGCTCTGGTCGTAAGTGGAGGACTACCTGTACATACCCTTGAGTACACACAGCCCCTCAACATTTTGTAAATATTTAAGTATATCTTTCCATGTAACAACGCTGAAGAAATGAAACTTGGCTATAATGGAGGGGTGTCCAAACTTGGGAACTTTAAGACTTGTGGACTTCAACTCCCAGAATTCCCATTCTGGGAGTTGAAGTCCACAAGTCTTAAAGTTCCCAAGTTTGGACACCCCTGCTATAATGTAAAGTAGTGAGTATACAGCTTGTAGAATAGTGTAAATGTGCCGTCCCCTCAAAATAATGCAATGCACGTTAAACACCGTTAATGTCTAAATTGCTAGCAACAAAATGGGAGGGGGTGTACTCACTTGTGTGATATACTATGTGTGCGCGCACACACTGCCATCATATTGGACACCCCCCCTCGAAACCCTTCTGACCTGCTTACAGGGTCCCCCCTCCCTCTCACACATCCAGTTTTGGCACTTTTTCAAGGATGTTGGCTTTAAAAGCCGGGCCTTTCATTCAGGTTGATGTTTTTCCTGTCGGAATTTATCCTTCCGCTTCCCCCAGACTCAAAGTAATGACCTGCCTGAGTTTTCCTTCTTTTTCCCTTTTCTTTCTTGGGGACAGCAAAAGAATTTATGTGACAGGGAGCTGTTCAAAAGGGGGGGGGGATTCACTCTGACGAGGCTGCCTTGCTTTTAACAAGAAGCAATGGGTGGAAACTAATCAAGGAGAGAAGCAACTTAGAACTGAGGAGAAACTTCCTGACAGTTAGAACAATTAATCAGTGGAACAGAAGTTGCCTCCAGAAGTTGTGAATGCCTCAACACTGGAAGTCTTTAAGAAGATGTTGGATAGCCATTTGTCTGGAATGGTATAGGGTTTCCTGCCTAGGCAGGGTGTTGGACTAGAAGACCTCCAAGGTCCCTTCCAACTCTGCTATTGTATCGTATTGTATTATTGTATAACCACAACCCCTGAAGCAAGCATGGCGCCATTTGCCTAGCTCCGTGATGGCGAACCTATGGCACACGGAGCCCTCTCTGCAGGCATGCAAGCCATCACCCCAGCTCAGCTTCACTGCGCATGTGTGCGGGCCTCCTGTTGGCCAGCTGATTTTTCACGCCTCTGCCACACATGTGCAGGGGCGGGGCCAGAGGTGGGTTGCTACCAGTTTGGCCGAATCGATAGTGGTTTGTTGGCCTGGGTTAAGTGGTGGGTTTCAAAAATTTTTAGAACCTCTTCTGTGGGAGTGCCTTGCCAGCCATGTGACCGGGTGGGAGTGACTTGCCGGCCATGTGACTGAGTGGGAGTGGCTTGCCAGCCATGTGACTGAGTGGGAGTGGCTTGCCGGCTATGTGACTGATTGGGAGTGACTTGCCGGCGATGTGACTGAGTGGGAGTGGCTTGCCAGCCATGTGACTGAGTGGGAGTGGCTTGCCAACCATGTGACTGAGTGGGAGTGGCTTGCCGGCCATGTGACTGAGTGGGAGTGGCTTGCCAGCCATGTGACTGGGTGGGCATGGCCAACTTGTAAAATGTGGTGAAACTCATTTAACAACGCTCTTGCTCAGCAACCAAAATGTTGGCTAAGAAACTCTGGCATTGAAGCATGCCAAGTCTTAAAACTGTCAAGTTACAAGACCCTTGCACCCCTAACCCTTTAGGAAAAACCCCCAGGGGTGTTCAAAGTTGACAGCTTTAAGACTTGTGGACTTCAACTCCCAGAATTCCTCCTCTTGCTCTTCATCTTGATGATGTGCGGACGGGCGGGGGGGAGGGAGTTGGCACTGGTTCTAAACGGCACAGTAGATTTGTGGAACATCTTCTATAGAAGAGGTTAGAACTGGCAGGAACCCACCCCTGCCTGGGTCACAGAACCTGCAGTGACCCAAGCTGGACAGCCTTCGAATTGGTTTGCTGGTCGCCCCTGGCATTGCCAGCATTTTTTTTGTCCTTTTTTAATGTTCTGTGCATGTGCAGAACATTTCAAGGCAACTGCGCACACACGCGCAGCAAAGCAAACCAGCAGCAACCCACACATGAGCAGGGCGCATGCAGGAATGTGTGCGCGGGGGCTGGGGGAACCATGGGGCATGCGCCCCCATGACCCATTTTTTGGTCCCAGCAGGGTGCAGGGAAGCCTGCTAGGCCCAAAACGGAGTGCGGGGTGGGGGGAAGTGCGTGCATGTGCAGGGGGGTGTCGCAGGCGCATTGCATTATGGGTACACGTGCTTAGCCATCATTGTCCTAGCTGTTGCTTTCGAGTGAGAGCTCCAGCATAGCTGGATGGGGGAATTCTGGGAGTTGAGGTCCACCCCTCTTCCAATTGCCCGGTTGGCAAAACAGCGGATACAATAGAAACGCATCCCTTCCCTTCTCTTATTTCTCTCTCTGTGGCATGAATGCAAAAAAACACTAACAAGGAAGTCAAAAGCGACGCTCGGGACCTGGGCTTTGCACACAAGCGTCAGCAAAATGCAATTTTATCGGTGTGAAGAGACCTCCTTTGCATTTTTCCAGTCGACTGTGTGTGTGTGTGTGTGTGTGTGTGTGTGTGTGTGTGTGTGCATGTACCCGAGGGAGAATTGCGCCGAAGAATCACATTAGGGAAAACCTTTGCAGACTTCCTTCTCATCCCTCCCTGGGTGGCTGAAAAAGTGAGGAGCGTTTTCTGTGTACAAAGGATGCCTTGCGCAGCTACACACACACACACACACACACACACACACACACACACACGCGAGTGTCGGGAGCTGAGCTAAGCACGCTAACGTCATAGGATCCGATCTTGGCAAGTCTCTTTCCGGGCTTGGCCACTTGGCCGCGTGCCCACCATTACCACATCTTGCAGGGATTGCTAGAGGGAGCTTCGCGGCCCCTTGTCCCTCCTCCGCTGGTCCTTGCAGATGGGAATTGCCTGGTGGGAGTCCCTACGGTGCGCCTGCCCCCTGGTCCCCCCACGTCAAGAGTCGTGAGAGGCACCTTAAAATATGACCAGCTCCTTCTGAATGGAGCCCGAGCGGCCGTCTTGATTTAATTCCCTTTTATGGGAGAGGTTGGCGGTGGGGGAGATTATTTATTTATTTATTGTCTTGCATCCCACCTTTATTGTTTTTTTACAAATAGTTCAAGACGATAAAGATATCTAACACACCTTCCTCTTCCTTTTTCCCCTCATATAACAGCCTGTGAGGCTGGTTGGGCTGAGAGAGAGAGAGAGGGACTGGTCCAAGGTGACCCAGCTGGCTTTTAATGCCTATGATGGGACTAGAACTCACCCTCTCCTGGTGATTGGCTCAAAGTCACCCAGCTGGATGTTAATGCCTATGGGGGAACTAGAACTCCCAGTCTCCTGGTGATGGGCTGAGAAAACCCTCGGAAACAGGCCAAAAAAATCCTTGAAAATGGGCCGAAAAAACCCTCATAATGGGCCAAATAAAAGCATCGAAAATGGGCCAAAAAAATCCTTGAAAATGGGCTGAAAAAAGCCTCAAAAATGGGCCGAAAAAAACCTCATAATGGGCCAACAAAATCCTTGTAAATGGGCCAAAAAATCCTTGAAAATGGGCCGAGAAAAGCCTTGAAAACGGGCTGAAAAAAGCCTCGAAAATGGGCCGAGAAAAGCCTCACAATGGGCTGAAAAAAACCTCGAAAATGACCCAAAAAAAGCATCAAAAATGGCCCGGAAAAAAGCATCGAAAATGGCCCGAGAAAAGCCTCAAAAACGGGCCAAAAAAAGGCTCCAAAATGGGCTGAAATTGCAGCATGCGGAAGCCAAAAACCTCTTTTCCCCCCTCTTCTAAATTTAGGTGCGTCTTATACTCCGAAAGATACGGTAGGTAAGGGCCCCTCAGCCCCCAAATCGATTTAGACCCGGAAACCCACCGCTTTATACGCATGAAATTCGGGCTTTAGCTGCACCCAGTGAAGGCCTCAGGGCTAAGGAGAATCTTAATGCTTTGGTTTTAATGCTTGGGATTTGAAATGCAACCTCGCAATTTAAGGAAGGCGTGGGGTGCTGCACGGGTGCTGGTTGGTAATATCTTTGGGGGGGGGGCGTGTTCCTGGCCTGTGACATCTTTAACGGGGGCTGCAGGAGAGGTGTAGAAAATAGGCTCAAGAGGGAGTCGGTGTTGTGTCCGTAATCCTCCTCCCAGGAGTGGATTTGACAGAGGGGGGAGACTCGGGGGGGGGGACCCCACTCCTGTTGCCAAGGAAGCTTGCAGCCATTATCCCAGCTGGATGCATTAGCGCCGAGCAGCAGAGTTTGGAAGCGGTGGGGGGAGAGGAAATTTTGCTGCTTGAGATAGTAATTGTAGCCGTTCGGCCCAGCTAATAGCTGTTATGATTAAGTTCTATTATGGAGTCCTCTCTCTCTCTCTGGAACTGGTGGGTGGTTTTTTTTTTCTGTTGAGGAACGCAGTGGGGAAGGGGAGGGGGGGTTTGACAGCCCTTCACACAGAGCGACAGCCTGCTGCTCGGCGGCTACGCCCCACCCACCCCAAAATGGAACAAAACACTCTCCCACGTAATAACCCATAAGTGGTAGCGTCGAGCATTTCCTTGAGCAAGACGAGGATAGGAAAATCTGATGGGAGCCTGCACCCTGGAACCCCCCCCTCCCTTCCGTGGGGCACCTCCCTAGAAGCAAGACCCATTGCAAGGACGACCTGTGAGTCACTTCTCTTCCTTCCCACTTGGGCGGTTCAGCTATTTACAGGAGGTCCTTGACATAGGACCACAACGAACGCCCAAATTTCCATGGCTAAGCAAGACAATTGTTTTCTTCTGACCGAGGCTTCCCGAGAGCATGAAACAAACTCCTTGTCCCGACAAAAAACCCTTTTTTATTAATTTCCTGTGAATTCTGTTCATTCACATCCAGCAAAGTCTTTCCAGGGAGGATTTACAGTCACAGACCTTATCTGGCTTGGAGAGCTGCCAGGCTGATCTCTGCAGAACATGGCAAGGAGTCTCAGAGAGTCACGAACCAATGAAGCGAACTAATGGTCTCCTGCAAACTCCACTCCCCTGTCGCTCCTCTTTTATTTCCTCTGGGAGGGGCCATTCATCATCCCCCTGTGGCCTTACTCCCAAGTCGACCCCTGTTCTTTAGCTGTTCCCTTTGTCTGGCAGCTCTGCGCATGCGCACACTGGGAACAAGCTCCAGCTGTTCTTCGTCTCACTGATCTCCGACTCTGAAGGCAGCTGGTAACTGTCAGACGGCCCTGGCCCCCACTCTGCCTCCGACACAGAGCCCTCCTCAGAGCCTCCCCCAGACTCCAGGACTGGCCCATCTTCCTCCCCAACCTCCTCACTGTCCGAATCTGCTGCCAGCTCCAATGGCCTCTGGAGGGCCACAACAACCCGGACCTCCCATTGCAAGGACGACCTGTGGGTCACTTCTCTTCCTTCCCATCTGGGGAGTTCAGTTATTTACAGGAAGTCCTCAATGTAGGACCACAACGGAGGCCCACATTTCCATAGCTAAGCAACATAATTGCTCAGTGAGTTTTGCCCCTTTCTCGCCGCAGTTGTTAAACGAATCCCTGCAGGTGTTAAGTTAGCAACTCAGTTGTTGAAAGGAATACGACTTCCACATTGACTTCACATGTCCGAAGGTCGCCAAAGTGAATCACATGACCCCGGGACACTGCAACCGTCATAAATACGAGCCAGTTGCCAAGTGCCTAATTCCTGAGAGACCATGGGGATGCTGCAATAGTCATCAGTGTGGGAAATGGTCCTAAAAAGTCACTGTTGTCAGGGCTGTTGTAACCTTTGAACGGTCGCTAAATGAATGGTTGCAAACTGAGGACCATCTGTAATAAGAGGGGATGGCTGGCGTGTGTCAGGCGTGCAAGGTAAACTCACCCAGATGAACTAATTCTACTTTATTGTATGGGCACATTCAGAGAATCTTGCAACTCTGACAGAACATTTGTTAACCTTCATGTCTCATTTAAAGAAAATAAGGACCAGGGGAGACATGATAGCAGTCTTCCAATATCTCAGGGGTTGCCCCAAAGAAGAGGGAGTCAAGCTATTCTCCAAGGCACCTGAGGACAGAACAAGAAGCAATGGGTGGAAACTAATCAAGGAGAGAAGCCACTTAGAACTGAGGAGAAACTTCCTGACAGTTAGAACAATTAACCAGTGGAACAGAATGCCCCAACACTGGAAGTTTTTAAGACGACAATAATTGCTCCAGGGTTTCCTGCTGGAGCAGGGGGTTGGATTAGAAGGCCTCCAGGGTCCCTTCCAACTCTGTTATTCTATTCTATAATGAGCAGACTGCATTATGATTGCAAGTTGAATGCTACCGATAACTAAAGAATGCTTCCAATAATTATTGTCGGTTAGAAATGAAGATGCTGCAAGCAACCTCAAGCATCTTAAATTTCCTGACAGAACAATGAATCCAGTATTGAGGGGCTGCCCCAAAGAAGAGGGAGTCAAGCTATACTCCAAAGCACCAGAAGGCAGGACAAGACGCAACGGATGGAAACTAATCAAGGAATGAAGCAACCTAGAACTGAAGAGAAACTTCCTGACTGTTAGAACAATGAATCAGTGGAACAGAAGTTGCCTCCAGAAGTTGTGAATGCCCCAACACTGGAAGTCTTTAAGAAGATGTTGGATAGCCATTTGTCTGGAAAAGTATAGGGTTTCCTTCCTAGGCGGGGGGTTGGACTAGAAGACCTCCAAGGTCCCTTCCAACTCTGTTAATCCATTATTCTACTACCCATTCCCTTTGCAGCCCAAATTAGGGCCTCTTTGGAGCCTCTTGCCCCATCCGCTGTCCAGCTGAGGGCTGCGTTGCCTGTTATCGGACAATTCCCTTGGCTGAATCCCTTCTGTCTCCCAAGGTCATCCCCGCATCCCATTACAGAGCTTAAGGAATGGGGAAGGCATTGAAGGGGAAACAACGCAAAAAGCCCTGGGATCAGGTCTCCTGGGGAGGGGGGGGCAACCTTTGCAGCAGCTCTGTGTCCTCGGCGGAGATATTCTTTGGCATTGATTTATGATCCCTTTGGCTTACTTGTACACCGGCCACAATGTGGGTAATGAAATGTTTACAGCCGGTAGCTCTATTTTTCAATGAGCTGAAATACCTCCGATAAGAAGTTGTTTAGAAGCCGTAAATCTCAGGTTGTATAAACTCCCAGCCCATCACTTAGCGGTGAATTGCAGGCTTGGGTACGGTGGGGGTCTCAAGCAAAGACAGCGGATTGGACGGCGGATTGATGCAGAGCGGGGTTCCCCCCTCCCATTGGCTGGGGACTGCCGGGAACCCTCCCGAGGGCCCGTCCCCTTGAGCAGATGAGTTGTCAAGTCCCCGCCTATTGGTTAGAGAGCTGAGGATGAGTTGCGAGCTGGCGCCCCGTTGGGTAATGAATTACTCCGAGATGTATTTGCTCGGGAGAAGTAAATCTGTTCGGTACATTGTTGCCGAGTTGTGATTATATTGTAGGCACGCTCTGTAAATCACAACGAAGGGCCGTGATAAACGGCGCCCTGCAGAAGGAGGCTACCGTGGATGGGCCGAGTATCTCAAAGCTAGCTGGGTGACCAGCGTCTCCTCGGCTGTCTTTATCCTGGTTTCGCGCGGGTGCAAAACTGTGTGGCAGATTGAACGTGGGCTGGGCACTGATGTGTGAATGCGGTTGTGCGGTAGCCACACTAGCTGTTCTGACCGAGGCTTCCCGAGAGCATGAAGCAAACTCCTTGTCCCGACAAAAAACCCTTTTATTAATTGACTGTGAATTCTGCTCATTCACAGCCAGCAAAGTCTTTCAAGGGAGGATTTACGGTCACAGACCTCATCTGGCTTGGAGAGCTGCCAGGCCGATCTCTGCAAAACTTGGCAAGGAGTCTCGGAGAGTCACGAACCAATGAAGCGAACTCATTGTCTCCTGCAAACTCCACTCCCCTTTTGCTCCTCTTTTATTTCCTCTGGGAGGGGCCATTCATCATCCACCTGTGGCCTTACTCCCAAGTCGACCCCTGTTCTTTAGCTCTTCCCTTCGCCTGGCAACTCTGCGCATGCGCACCCTGGGAACAGGCTCCAGCTGTTCGTCTGCCCCACTGATCTCCGACTCTGAAGGCAGCTGATAACTGTCAGACGGCCCTGGCCCCCTCTCTGCCTCCGACACAGAGCCCTCCTCAGAGCCTTCCCCAGACTCCAGGACTGGCCCATCTTCCTCCCCAACCTCCCCACTGTACGAATCTGCCGCCAGCTCCATTGGCCACTGGCGGTCCACAATAGTAGCGAATTTGTGGCAGGGTAATCAAAGCAGCGGGTATCTATGCTTGGATGTACAGGTAGTCCTCTACTTACGGCCACAATGGAGCCCCCAAATTTCATCACTGAGTGAGAAATGTCTTAAGTGAGTTTTGCCCCATTTTACGACTTTCCTTGCCGCGTCAATTAAGTGAATCGCTGCACTTATTAAATGAATAATACGGTTGTCAAGCAACTCCGGCTTCCCCTTTGACTTCGCTTGTCAGAAGGTCGCAAAAGGGATTCCCAAAACGCCTAGGCAGGGGGTTGGACTAGAAGACCTCCAAGGTCCCTTCCAACTCTGCTATTGTATTATTGTATAAATCAACTTACCTTTGCTACCGGTTCGCGAATGAGACCTTCCGCGCGTGCGCAGAGCGTCAAAAGTGGGGCATGATGATGTCCAGGGGGGGTGGGCAGAGTCTCCCGCCACCACCACTACCGGTTCGCCCGAACCAAATAGAACTGTCTGAATTGCACCGCTGAACAGGACGCAGCGACCGTCATAAACAGGAGGCGTTTGTCGAGCATCCAAATGCAAATCCCAGGGCCAGGGTATTCTGCAACCGTTGTAAGTGTGAAAAACGGTCATCACTTTTTTCTGTACAACCGTTGTAACCTCGAACAGTCACTAAATGAACGGTTGTAAATTGAGGCAAAACTTTCCTTTCTCACCAAGGCAAGCACGACTCCTGAAACGAAAAGAGAGACAATAGTCCTTGACTTAACAACCATTCGTTTAATGACATTTCATGACGTTTAATGACTGGAAGTCTTTAAGAAGATGTTGGATAGCCATCTGTCTGAAACGGTGTAGGGTTTCCTGCCTAGGCAGGGGGTTGGACTAGAAGACCTCCAAGGTCCCTTCCAACTCTACTATTGTATTGTATTGTTTCGGAGTTAAAATGACCCTGAAAACAGTGACTTGTGATTGTTGTTCATACTTACATCCATTGCATGACTTCATGGTCATGTGATCAAAATTCAGATGTTTGGCAACTGACTCGTATTTATGACGGTTGTAGTGTCCCCGGGTCATGGGAATCCCCTTTTGTGACTTTCTGAGCAGCAGAGCCAATGAGGAAGCTGTTAGTGGTACTAGTGCGATTAAGCACTAGCAATGAACCCCAGGTCGAGGTTATAACAGAGCAACCCTGTAAAGTATACGCAGCGTGCGATATATAAAGCAACCACACTGAATAATGGATAGTAAAGTAGCAAAATAAACTTTACTTTTTGAAGAATATAGCAAAATCCATAAACACAGCCAAAAAGTCATACACAGAAAAAACAGTCCAATACTACCAAGATAACTTGGATACAAGTAGCAAATAACTTACACACAGTAAGTAGTAGCAACAGTAGTAACAGTTAGACAGCAGTTATCATACATCAATCGAGAGAGAGAGAGAACATCAGCTGCAATTTAAATGCTGTAATCTACTAATTAGCAGATCTCCTTTCTTAAAGATACATAACATGCCTTGTGCAATATATTGTCTACCCAACTTGTTGGTTACACCCTAACAGAAGCCCGATTCACTTAACAACTGGGTTACCCACTCATCAGCTGCAGAGATTCACTTAACAACTACGGCAGGAAAGGTCGTAAAATGGGGCATTTAACAATGGGCTTGCTTAGTAATGGAAGTGTTGAACTCAATTGTGGTCATAAGTCGAGAACTACCTGGGTATCACATTTTTTGCATGGTTTCCTTTGTTGCTTTTAACCTCTGTGCCCATAAGGACGAGAGAGTATCCATTAGAGGCAAGCCTCCAACTTGAGATTTCCAGGCACATGATATTTTAGCCATGAGGACTGGAAACCTCTCTTCTTTGTTTGAAAAATGTGCCCAGGTTCTGATGATTACATATCAGTGTAAACTAAGCCGTTCAACCGTGGATGTGGGTAATCGCTCTGGCCTTTAGAAGTGCACGTCAAATCTCTTTATTACCGTCCTTGACTAGCCTTTGCAATTTTTTTAAAAAATGCAGTTAAAAAGGACACAGTTTAATCCAACGATTTGTTATTGAAGCATGGGGGGAAAAATAATACTACAATAAAACAACGTATCTCATTTAAAGCTTTGCACAGTTGTATAACTTGGGGAAGGTATTTGGTGGGATTAGCATTCCTTAAAAAACGAGGGACATAACATTTATCTGTTAGATCCCTGCATATAGAAATAATTGGAGCACCAGAAGAAAGTCATAATTTAACGAGATAGATAGGCAGGCAGGTAGGCAGAAGGGTAGGTAGGCAGGCAGAAAGATAGATGATAAGTAGGTAGGTAGGCAGGCAGGCAGGTAGGCAAACAGACAGAGAGGTAGGTAGGCAGGCAGAGAGAGAGAGAGAGACAGACAGGCAGAGGCAGGCAGAGAGAGAGAGAGAGAGAGAGATAGGCAGGCAGAGAGACATACAGAGAGATACAGACAGACAGATAAATACAGACAGAGGCAGGCAGGCAGAGACAGACAGACAGAGAGAGGCAGGCAGACAGAGAGATAGGCAGGCAGGAAGAGAGGTAGGGAGACAGACAGATAGATAAAGAGAGACTGACAGTCAGATAGATGCAGGCAGGCAGGCAGGCAGACAAAGAGAGAGAAAGCTGCATTTAGAGAAGAAGGAAACCGGATGAGGGGCAGAGGTAACCTGTGAATTATTCAAACTTTCTTGCTTGTCAAAATGAAATGATGGGCCACTTACGAAGACAGGCGTTTTTTAGAACGACGGTTATGAGTCAACCCCCTTTCATGATCCTATAAATCAGCGGCTGATATTGGCAACTGCCCTGTTCCTATGGCTCTACCGCAAGAGTCTCAAAACTTACCCGTAGCCACTTTAAGACATGAGGACTTGCTGGCTGGGGAATTCTGGGAGTTTTAAGTTTACAAGTCTTAAAAGTTGCCAAGTTTGGAGAGCCCCGGCCTACAGGAAGGAGTTCACGATGTGAAACCTGTGTGTGTTGAATGCGCATTGAGCATCAGCACCTTAAAATGTGAGGGGCCCTCAGAGGCCATCAAATCCAACCCTGAATCGGTTATGGGGAATCAGCGCAACGGTGCACTGCTACCTGCCTACGAAGCCTTTGCTATGAGGTCTGTAACTCAGAAAAGCCCATTTCTTTTTAGTTAATGCCCCCGTCCGTCATCGGCAGCTTCGGCTGTCCCAACATTGCTCAACTTTAATGGCTGTGCAGTTTAAATAATGTTCTCTCTTTGCAAATTGGGATTGTGGCTTGTGGCCAGGATGCAACACAATGAGGTTGTCATCCCACCGTCTCATTCAGAGTCCCAACTTTGAGGTCAGCACAAGCTCGGAGGGATGATTTTCAGCACCCTGGACAGCAGCTACATGAACATTTCCCCCCTTTATCCCCCCCCCCCAAAACTGACCTATATGCCATATTTTTCGGAGTATAAGATGCACCAAGATTTTGAAGAGGCAAATTTTTAAAAAGTTTTTGAACTCTGCAGACTTACCAAAAATGGCCCATTTTTCGGAAAAAAAGGGCATGCATAGCCTTTAGGAAGCTTGTAGAGTGCTCCTCGGGGTGGGGGCAAAAATCGGCCTGTTTTTTGCTCATTTCTGCCCTCCCCAGCCACTAGGAGCACCCTGGAAGCCTCCTAAAGGCTCTGCATGGCCATTTTTGCAAAGGGGGCGAGGTTTCAGGAGGCAAAAAAATGCTGTATTCGGTGTATAAGACGCACCCAGATTTTCACCCTCTTTTTTGAGGGAGAAAGGTGCGTCTTGTACTCTGAAAAATACGGTAGGTAGTCCTCGACTCACAGCAGTTCATTTATTGACCGTTCAAAGTTACAACGGCCCTAAAAATGGACTTATCACCATTTTTCACACTTAACGACCATTGCAGCAATCCCATGGTCGCATGATCAAAATTTGGATGCTTGGCAACTGGTTCATATTTATAATATATAATATAATATAATAACAGAGTTGGAAGGGACCTTGGAGGTATTCTATTCCAACCCAGTGGTAGGTTTCCATTTTTTTTTTAGTACTGGTTTGCTCCTGTGTGTGCCCATACCCACACGCAACACTTCTGTGCATGCGCAGAGGCGGGTGGGCGGAGCCTCCCGCCATCGCCACTACCAGTTCCCCCGATCTGGGCTGAACTGGGACCAACCACCTCTGGTCCAACCCCCTGCCTAGGCAGGAAACCCTACACCACTTCAGACAAATGGCTATCCAGCATCTTCTCAAAGACTTCCAGTGTTGGGGCATTCACAACTTCTGGAGGCAATTTCTGTTCCACTGATTAATTGTTCTCACTGCCAGGAAGTTTCTCCTTAATTCTAGGTTGCTTCTTTCCTTGATTAGTTTCCACCCGTTGCTTCTTGTTCTGTCCTCAGGTGCCTTGGAGAATAGTTTGACTCCCTCTTCTTTGTGGCAACCCCTGAGATATTGGAAGACTGCTATCATGTCTCCCCTAGTCCTTCCTTTCATTAAACTAGACACACCCAGTTCCTGCAACCGTTCTTCATATGTTTTAGTCTCCAGTCCCCTAATCTTCTTTGTTGCTCTTCTTTGCACTCTTTCTAGAGTCTCCACATCTTTTTTACATCGTGGCGACCAGAACTGAATGCAGGATTCCAAGTGTGGCCTTACCAAGGCATTATAAGGTGGTATTAACCCTTCACGTGATCTTGATTCCATCCCTCTGTTGATGCAGCCTAGAACTGTGTTGGCTTTTTTGGCAGCTGCTGCACACGGCTGGCTCATGTTTGAATCTTGATTCTACCGCTCTGTTAATGCAGAGTGGGGGACTGCAATGTTAGCTAAGCAAGACTCGCAACAGCAAGAAAATTGCAAGTGGCAGTCAGATTGTTCTTTTCCGCAAAGCTAAAGTGTGTGGGGCCATTGGCGGAGAGGCAAATCTACATTCGCAAGACATCCCTTTTTCAGGGGGATGTGAAAATATTCTCACTGGCGAGGAAAAAGAGCTCTTGAGTGCCTGTAATCTCCAGTTCCTCTCTGCATTTCTGAAGGAAATTCTCAATGTGCTGATTTCTAAGTAGCTGCTAATTGATAATTAGCCAGTTTGCAGGCTTGTGGGGCTGTCAGGGAGAAAAAGATTGCTAAGAACTGTACTTTGGTGCTTGAAATGGGGTGGGGTGGGGGAGACAAGCAAGGAAGGAAAGAAGGCGAAAATACCACTTGCGGGGCTCACTAGCATTAATAGTTTAAATCCAGTTTTAAGAATGGGTAGATTCTTAACAGGGAAAAATTAAGTTTTATACCTAGGAAATCTAAATCCTGTTCCAGCAAAAGAGAGGGCTCTCTTGTGTCCAGCCGTCAGTGGAGCTGGCCGCAGACTCGGAGAGTGAGGAGGTTGGGGAGGGAGATGGGCCAGTCCTGGAGTCTGGGGAAGGCTCTGATGAGGGATCTGTGTCGGAAGCAGAGAGGGGGCCAGAGCCGTATGCCAGTTATCAGCTGCCTTCAGAGTCGGACATGAGTGGGGCAGAAGAACAGCTGGAGCCTGTTCCCAGTGTGCGCATGCGCAGAGTGGCCAGACAAAGGGGACAGCTAAAGAACAGGGGTCAACTTGGGAGTAAGGCCACAGGTGGTCAATGAATGGCCCCTCCCAGAGGAAATAAAAGAGGGGCAAAAGGGGAGTGGAGTTTGCAGGAGACAATTAGTTCACTTCATTGGTTTGTGACTCTCCAAGGCTCCTGGCCAAGTTTTGCAGATCTCGGCCTGGCAGCTCTCCAAGTTAGATAAAGTCTGTGACCATAAATCCTCCCTTGAAAGACTTTGCTGGATGTGAAGGAGCAGAATTCACAGTCAATTAATAAAAGGGTTTTTTTTGTTGTTGGGACCAGGAGTTTGCTTCAGGCTCTTGGGAAGCCTCGGTCAGAACAGGCTCATTGCATTTGCATTACAAAGGTAGTCCTTGACCTACAACAGTTCGTTTAATGGCCGTTCAAAGTTACGACGGCACTGGAAAAAAGTGAGTTACGACCATTTTTCACACTTAACGAATATTGCAGCATCCCTGTGGTCAGGTGATCAAAATTCAGACCCTTGGCAACTGACTCATATTTATGACAGTGGTGGTCGTCACGTGATCCCCTTTTGTGACCTCCTGGCAAGCGAAGTCACCAGGGAATCCAGATCCACTTCACAAACCATGTTACGTATTTAACAACCACAGCGATTCACTTAACAACGGCGGCAAGAAAGGTGGTAAAATAGGGTTAAAACTCGCTTAACAAACGTCTCGCTTAGCAACGTCAGTTTGGGGCTGAATTGTGGTCGTAAATCAAGGGGCAACCCTGTCGTTTCAATTCCACTTTTAAGGATGGATGGCTCCGTGCTAATTGGGGGGGGGGGAGAAATTTCTTAACTTTCTTAATGGGAAAAAAATTAAGTTTCATACCTAGGAAATCTAAATCCTCTTCCAGCAAAAAGAGGGGGCATTTGGTTGCATTCTGCATCGTGTGTGGATCGGCACAATTCTGCGGCTGTCATTTGTGAGCAGGTTAGCTGTCTTGTCATCATCTTGTAGTTTTGCCCGTCGCGGGGGTGTCGTTAGGCGTGCAAAATTCTCGGCGTCTCTTGGTCCATCTGGGAAATCGTCCAGAACGCGTTGCGTTCTGACAAGCTTGCAAACGTTTCCCACCTGCCCCGACAGACTTTGCAGCTACCTAGACTACATTTCCCTTTTTTTGTTGTTGTTTTAAGAAAAAAAAAAGTGAATTCTGCCTCCAGCTCCGTATTCTCCCTGAGCCGTAAGGGTTTTTTTTTTTCGGATGTGTTTTTTAGCAGCTGGCACCTGCTTGCCAGCTTGACATCAATACCTGGGAAAATCCTGGAAAAGACAGTCAAGCAGTGGATTCGGGAGCACTAGTAATGAACTAAGGCTCAGTGGCTAAGACGCTGAGCTTGTCGATCAGAAAGGTCGGCAGTTTGGCGGTTCGAATCCCTAGTGCCGCATAATGGAGGGAGCTCCCGTGACTTGTCCCAGCTCCTGCCAACGTAGAAGTTGGAAAGCACGTAAAAAATGCAAGTAGAAAAATAGGGACCACCTTTGGTGGGAAGGTCACAGCGTTCCATGCGCCTGCGGCATTGAGTCATGCCGGCCACATGACCACGGAGACGTCTTTGGACAGCGCTGGCTCTTCGTCCTTGAAACGGGAATGACTGGCACATATATGCGAGGGGAACCTTTACCTTTAGAAATGAACTAGTAACCAGCATGGTGTTGTTAAAAGCAAACATACTTTATTGCCTTCTTTGACAAAGTGACTTGGAACAATGGACCGAGGAAACGCGATGGAAAGAGCACATATCGTAGGTATTCCTAAACCTACGTCTCCGGTTGAGCCCAAAATGTCTGCTGCTAAGCGAGACAGTCGCTAAGTGAATTTTCTCCATCTTACCACCTTTCTTGCCCCCGTTGTTAAAGCTACAATTGCTAAGTTAGTCACACGGTGTGTGAAGTAACCCTGGGACAAATTCACAAATGTTTCACTTCACAACGTCAACTGTGGTCGTAAGTTGAAAGCTACCTGAAACCATCATTTGCGTTTCTGACATGTCTCTTCTCCCCTCCAAATTGGGGTGGGCAGGGGCGTGTAGAAGCCCAAGGTGCCCTCCCTCCCCGCTGCTTGGTGCCCTCCCTCCGCTCGAGAGAAGCTGGCAAAAGGGAGGGCCAGAGCAATGCGAGGCCCGAAGATCTCGGCTTTCGTTTTTAAATCTTCCTTTGCAATTGAGATAAGACAGCGGGTTAGATGAGAACAATTTAATTAAGTTGCCGAAAGGCCGCGGAGTTGGCGCTGCCTGGCAATAAGCTGCCCCCTCGGCGCAGGATTGATGGCCTTTTCCGCTAGTGTCTCCCCCCCGCAACCCGCCCCCTCCCTGCAATTGGAAATTAAAAACCAGAATTGGAATTAAAAACACTCAAATACTTTCTGTGCCTTATCCGGGCAGTGCCAGCAATGCCAACCTTCCTCCCGAGGATACCCAGCTCCCTTTATTACAGAAAAATAATTGAGACTTGTGTCCCAGTTGTTAGACACATAAGCAACTTGGGGAAGGGGGGGGGGATGAAAGAAAGGAGACATTAACCTGTATTTTTGGGCTGATCTGTCTCACCTAGATCCAGGGTTCACCTGTATGTTTTCTCGTTTTATTCCTCATTTTATGCCACAGTTGTTAAGTGAATCCCTTGCAGGGTTCTAAAATAACACCCCCAACGAAATGCAACTCCAAGGCTTGTGTTTCCTCAAAGTTCCACTTCATTAGAGATGTCGTGTTGGCACATCTGGGAAAACTCGAATCTGAAAGCTTCCAGGTTTCCCCACCCAGTTGAAAGTCCAAGACCTTGCCCCCACACCCACAAGTCCACCCCATGGTCCAATCTCCCACTGCCACGAAGACAGGTTCCTACTATCCAGTTCCAGCCAGGTGCAGAGACAAAGATGACCTTGGCTTTCTAAGAAGAATGTTGTTATGGCTACATATCACCCAACTCCATATAACACACACACCCTCCCATTTTCCCACAGTGGAAAGTGTGGGCAGGCTTGAAGTCCAAAAGAAATGATGGCTTGCAGCCATGACCGTTACCGTAAGGTAATCACATGGTTGTTAAGTGAATGCCCCAACACTGGAAGTCTTTAAGAAGATGTTGGATAGCCATTTGTCTGAAACAGTATAGGGTTTCCTGCCTAGGCAGGGGGTTGGACTAGAAGACCTCCAAGGTCCCTTCCAACTCTACTATTGTATTGTATTGTATTGAATCTGTGCTTCCCCATGGACTTTGCTTGTCAGAAGGTCGCTAAAGGGGATCACGTGACCCCCCCCCCCAGGGCACTGCAACCGTCATAAATATGAAGCAGGTGCCAAGCATCTGAATTTTGACCATACCACCATGGGGACGCTGCAACGGTCATCAGTGTGATAAATGGTCATAAGTCACTTTTTTGAATGCCGTTGTAACTTTGAATGGTCACTGAACGAACGGTTGTAAGTTGAGGACTACCTGTATCCTCCCCACCATGCTGCGTTCTGGTCCATCGCTCTCAATACACGTTTTTACGGGTGTTTTTAGTGCCCTTACACATATAATGCACACTCCTCCCTTCGCAGTGTGGGGAGTTGTATCCAAGGGGTTGCACCATTAAGATGTGCTTTTCATTGATAAGGTTCTTTCTCCTACTACAGGGGTGTCCAAACTTGGGAACTTTAAGACTTGTGGACTTCAACTCCCAGAATTCCCCAGCCAGCATGGCTGGCTGGGGAATTCTGGGAGTTGAAGTCCACAAGTCTTAAAGTTCCCAAGTTTGGACACCCCTGTCCTACTACTTTATGTTATAGGTTCATTAGAGATGTCGTGTTGGCACATCTGGGAAAACTCGAATCTGAAAGTTTTCCCCAACAATCCCTTTGTTGGCATTTTGCTGAGCAGGATATGAATTCTTTGAAACAGAATTACCTTGCTCTTTTTCAGAGGTTTGTGTGTGTGTGTTTGTACATATCTATCAGAGGGGGGTATTCAGACGGTTCGGACCGGTTCAGGCGAACCGGTAGCGGAAATTTTGAGTAGTTTGGAGAACCGGCAAATACCACCTCTGGTTGGCCCCATCCTCCCGTCCCCGCTGTCCCCTGCCCTATATTCCATTGTATTTTAGCTCAGCTGATTCCCGCGGAGGACCGGACTCCCCCCCCCTCAGCTGAGCTAAAAAACCAGTTCAGCTCACCAGTGCTGACACCCAGGGCGGACTTTGAGGGCTGCGCATGTGCGCACGAAGCGCTCTCTCATAGAACCGATAGGAGAAGATTTGCAATCCCACCGCTGATACATAGTAGATATTTACTGATTTATTTGTAAACACATCTTTCTCCTCCAATTTCCCCCCACAACAACAACCCTGCGAGGTGTACTAGGCTGAGAGAGAGAGTGTGACTGGCCTACACTGGTTTTCATGGCTAAGGCAGGACTAGAACTCCCCATCTCCTGGTGATTGGCCCAAAGTCACCCAGCTGGCTTTCATGCCTAAGGCAGGACTAGAACTCCCCATCTCCTGGTGATTGGCCCAAAGTACCCAGTTGGCTTTCATGCCTAAGGCAGGACTAGAACTCCCCATCTCCTGGTGATTGGCCCAAAGTACCCAGTTGGCTTTCATGCCTAAGGCAGGACTAGAACTCCCCATCTCCTAGTGATTGGTCCAAAGCACCCAGTTGGCTTTCATGCCTAAGGCAGGACTAGAACTCCCCATCTCCTGGTGATTGGCCCAAAGTACCCAGTTGGCTTTCATGCCTAAGGCAGGACTAGAACTCCCCATCTCCTGGTGATTGGTCCCAAAGCACCCAGTTGGCTTTCATGCCTAAGGCAGGACTAGAACTCCCCATCTCCTGGTGATTGGCCCAAAGTACCCAGTTGGCTTTCATGCCTAAGGCAGGACTAGAACTCCCCATCTCCTGGTGATTGGTCCAAAGCACCCAGTTGGCTTTCATGCCTAAGTTGGACTAGAACTCCCCATCTCCTGGTGATTGGTCCAAAGTACCCAGTTGGCTTTCATGCCTAAGGCAGGACTAGAACTCCCCATCTCCTGGTGATTGGCCCAAAGTCACCCAGCTGGCTTTCATGGCCAAGGCAGGACTAGAACTCCCCATCTCCTGGTGATTAGCTCAAAGTCACCCAGTTGGCTTTCATGCCTAAGGCAGGACTAGAACTCCCCATCTCCTGGTGATTCGCCCCAAAATGCCCAGTTGGCTTTCATGCCTAAGGTGGGACTAGAACTCCCCATCTCCTGGTGATTGGCCCAAAGTACCCAGTTGGCTTTCATGCCTAAGGCAGGACTAGAACTCCCCATCTCCTGGTGATTGGCCCAAAGTCACCCAGCTGGCTTTCATGCCTAAGGCAGGACTAGAACTCCCCATCTCCTGGTGATTGACCCAAAGTACCCAGTTGGCTTTCATGCCTAAGGTGGGACTAGAACTCCCCATCTCCTGGTGATTGACCCAAAGTCACCCAGCTGGCTTTCATGCCTAGGGTAGGACTAAAACTCCCCATCTCCTGGTGATTGGCCCAAAGTCACCCAGCTGGCTTTCATGCCTAAGGCAGGACTAGAACTCCCCATCTCCTGGTGATTGGCCCAAAGTACCCAGTTGGCTTTCATGCCTAAGGCAGGACTAGAACTCCCCATCTCCTGGTGATTGGCCCAAAGTCACCCAGCTGGCTTTCATGCCTAAGGCAGGACTAGAACTCCCCATCTCCTGGTGATTGACCCAAAGTCACCCAGCTGGCTTTCATGCCTAAGGCAGGACTAGAACTCCCCATCTCCTGGTGATTGGCCCAAAGTCACCCAGCTGGCTTTCATGCCTAAGGCAGGACTAGAACTCCCCATCTCCTGGTGATTGGCCCAAAGTACCCAGTTGGCTTTCATGCCTAAGGCAGGACTAGAACTCCCCATCTCCTGGTGATTGGCCCAAAGTCACCCAGCTGGCTTTCATGCCTAAGGCAGGACTAGAACTCCCCATCTCCTGGTGATTGGCCCAAAGTCACCCAGCTGGCTTTCATGCCTAAGGCAGGACTAGAACTCCCCATCTCCTGGTGATTGGCCCAAAGTACCCAGTTGGCTTTCATGCCTAAGGCAGGACTAGAACTCCCCATCTCCTGGTGATTGACCCAAAGTCACCCAGCTGGCTTTCATGCCTAAGGCAGGACTAGAACTCCCCATCTCCTGGTGATTGGCCCAAAGTCACCCAGCTGGCTTTCATGCCTAAGGCAGGACTAGAACTCCCCATCTCCTGGTGATTGGCCCAAAGTCACCCAGCTGGCTTTCATGCCTAAGGCAGGACTAGAACTCCCCATCTCCTGGTGATTGGCCCAAAGTCACCCAGCTGGCTTTCATGCCTAAGGCAGGACTAGAACTCCCCATCTCCTGGTGATTGGCCCAAAGTACCCAGTTGGCTTTCATGCGTAAGGCGGGACTAGAACTCCCCATCTCCTGGTGATTGGCCCAAAGTACCCAGTTGGCTTTCATGCCTAAGGCAGGACTAGAACTCCCCATCTCCTGGTTATTGGTCCAAAGCACCCAGTTGGCTTTCATGCCTAAGGCAGGACTAGAACTCCCCATCTCCTGGTGATTGGCCCAAAGTACCCAGTTGGCTTTCATGCCTAAGGCAGGACTAGAACTCCCCATCTCCTGGTGATTGGTCCAAAGCACCCAGTTGGCTTTCATGCCTAAGGCAGGACTAGAACTCCCCATCTCCTGGTGATTGGCCCAAAGTCACCCAGCTGGCTTTCATGCCTAAGGCAGGACTAGAACTCCCCATCTCCTGGTGATTGGCCCAAAGTACCCAGTTGGCTTTCATGCCTAAGGCAGGACTAGAACTCCCCATCTCCTGGTGATTGGCCCAAAGTCACCCAGCTGGCTTTCATGCCTAAGGCAGGACTAGAACTCCCCATCTCCTGGTGATTGGCCCAAAGTCACCCAGCTGGCTTTCATGCCTAAGGCAGGACTAGAACTCCCCATCTCCTGGTGATTGGCCCAAAGTACCCAATTGGCTTTCATGCCTAAGGCAGGACTAGAACTCCCCATCTCCTGGTGATTGACCCAAAGTCACCCAGCTGGCTTTCATGGCCAAGGCAGGACTAGAACTCCCCATCTCCTGGTGATTGGTCCAAAGTACCCAGTTGGCTTTCATGCCTAAGGCAGGACTAGAACTCCCCATCTCCTGGTGATTGGCCCAAAGTACCCAGTTGGCTTTCATGCCTAAGGCAGGACTAGAACTCCCCATCTCCTGGTGATTGACCCAAAGTCACCCAGCTGGCTTTCATGGCCAAGGCAGGACTAGAACTCCCCATCTCCTGGTGATTGGCCCAAAGTACCCAGTTGGCTTTCATGCCTAAGGCAGGACTAGAACTCCCCATCTCCTGGTGATTGGCCCAAAGTACCCAGCTGGCTTTCATGCCTAAGGCAGGACTAGAACTCCCCATCTCCTGGTGATTGGCCCAAAGTACCCAGTTGGCTTTCATGCCTAAGGCAGGACTAGAACTCCCCATCTCCTGGTGATTGGCCCAAAGTACCCAGTTGGCTTTCATGCCTAAGGTAGGACTAGAACTCCCCATCTCCTGGTGATTGGCCCAAAGTACCCAGTTGGCTTTCATACCTAAGGTAGGACTAGAACTCCCCATCTCCTGGTGATTGGCCCAAAGCACCCAGTTGGCTTTCATGCCTAAGGGAGGACTAGAACTCCCCATCTCCTGGTGATTGGCCCAAAGTACCCAGTTGGCTTTCATGCCTAAGGCAGGACTAGAACTCCCCATCTCCTGGTGATTGGCCCAAAGTACCCAATTGGCTTTCATGCCTAAGGAAGGACTAGAATTCCTTAGTCTCCCTCTTTCTCGCCCTGTGCCTTAACCACCCAACCAAGCTGTCTCACTTTAAGACGAAATCCCTCCGTTTCCTACCACCGCATCCTCAACCTGACTCTAGGATCTGTCGGTGAACTTTTTCTATCTTCTCCAGGGTAAAAGGTCAGGCACTCCGGAGTGATATGGATTTGGCAGGGGGGAAAGGAAAGTCCGGGATAAAACATTTGTATGCAAAGGAATTTTCTCTCTTTGTCTCTCTCTCTTTACGGCCATTCATTCATTTTAGATGCGTAGAAGGAGCTTGACAGCCATTCCAGAATCCCTTTTCAACACAAGTACTTTGTGGTTAGAGATGAGTGCGCTGCTCACACACCCTTAATCGTTCCACTGGGGGGAAAAGTTATGTATTATGTATTCATTGTCTTGAAAGATTATTAACCAACTGCAAGTCTTTGGGGACGCGGCAGGCTGAAGCCTAAATAAAGACTCTTATTTCCTTTAACCTCCCTTGGAATTCCAGCCCAAACACATTTTTGGTTGTTTTAATGATCCATCCGGCGGAGAATCCACAACGGCGGAGTGTGTGTGTGTGTGTGTGTGTGTGTGTGTGTACGTGGAGAGTCCCATGTTTTCATAAAAATTGCAAAGTTCTAAGCCTGTGCTCTCCTGCAGGTAGTCCTCAACGTACGACGACTTGGGGTGTGGCAAGAAAGGTCGTAAAATGGGGGCAAAACCCACTTAACAATGTGAGCAATGGCAATTTTGGACTCTGTTGCGGTTGTAAGTTGAGGACTAACTGTAGCAGTCTTCCAATACTTCAGGGGTCGTCCCAGAGACGAAAAGGGTCAACCAATTCTCCAAAGCAGGAATCTCCAACCTTGGCAACTTTACGCCTTGGAGGACTTCAACTCCCAGAATTCCCCAGCCAGCTGGCTGGGGAATTCTGGGAGTTGAAATCCTCCAAGGCTTAAAGTTTCCAAGGTTGGAGACCCCTGCTTCAAAGCACCAAAACAAGGAGCAACGGATGGAAACTCATCAAGGAGAGAAGCAACCTAGACTGAAGGAGAAAGTTCCCGACAGTGAGAACAATTAACCAGTGGAACAACTTGCCACTTGAAGTTGTGGGTTCTCCATCACGGGAGGTTTTTAACAAGAGACTGAGCAACCATTGGTCTAAAATGGTACAGGGTCCCCTGCTTGAGCAGGGGGCTGGACTAGAAGACCTCCAAGGTCCCTTCCAGCCCTATTATTCGATGTTCTAAGGGATCCATTCAGCAGACGGATGAATGCCACTTTTACGTGGAAATACTATCGCGGGGACAGGGTGGCTCAGTGGCTAAGATGCTGAGCTTGTCGATCAGAAAGGTCGGTGGTTCGAATCCCTAGCGCTGTGTAATGGAGTGAGCTCCCGTGACTTGTCCCGGCTTGTGCCAACCTAGCAGTTCAAAAGCACGTAAAAATTGCAAGTAGAAAAATAGGGACCACCTTTGGTGGGAAGGGAACAGCGTTCCATGCGCCTTCGGTGTTTAGTCATGCCAGCCACATGACCACAGAGACGTCTTTGGACAGCGCTGGCTCTTCGGCTTTGAAACGGAGATGAGCACCGCCCCTTAGAGTCGGGAACGACTGGCACAGAGGTGCGAGGGGAACCTTTACCTTTACAACTCCCATCCGCTCCTCCTGGGCCTTGGGAGCTGTAGCTGAAGACCTGGGCATTACACTTCGAAGCAGAGCATCTCCCCCTCCCCACCCCAAAAAAGAGATTCCAGGTGTCTTAACCTGTCCCCTGTTCTCCTTCCTCAGGCCCACCTTCAAGTACTTCACGTGGCACACCTGTGTTCTGGGCATTGCCGGCTGTGTGGTGATGGTGTTTCTCATCAGCCCAATCTACGCTTCTGCCAGTGTGGTCTTCATGGTCGTCCTGCTGGTGGCCCTCCATTACCTGTCGCCCAGTAGCAGCTGGGGCTACATCAGTCAAGCTTTGATCTTCCATCAGGTAAGGAGCATCCCAACGGGGACCCTCCGTGCGGTCTCAGACGCCACAGAAACAGACTTTCCTCGGAGTCTGGAGCAGAAACGTTAAGTTTGGGGCACCACCGTGACTTGAGAACATTGGTTATTTATGAAAGGAAGGTTCAATTTTTGGTCGAAGACCATGGTGGCCAGCCTATGGCACGCATGGCACAGAACGCCAGCCCAGCTCCACCATGCCTGCGCAAGTGCCTCCCACCAGCCAATGTGTCTCTGGATCTCTCACATGCAGGGGGCATTTGCATTGCATTTGGGGTGGGGCTCACGGGACACCACTATGCCTCATTTTGGCTTCTAGTTTGGTGCAGGAGGTTGGGGGGGCGAAAGCGGTCACGTGTGCATGCGTGGGGGAGAGGGCACATGCAGGGGGAAGTCACCTGCATGGGGCACACACAGGCATTGCATTATGGGTGCAGGCAGGCACAAAAAGGTTAGCCGTCCCTGGTCTAAGAATCCCAGAAGTCCCTTGCTGTCAAATGACACTCTTCTGTAGGCCAACCCTGGTCTTTTATGTCGCTGTTTCTCCATGCAGAAGAGACTCACATAAGATGGGTAGTCTGCCTCTTGACTCTTGGTTGGTCTCTGCCCTTCCCCTGATCCCTACAGGCCAGGAGTTCTCAACCCTGGCAACTCTCAAACATGTGGACTTCAATTCCCAGAATCCCTCAGCCAGTTCTAGGTTTATCCTCCAAGGACTCCCTGTAATAACACCAGGTAGAACAATCAGCTGCTGTTGCTCTTCTCTGCACTCTTTCTAGAGTCTTCGCATCTTTTTTGCATTGTGGTGACCAAAACTGAATGCAGTATTCCAGGTGTGGCCTTACCAAGGCATTATAAAGTGGTATTAGCACTTCACGTGATCTTGATTCTCTCCTTCTGTTGATGCAGCCTAGAACTGTGTTGGCTTTTTTGGCAGCTGCTGCACACGGCTGGCTCCTATTTAAATGGTTGTCCACTAGGACTCCAAGAACATAGGAAGAACGGTTGCAGGAACTGGGTATTTCTAGTTTAATAGAAAGAAGGACTAGGGGAGACATGATAACAGTCTTCCAATATCTCAGGGGTTGCCACAAAGAAGAGGAAGTCAAACTATTCTCCACCTGAAGGCAGAACAAGAAGCAATGGGTGGAAAATAATCAAGGAGAGAAGCAATTTAGAACTGAGGAGAAACTTCCTGATAGTTAGAACAATTAATCAGTGGAACACAAATTGCCTCCAGAAGTTGTGAATGCCCCAACACTGGAAGCCTTTAAGAAGTTGTTGGATAGCTATTTGTCTGAAACAGTATAGGGTTTCCTGCCTAGGTAGGGGGTTGGGCTAGAAGACCTCCAAGGTCCCTTCCAACCCTGCTGTTCTATTCTATATACAAAGACACATGAAGAACGGTTGCAGGAACTGGGTATGTCTAGTTTAATAGAAAGAAGGACTAGGGGAGACATGATAGCAGTGTTCCAATATCTCAGGGGTTGCCACAAAGAAGAGGGAGTCAAACTATTCTCCAAGGCACCTGAGGGTAGAACAAGAAGCAATGGGTGGAAACTAATCAAGGAGAGAAGCAACTTAGAACTGAGGAGAAACTTCCTGACAGTTAAAACAATTAATCAGTGGAACAGAAGTTGCCTCCAGAAGTTGTGAATGCCCCAACACTGGAAGTCTTTAAGAAGATGCTGGATAGCCATTTGTCTGAAGTGGTATAGGGTTTCCTGCCTAGGCAGGGGGTTGGACTAGAAAACGTCCAAGTTCCCTTCCAACTCTGCTATTCTATTCTATTCTATTCTATTCTATTCTATTCTATTCTATCCCTCTCCTAGTTACTACTATTGAGCCAGTCCCAAGTGCTTTTTTTTCAGGAGGCAACTGGACTTTTCTTGTTTTTTTCTTTCAAGACGTTTCGCTTCTCCTCCAAGAAGCTTCTTCAGCTCTGACAGGATAGTGGGGAATGGAAGGATTTATATTCCTTGCAGACAGCTGGTCATTTGCATCCTTTTAGAGCAGAACTCTTCTGGCTAGAGAATTCTGGGAGTTGAAGTCCACACATCTTAAAGTTGCCAAGTTTGGGGACCCCTGTTTTAGAGGGTCCTTGAAGCATCGGGAGATTTACCTGTGTCTTGAGGTTCTCCTGAGGTTCCTGTAGCTTGCAATTTTTTCCTCTGGAAATCCATTCCAAATTCTATAGCTAAAAGTCTGTAGAGATTCTTAATCTTCCAAATTCTGGTTGTCCCAAAGGTTCTTTTTTCAGGAGGCAACTGGACTTTCTTTTGAAGACGTTTTGCTTCTCACCCAAGAAGCTTCTTCAGCTCGGGCAGGATAGTGGGGAAGAGCTGAAGAAGCTTCATGGATGATGAGAAGCAAAATGTCTTCAAAAGAAAAAAAAACAAGGCTATTGAGCCACGTATCACCCATTCTAGGGACGCAGTGGCTCGGTGGCTAAGACGCTGAGCTTGTCAACCAGAAAGGTCGGCAGTTCAACAGTTCGAATCCCTAGTGCTGCATAACGGAGTGAGCTCCCGTCACTTGTCCCAGCTTCTGCCAATCTAGCAGTTCGAAAGCACGTTAAAAATGCAAGTAGGAAAATAGGAACCACCTTTGGTGGGAAGGGAACAGCATTCTGTGCGCCTTTGGTGTTGAGTCATGCCAGCCACATGACCACGGAGACGTCTTAGGACAGCGCTGGCTCTTCGGCTTTGAAACGGAGATGAGCACCGCCCCCTAGAGTCGGGAACGGCTAGCACATACGTGCGAGGGGAACCTTTACCTTTAGCCCCCCATTCTATACCTGTTCCCTTGGTTTTTTTCTTGCATAAACGTCCAGCCTTACTTTTCTCGCCATTAAATTTCATTTTTATTAGGAGGCGGATCTGCCATCTCCATCTTCTTCACCACCACCACCACCACCGCCCCTCCCGTTGCTCCATTGCCAATCCCGGAGCAGGTGGTCATCCTTATTGGAGATTAATTTTTTTTCCAAAAAGAATAACAACATTTCAAATTTGCATCTGCTTCCTTTGCCTGGGACTCTTCTGTGTCCGCGTCCACCCTTTGAGCAGACGGCTCGCCCTTCCAGCTGGTGTGATGCCCGCCCTCTGCCTTTCCCCGGGAACCGTGCCCGGCTCCTGCAAACTGGGCCCGTTGCCCAGGACCAGCCTTTTAATTTGGGTGTCATAAAACCGACATTTAAAAGCTCTAGTTAAGGGGTTTAATGGAAGAGTCTTATTAGCCAGCTGCTGTTTCCCTGCGCTGCCTGGCAAAGTCCGATCCCTCCTGGGGGCAGATCAGCTTGTTTGATCAGGCGGTTTGCTTGGCATTTGGCTGGCGATGCCAAGCCGTCCCTTTTGCACATCTTGTGATGGGCCTTGTCGTTTTGACCTCACCCCGCCATGCATACCAACCTTGTGGGCTCCTGCGTCTCTTGCCCTGGATGCAGGAAAAGGCCACTGTGGAGACTCTGAAGTAGTCCTTGACTTACGACCACAACTCAACCCCAAACTTTTGTTGCTAAGTCAGACAACTGTTAAGTGAGTTTTGCCTCATTTTACGACCTTTCCTGCCATGATTGTTCAGTGTGAATCACTGACGTTCAGAGGTGATATTCAGCCGGTTCTGGAGAACTGATAGTGGAAATTTTGAGTAGTTTGGAGAACAGGCAAATAGGCTGGCCACGCCCCTGCTGTCTCCCAGCTGATCTTCTTCTGTTGCCCTAAACAGGAGAACAGAGCTGGAAAGCAGGTTAATGGGGTGGGGAGGGAATGGGGATTTTGCAGTATCCTTCCCCTGCCACGCCCCACAAAGCCACGCCCACAGAACCGGTAGTAAAGAATTTTGAATCCCACCCTCCTGCTGCAGTTGTTAAGTTACTTGTTAATTGAATCTGGCTTCCCTATTGACTTTGCTTGTCGGAAGGTCTTAAAAGGGGATCCTGTTACCCCAGGACGGTGCAACCATCATAAATATTGAGTCAACTGTCGTCCTAATTTTGAACACGTGACCCTGGGGATACTGTAACGGCCGTGCAAAAACCGGTCCTAAGTCACTGTTTTCAGGCCCTTGGCACCATTGAACGGTCACTAAATGACCTGTTGTAAATTGAGGGCTACCTGTAGATGAGCGTTACCTTGAGAATTTTACGGTGAATAGAATAGAATAGCAGAGTTGGAAGGGACCTTGGAGGTCTTCTAGTCCAACCCCCTGCCTAGGGAGGAAACCCTACACCACTTCAGACAAATAGCTATCCAATATCTTCTTAAAGACTTCCAGTGTTGGAGCATTTACAACTTCAGGAGGCAACTTCTGTTCCACTGATTCATTGTTCTCACTGTCAGGAAATTTCTCCTCAGTTCTCAGTTGCTTCTCTCCTTGATTAGTTTCCACCCATTGCTTCTTGTCCTGCCTTCAGGTGCCTTGGAGAATAGTTTGACTCCCTCTTCTTTGTGGCAACCCCTGAGATATTGGAAGACTGCTATCATGTCTCCCCTGGTCCTTCTTTCTCTTAAGCTAAACATACCCAGTTCCTGCAACAGTTCTTCATATGTTTTAGCCTCCAGTCCCCTAATCCTCTTCGTTGCTCTTCTCTGCACTCTTTCTAGAGTCTCCACATCTTTTCTACGTCGTGATGACCAAAACTGGATGCCGTATTCCAAGTGTGGCCTTACCAAGGCCTTGTAAAGTGGTATTAACCCTTCACGTGATCTTGATTCTCTCGCTCTGTTGATGCAGCCTAGAACAGTGTTGGCTTTTTTGGCAGCTGCTGCCCACGGCTGGCTCCTATTTAAATGGTTCTCCACTAGGACTCCAAGATCCCTTTCACAGTTACTACTGTTGAGCAAGGTACCACCTATACTGTGGTGCATATAGGTGTGTGGACTTCAGCTCCCAGACTCCCCAGCCTCGCACCAACGTCTCGTAGGAGACCACCCAAGACAATTTTGATTGCTTTCCCAGACACAACACATGATTAACTTCCTCCCCTCAGCGCTAATATAATATATAGCCAGTGTTGCTTTCTTGTGTTCAGAAGTTCCCACCTCTGAATAAAAAAGCTGCAGGCTCATATCTCTAAGTATAATGTTGTGGCCTGCCAGCGGATCTGGCAGCAGATTCGTACAGTGGGGAGGTTGGGGAGGAACTGGGCCAGTCCTGGAGTCTGGGGAAGGCTCTGATGAAGGCTCTGTGTCGGAGGCAGAGAGGAGGCCAGGGCCGTTTGACAGTTATCAGCTGCCTTTGGAGTCAGATATCAGTGAGGCAGAAGAACAGCTGGAGCCTCTTCCCAGGGTGCGCATGCGCAGAGTTGCCAGACGAGGGGAACAGCTAAGGAATGGGTCAACTTGGGAGTAAAGGCACAGGAGGACAGTGAATGGCCCCTCCCAGAGGGAATAAAAGGGGAGAGACAGGGGAGTGGAGTTTGCAGGAGACAATTAGTTCATTCCTGCATTCTTGCCAAGTATTGCGGCGTCTGAAAGATAGTAGTAAAAAGTACAAAAAAAAAAAAAAAAGTTCCTAGGTGCGCATCTTCGGACCTTTTTTAAAAAAAACTTTTTAAGCATTTTTTTTTACTACAGGTTCTCCGGAAACGTGGGATTGGGGGGGGGGTCCATTTTTGCTCCCAGCAGGCTTCCCTCAGGCCTGCTAGGCCAAAAACAGGGAGGGGGGTTTGTTGTGAAAGAGAGAGAGAGAGGGAGAAAGGGAGGGAAGGAAGGAAAAGGGAGAGGAAGGAAAGACTACAAACCTGGCCTTAGACGCAGCCTCAGAGGATAATCCAGGGCTGGAAGGGACCTGGAGGTCATCTAGTCCAACCCCCAGCTCCAGCAGGACATTGTTAAAGTGAGTCTCTGTCTTTTGAACCCCCCAGTTACATGACCACATAGCCACGCCCACCCAGTCACATAACTCTCCCACCAAGCCACGCCCACCAAGCCACGCCTACAGAACCAATAGCAAAAAAAAAAAATAGATTTCACCACTGGCCTGGCCACTCTCCAGCCAGTTCTGGTTGGCTCCAGAACTGAACGAGGGGCTTCCAGTTAGGACCTTTGTGGCTCTTTTGAGTGTTTAAGGTTGTTGAACGACACATACACAATTTCAACAACTGTTCTTCATATATTTCAGCTTCCAGTCCCCTAATCCTCTTTCTTGCTCTTCTCTGCACTCTTTCCAGAGTCTCAACATCTTTTTTACATCGTGGCGCCCAAAACTGGATGCAGGATTCCAAGTGTGCCCCCCCCTCTTCTAAATGTATTAGTTAGAGCCATATTTAAACCCACCCATCTCCCCCCCCTCGGGACCTCCACCTGGCTGTAGCCATTCCCTGTCTGCACAAGAGGCGACTTTATGGCTAGGGAGCAAGTGAGTTTTTTTTAAAAAAAGTTTTTATTGAACATTTTCAAGTTTAAAAACCACAAGTAAAAAAAAGAAAGAACAAAGGAAAAGGAAAAAAAATAACCAAGAAAAAAAAATGCAAAAACAAATGCAAAACAGATAAAATCACAAACAAACAACATAACCGTATAATATCATTTTACACAGCTTCCCGTATCAGCATGTATAGTCTGCTTTTGTAGTTTACTGTTCAATGTTTGCCTTCTCGTACTTTTAAACAATCCTAATGCTAATGTAAGAATTACATTATAAGCAAGCAAGCGAGTTTTCCAATCTTGTTGAAAAACTCAACTTGCTTACTTATAACATAAGAGGCCCAGAGCAAAAAAAGAGCAGCAAATCTCCCACTTGGGGATTTCTCGCCTTTTAATACCTTGAGTTCCTAGCGGTGACGGACCTGGGCCGGCGGTGTTGGACGAGAGGCAGTGACAGATTGCAGGCAATCAAGAGCCGAGACCCCGGGGATGGGGATGTGGGGTGGGGGGTGAGTGGAACGATTGCGGTAACCTGAGCTTCTCCGCGGAGCATCGAGGGGAATAAATCTGAGGAGTAACGTTTACTTAGCCAGGGTGATGTGACCTGACGGGAGGCTGATGAAATACAGCGGTTGCTGGGAGTGAAGACAAATGTTAGCAGCCAAAGACGTCAATGAGTTAGCGTCCCTTGGTCTCCTTTTGCTCTTGACGTGGTGCATGGTGATCAATCAATCAAAATAGAGCTGGAAAGGACCTTGGAGGTCTTCTAGTCCAGGCCCCCTGCTCAAGCAGGAGACCCTCCACCATCTCAAACAAGTAACTGCCCAGTCTCTTCTTTAAAACCTCCAGTGATGGAGAATTCACAAGTTCTGGAGGGAAGCCTTTCCACTAATTAATTGTTCTCGCTATCAGGAAATTCCTCCTTAGTTCTAGATCTTGATTAGTTTCCATCCATTGCTTCTTGTCCTGCCTTCAGGCGCTTTGGGGAATAGGTTGACTCCCCCTTCTCTGTGGTCGCCCATTAGATATTGGAAGACTTCTATCACATCTCCCTTATTTCTTCTGTATTCTAGAGTAGCCAAACTCAAAATCCTGCAAACGTTCTTCCTATGTTTTAGCCTCCAGGCCTTTAATCCTCTTTAGTTGCTCTTCTCTGCACTGTTTCCAAAGTCTCAACATCTGTTTTTTTTTGTATAGTGGTGAACACAACTGGATGCAGGTATTCCAGGTGTGGCCTTACTAAAGGATTTACAAAGCGGTAGTAATATTTCGCACGATTTTGAGACGATGCCTCTGTTTATACAAGCAAGGATTGTATCAGCTTTCGGGGCTGCTGCCACACACATACACAAGAACAAACAAACACAAACACACACAAACACACAAACATACAGAGCAAGGGAGGGCATGTCTGGAGCACTACATGTAGGAAAAATAAAAATTGTGACTGGTTTTCCTTTTGATACCTTGAGGTTGGTGAAGCGGGACCCCACGGACCTCAGTTGGGTCTACATCTTTTACGATACAATACAATACAATAGTAGAGTTGGAAGGGACCTTGGAGGTCTTCTAGTCCAACCCCCTGCCTAGGCAGGAAACCTTATACCGTTTCAGACAAATAGCTATCCAACATCTTCTTAAAAACTTCCAGTGTTGGGGCATTCACAACTTCTGGAGGCAACTTCTGTTCCACTGATTAATTGTTCTAACTGTCGGGAAGTTTCTCCTCAGTTCCAGGTTGCTTCTCTCTTTGATTAGTTTCCACCCATTGCTTCTTGTTCTACCCTCAGGTACCTTGGAGTATAGTTTGACTCCCTCTTCTTTGTGGCAGCCCCTGAGATATTGGAAGACTGCTATCATGTCTCCCCTAGTCCTTCTTTTCATTCAACTAGACATACCCAGTTCCTGCAACCGTTCTTCATAGTCTCCAGTCCCCTAATCTTCTTTGTTGCTCTTCTCTGCACTCTTTCCAGAGTCTCCACATCTTTTTTACATTGTGGCGACCAGAACTGAATGCAGTATTCCAAGTGTGGCCTTACCAAGGCATTATAAAGTGGTATTAACACTTCACGTGATCTTGATTCTCTCCCTCTGTTGATGCAGCCTAGAACTGTGTTGGCTTTTTTGGCAGCTGCTGCCCGCGGCTGGCTCCTACTTAAATGGTTGTCCACTAGGACTCCAAGATCCCTTTCACAGTTACTACTACTGAGCAAGGTATCATCTATATCGTACCTGTGCATTTCGTTTTTCTTGCCTAAATGTAGAACCTTACTCTTTTCACCATTGAATTTCATTTTATTAGATAGTGCCCAATGTTCAAGTTTGTCAAGATCCTTCTGTATCTTAAGCCTTTTGTCCCAAGGCAATTAATTCCTGGGATTTGTCAAATGCAGGTACTCCTCGACGTACGACCGCAATCGAGCCCCGGATTTCTGTTGCTAAGCGAGATAGTTCTTCGGTGAATTTTGCTCCATTTTACAACCTTCCTTGCCCACAGTTGTTAAGCGAATCGCCGCACTTAAGGCCCACGGTTGCACAGTGAATCGGGCTTCCCCATTGGCTTTGCTTGTCAGAACATCGCAAAAGGGGATCGTGTGATCCTGGGACACGGCAATCGTCATAAATATGAGTCAGCTGCCAAATTTTGATCATGTAACCGTGAGGATGCTGCTGTCAGGGTTCCAAATAGCATCCAAAATTAAATCAGAGTCCGAGGCAAAGTATTGCTCAAAGTTCCAATTTATTAAGAGAGCCACGTTGGCACCTCTGGGAAAACCCGAATCTGAAAACTTTCCAGTTTTCCCCACCTAGTTGAAAGTTCAAGATCTTGCCCCCAGACCCACAATCCCATCCCATGGTCCAATCCCCCGCTGCCATGCTGGCAGCTTCCACCCATCCAGTTCTGGTCAGGTGCAGAGGTGCAGAAAGAAAGGATGGCCTTGGCTTTCTCGAAAGAATATTGTTATGGCTACATATCATCTAACTCCGTACAACCCCCCCCCTCCCATTTTCCCACCATAGAAAAAAACCTAGAATAATAGAAAGTGTGGCAGGCCAAAGACCCAAAAGAAAAGATGTCTGCAGGCCTGAACAGCTGCAATGCAATGGTCATAATTGTGAAAAAAATGACCTAGGTCACGGGTGCTGTTGTGAACGGTCTCTAAAGGAACTGTTGTAAGTCGAGGACCAGCTGCACCTACATTCCCATGACACGGAGAACTTAACGCCGGGGCTATTCCCGTCGTCTTGCTCCGAAGGGTCAGCTAAATAGGGGCGGGGGGCCATTTTGGCAAGCCGAGAGAGTTCAGCTGGACGCTATGAGAAACATTTGGAGGATAAGGCCAGGACAATAAAAGCAATTACCTAGAGAGCCAGGCTGCCATTCTCTGGCTGCAAATCTTCCACCGAGGTCTGGACAGCTGTCGGTTGGGAACGGAGGGCTGGCAACAAAGCAGGGATCGCTGGGGGGTTGAACGGGGCCTGGCTGGGTGCCAAGTCCACAATCCTGCCTGGTCGTAAGATCATAAGCAGAGCCTTGGCAAAGTCTCGGCGGGGGCGACTTTGTGCGCCAGATATGCTCAGCCCACCCTCCCCTCCCGCTTTCTTATTTTTTAATGTCATTTCCATCACACGTCTTGCAGCAGCTTTCGAGGTTGAGGGTGATTTTTATTTTATTTTTTTTGCAAGGCCTTTGCATAAATTTACACAGAGCCGGAAAGGAAAGCAGAGAGAAAATAATCCGAGACAGAGAAGCTGCTAAGACTTTGGATGCCTCTTTGAGCTTCCAGTTCATTTGGGGAAGAGGAGCACAAAGATAAGGCTAGGCTCTGCTTTGGAAATGGGGAGGTTGGGGAGGGAAGGAAGGAAGAGGAGGGGAGAGGGGGAGAGGAAAGGAAAGGAAGGAGAGGGGAGAGGAGGAAGGGAGGGGAGGAAGGAAAAGGGAGGGAGGAAAAAGGAAAGGGGAGGGAGGGAAGAAGGAAGGAAGGAAAAGTGAGAGAGGAAAGAAACAGGGAAGGGGAGGGAGGGAAGGAAGGAAGAGCAGGGGAAAGGGGGAGAGGAAAGGAAAGGAAGGAGAGGGGAGAGGAGGAAGGAAGGAAAAGGGAGGGAGGAAAAAGGAAAGGGGAGGGAGGGAAGGAGAGGGAAGAAGGAAGGAAAAGTGAGGGAGGAAAGAAACAGGGAAGGGGAGGGAAGGAAGGAAGAGCAGAGGAAAGGGGATAGGAAAGGAAAGGAAGGAGAGGGGAGAGGAGGAAGGAAGGAAAAGGGAGGGAGGAAAAAGGAAAGGGGAGGGAGGGAAGAAGGAAGGAAGGAAAAGTGAGAGAGGAAAGAAACAGGGAAGGGGAGGGAGGGAAGGAAGGAAGAGCAGGGGAAAGGGGGAGAGGAAAGGAAAGGAAGGAGAGGGGAGAGGAGGAAGGAAGGAAAAGTGAGGGAGGAAAAAGGAAAGGGGAGGGAGGGAAGGAGAGGGAAGAAGGAAGGAAGGAAAAGTGAGGGAGGAAAGAAACAGGGAAGGGGAGGGAAGGAAGGAAGAGCAGAGGAAAGGGGAGAGGAAAGGAAAGGAAGGAGAGGGGGAGGAGGAAGGAAGGAAAAGGGAGGGAGGAAAAAGGAAAGGGGAGGGAGGGAAGGAGAGGGAAGAAGGAAGGAAAAGTGAGGGAGGAAAGAAACAGAGAAGGGGAGGGAAGGAAGGAAGAGCAGAGGAAAGGGGGAGAGGAAAGGAAAGGAAGGAGAGGGGGGAGAAGGGAGGAAGGAAGGAAAAGGGAGGGAGGAAAAAGGAAAGGGGAGGGAGGGAAGGAGAGGGAAGAAGGAAGGAAAAGTGAGGGAGGAAAGAAACAGGGAAGGGGAGGGAGGGAAGGAAGGAAGAGCAGAGGAAAGGGGGAGAGGAAAGGAAAGGAAGGAGAGGGGAAAGGAGGAAGGGAGGGGATGAAGGAAGGAGGGAGAGGGAGGGAGGGAGAGAAGAAAGAAGGAAGGAAAAGGGAGGGAGGAAAAAGGAAATGGGGAGGTTGGGGAGGGAAGAAAGGAAGAGCAGGGGAGAGGAGGAGAGGAAAGGAAAGGGAGGGGAGAGGAGGAAGGGAGGGGAGGGAGAGGGAGGGAGAGAAGAAAGAAGGAAGGAAAAGGGAGGGAGGAAAGAAACAGGGAAGGGGAGGGAAGGAAGGAAGGAGAGAGAAGAAAGAAGGAAGGAAAGGGGAGGGAGGAAACAGGAAAGGGGAAGGAAGGAAGGAAGGAAGGAAGGAAGGAGAGAGGGAGAAGGAAAGATCCAGAAGAATGGATACCATATGGGTCATATATAGGGATTTAGAAAGGAAGGGAAATTAAAACATGAAAAGCAAAACAATGAGATTTCCCTGGAAGGCAGAAGAAGTGATCGAAATCCACACTCCGGCCATTCTTCCCCTTGGGGGTCTGCCTGCCTTCTGGACCAACCACCCAGCCAGGGGAGAAAGAAATCAGCTGCACCCAAGGCCGGGCCCCTCTAGGAAAACAATTTGTTGGGTGGTGATTGGGATCCTTCCCTCCCTCTTGCTGCCAAGGTGGTCGCTGCTCTCGATTCAAACAGGGGGACCCCCGGTCGTTTCCCACCCATCCAGGCAGAACCTCCGGCATTTGGCCCTGTCACTGGCTGTCACCCCCCTTTATTTCTCTATTGTAGACTGCCAAGTGGGGGGCTCAGCCAGCATTTTCTCCAACTGATCCAGGATATGACAGGAGAGATATTGGCTTCCATTTATCTTCCTTACCTGGCTGATTTGCAAAGGAGCCAATCAGGAGGAGAAACCTGATGAGGACTAAAGGCTTATGATCACAAATTGAACCAAGATTATGGTTAGAATGGAATAGAACAGAACAGAACAGAACAGAATAAATATTGGAATATAGAATAGAATAGAATAGAATAGAATAGAATAGAATAGAATAAATATTGGAATATAGAATAGAATAGAATAGAATAAATATTGGAATATAGAATAGAATAGAATAGAATAAATATTGGAAAAAAGAATAAAATAGAACAGAACAGATTAAATATTGGAATATAGAATAGAATAAATATTGGAATCTAGAATAGAATAGAATAGAATAGAATAGAATAAATATTGGAAAATAGAATAGAACAAAACAGAACAAATATTGGAATACAGAATAGAATAGAATAAATATTGAAATATAGAATAGAATAAATATTGGAATATAGAATAGAATAGAATAGCAGAGTTGGAAGGGACCTTGGAGGTCTTCTAGTCCAACCCCCTGCTTAGGCCGGAAAGCTACATCACTTCACACAAATGGTTGTTCTGAAATCTTCTTAAAGTCTTGGAGCATTCACAACTTCTGAAAACAAGTTGTTCCATTGATTAATTGTTCTAACTGCCAGGAAATATCTCTAGTTCTAAGTTGCTTCTCTCCTTGAGAACCTATTTCACCCACTTAGATTGAAAGCAGCTGCAGGCATCCCCTGGCTAAGTTTTATTATTTTTGCATTAGTCTTGTTTTTTTTAAAGTCCTTGACTTAAAACCTCAATTGAGCCTAAAATTTATGTTTTTTCTGAGTGAGATGTTTGTGAAGTGAGGTTTGCCCCATTTTGAGACCTTTCTTGCCACAGCTGAATCATTGCAATTGTTAAATTAGTCACACAGTTGTTAAGCGAATCTGACTTAACTTCTGCTTGCCAGAAGGACGCCAAAGTGGATCACATCACACACACACACACACACACACACACACACACACGAGGAACACTGCAACCGTCATAAATATGAACCAGTTGCCAAACATCCAAATTTGATCACGTGGCCAGCGCAGATGCTGCAACAGTCCTAAGTGTGAAAAACGCAAGTAGTTTTTTTCAGTGCAGTGCCGTTGCAACTTCAAATGATAGAATACAGAATAACAGAGTTGGAAGGGGCCTTGTAGGTCATCTAGCCCAACCCACTGCCCAAGCAGGAGACCCTACACCATTTTTGACTGGTGACAGTCCAGTCTCTTCTTGAAAGCCTACAGGGATGAAACTCCCACAACTTCCGAAGGGAACTTCTGTTCCATGGGTTGATTCTTCTCACTGTCAGGAAATTTCTCCTTATTTCCATGTTGAATTTCTCCTGGATCAGTTTCCATTATTCCTTGTCTGGCCTTCGGATGCTTTGGAAAATAGCTTGACCTTCTCCTCTCGGGGGCAGCCCCTCAAATATTGGAAGATTGCTATTATGTCTCCCCTGGTCCTTCTCTTCACTGGACTAGCCAAACAGTCACTAAACGGATGGTTGTAAGCCAATGACTATTGCAAAAATAGGTGTTGAAGCCCCTGCTTGAATTGCTGTTAAATTTATACATCGGCTGAAACAGTCTCTTGGAACTTGATTGCCATCTTCTACCTGTTAAAATTGTAGAGAAATGCATAATCCTTCGTGATGGGTGTTCTGGCCCACCGGACAGTGAGGAGGTTGGGGAGGACCATGGGCCAGTCCTGGAGTCTGGGGAAAGCTCTGATGAGGGCTCTGTGTCGGAGGCAGGGAGGGAGCCAGGGTCATATGCCAGTTCTCAGCTGCCTTCGGAGTCAGACATCAGTGAGGCAGAAGAACAGCTGGAGCCTGTTCCCAGTGTGCGCATGCGCAGAGTTGCCAGACGAAGGGAAGAGCTAAAGAACAGGGGTCAATGTGGGAGTAAGGCCACAGGTGGACGATGAATGGCCCCTCCCAGAGGAAATAAAAGAGGAGCGAAAGGGGAGTGGAGTTTGCAGGAGACAATTAGTTCCCTTAATTGGTTCGTGACTCTCCGAGACTCCTTGCCTAGTTTTGCAGATATCGGCCTGGCAGCTCTCCAAACCAGATAAGGTCTGTGACCGTAAATCCTCCCTGGAAAGACTTTGCTGGATGTGAAGGAGCAGAATTCACAGTCAATTAATAAAAGGGTTTTTTGTCGGGACCAGGAGTTTGCTTCATGCTCTGGGGAAGCCTCTGTCAGAACAGTGGGACAAGAGCTCCCATCATCCCCAGCCTGAATAGTCTTTGTGGCTGCAATCCATTTAGATCCATTTTTCTTCAGGCTATATTGGCACTTTAAAGTTCCAGAAGTTGAGAGAATACTGACTTAGAGGGAAAGACTCCTGAATAAACTCAGGATTTGACAAAGGAATCCTGCCTCCCCCCCCCTCCTTTTTTTTGTTCTATCTGACCCTTGCGCTTCTTTCGCACCCAGGTCCGCAAGTACCTGCTGCTGTTGGACAGCCGCAAAGAACACGTCAAGTTTTGGCGCCCGCAAGTGTTGCTGATGGTACGGAATCCACGCACCTCCCTCCAGCTCATCCGCTTCATCAACGACCTCAAGAAAAGTGGCTTGTACGTCCTCGGACACGTCGAATTGGCGGATCTGGGTAAGGAGATGGTCGGAGGAGGACAGGCGTCGGCAGTCCCATGAGGTTTCCTTCGAGACTGGACTAATATTTCTCAACCTCCGCCATTTTATGAGGGGTGGACTTCAACTCCCAGAATTCCCCAGCCAGACGGCTGGGGAATTCTGGGAGTTGAAGTCCACCCCTCATAAAATGGCGGAGGTTGAGAAATACTAAATTGTTGCAACTAGCAAGGACCGTTTCACACAGAAAGGATGGAGATGTCGGGACAATTTTCCAAACATAGGCATACAGGTAGTCCCCGACTTACAACAGTTGGTTTAGTGACCGTTGGGAGTTAACAACGGCACACAAAAAAAGTGATGTACGGCCGTTTTTCATGCCTAGCACATCATTGCTGCGTTCCTATCCTCCCCCATGATCAAAATTCAGACGCTCGGCAGTGGACTCATATTTATGACGGTGTCTCCTCTCATCGTCACCTTTTGCAGCCTTCTGACAAGCAAAGGCAGATTCGCTTAACAACCAGGCTGCTGATTTAACAACTGCAGTGATTCCCTTAACAACTGTGGCCAGAAAGGTCGTAAAAGGGGGCAAAACTCACTAACTCAATTTAGTGTTCTATGGCGGTCGTAAGTTGAGGACTGTGAAGTATCCAACACCTCAACTGCAAATCTCTGGGCCATCCCTAGATGGCCCCAGAGAGACCCCAGTCTCTCTGCACTGCCACCTAGTGGAACTTTCTAAATTTTGCAGCCAAGGGCGATGCAGTGGACTAGAGGGAGAGCACTGTCCCTTCATAATCAGGAGGCTGTGAGTTCAATCCTAGGTAGAGGCAGATATTTCTCTCTCTGGGCACGATGAGAATCTATCTGCCGAACAAAATTCCGCCTTGGTGACAGGAAGAGCATCCGGCCATTAAAACGTTAGCGGAGCTCCATTGAGTTGCCCAGACTACACCCCGCGAGGGATTATGGGGTCGTTAAATGAAGATGATCCAGTAGCCCACGCACAGCCTTTTCAAGGCAAAGAGACTCCAGCTGGACGGAAAATATCCCAGCGTTCCTTCCTTTTTCCCTCCGAACTCTCGTCCTTTGTACTACAAATTGATTTCTCAGATGCTTTTGTGAAGGCTGCAAAAGGGCCCCCTCCTGGAGCTATTTGGGTTTCCATGGTAACTAATGGATATCCCCCCCCCAGAAATGGGGAAATGTGGGGGGAGGAGGGTTGCTAATTTCATTTTTTTTTTACCTTGACCAAGGGGGAGGGGGAGGAGGAAAGGGAGGGAGGGAAAGGCACGGATGAAATCTAAGCAATAATGCAAATCGTGGAAGTTGCAGAGAATTGGGGTGGGGGCACCTCGTTTGGGTCCTAGAAGGTGGGTGGGGGGGCATCAGAGGAAGTTTCAGGGCTTGGGAACAGTCCGTATATCTGGCGGCAACGAACCGTCTTCTGTTTCTCCTTTGCCCACACGGTAAAGCCATCGTTCTGACATTTGGCAAATGAGAAATCTGGCATTGGGCCACAGGCAGTCCTCGACTTACGATCAAAAATTCACACACACACACACACACACACACACACACAATTCCTGTTGCTAAACGAGGCCGTCGTTCAGTAATTATTTTGCCCTGTTTTGTGACCTTTCTTGCCGCCGTTGTTAAGTGAATCACGACAGTCGTTAAGTTAGTAACACGGGTGTGAAGGGAGTCCGGCTTCCCCGTTGACTTTGCTTGCCAGGAGGATCGCAAGTGGGGACCCCGTCACCCCGGGACACTGCGGCCGTCGTAAATATGAGTCCTTTGCCACGTGTCCGGATCTTGATCGCGTCACTATATACGGGGAGGCTGCAGCAGTCCTAAGTGTGAAAAACGGTCGTAAGCCACTTTTTCCAGCGTCCTAACTTTGAGTGGTCACTAAACGAATCATTGTAAGTCGAGGACTACCTGCACACCAGAAGGATATGCCTTTTGAGGAAGATTGTTGAAAAAAAGAGACAGTGGGAATAATATTGCTATAAAGATTAGATCTCAAAGGATAGCAGAGAAAATGTAAGCTTATTTTCAGGCAAAAAAAGGAATCGATTTAGCAGCTTCGTGCATCTGATCAGGAAAAATAAAAATTTAACATAGCCGGTAGTATATGAAGCTATCCAAAGGGTTGGGGGGTGTTTTATTCCTTGGTAAAATTAGAACTCATTTTGTAAATCCTCCGAGAGGCCCAAGCAGCGTGCAGAGCTTTCTTCCTGCCACTTTCTCCCACAACGACCCTGCGAGGTAGGAAACAGCTCAGCCCCAAATTGCCCATGAGTAAGTTTGAATCCAGATAGCCCTTTCCTAATCCAGCATTGTAACGTCTAGTTAAGAGGGTTTTTTTTTCATATATATATTTTAAAATACAAATAATACAAACATAGTACATATATATCTAAATACAAAAAAAAGAGAGAAAAGAAAAAAAGGGGGGGAAGCAAATATTACAGTGCATGCCCAGCCCCTGGAGACCCTTCCCCCCCCTTTATATTTCTTTGTGTATAACAACTAAAAGATATACAGTATATTCCAATGGTACCCTTATCCCCTCCAAAACAACATACATTCTTGAGTATTTTTATTCCATTTGCTTTCCGCCAACACTGATTTTATAAAATCCCCCCCATATTTGGGGGCTTTGATCATCCCTTTTTTAAATTTAATTTCTGTTGTTAATTTATCCTTTGTTGCCATACTCCGAATTTCATTATGCCATTCATTTCTTGGAATATCCCAATTTCGTCCCCAATATTTAGCCATCGCTAATCTGGCCGCCATGAATCAAATTTACAATCCGTTCCTTTTTTGTTTCATTTATATCCCGTTTTTCCACCAGCAGCAGTGATGCAATTCTCGGTGACCTGTCTAAACGTACATTCAAAAGTGCTCTAAACACCATGCCCCCCAAAATATGGGACACGGTGTTAAAAGTTTTTGAACTTCGACAAGTTTAAGATGTATGGACTTCAATTCCCAGAATTCCCCTGCCAGCATACCCGTAGTTTAAGATTAGGTTGGGAAACGCTATTTTAAAGCCAACCATATTGGCAACTATCACCAAGAAGAAAATGTCTCGGATAATGGCGTCTTTGTCCTTTTCTTCTGCTGGGCTAGGCGCTAAGAGTGACCCTCTCTGCTTGTCCCCAGACTGCCTGCCATCCGATCCGTTGCCCGACCAGTCGGACTCCTGGCTGCAACTGGTGGACCGGTTGAACATCAAAGCTTTCGTCAATCTGACCCTCGCCGGCTCAGTGCGGCACGGCACACAGCAGCTGCTCTTCATCTCCGGGCTGGGTAGGTAACCTTGGATTTCTAGGTGGTCCCCTTTCCTCCAGCTTCAACTTGCCTCTAAATTCATGTTAAACAAGTTAAATCCATTCTTTTTATTTTAAAAAAAAGTTTTTTTTAATTTTTATCTCTCATGCGTACATTCACAAACGTACAATCTCGTAACTATTATTAATAATGTGTGTTATCTTTTAACATTTGTAACAGTTTTTCCTCCCCTGCAATTAACAATATGATTGAGATTGCTTTTCTACCATCTTATTTCACAACCTTACTTCTTCTTCCTCCCTTTCCTCCCTTCTTCTCTCCTTCTTTCTTCTTTCCTCCTCTCCTTCCCCTTCCCTACTTCCCCTTCCTCTCCCCCACTCCTCCCCTCTTTTTCCCTTTCCTATCCTCTCTCTTATTTCCTCTCCATTTCTTCTTCTCCTTTTCCCTTTTTTCTTTCCCTCTCCTTTCTCCCCTCCTCTTCCTATCTTTCCCTCTACTTCTCTCTCCATTCCCTCTTTCTGTTGTTGCATTTAGATATTTTCCTCCTCAGTCTGGTGTATTTTGGGGATGGTATTCTAGCAAACCGAGCTCTGTATTTACATAACAATCTTAAATTCCCTCTTCCACAATTTATTTTCATTTTAATAGTTACACATACATCATCCTTTAAGCATATATTTGTGTATTAATACCTTTTTATTTTTCCCCTCCTTCCCCCTCCTTCATTTGGCTAAATCCATTCTGTAAGGGCAGATTTTAACAGAACAAGCATAGAATAGAATAGAATAGAATAGAATAGAATAGAATAGAATAGAATAGAATAGAATAGAATAGAATAGATATTGGAAAATAGAGTAGAGTAGAGAAGAATAACCAAGTTATTCCAAGCTGTTGTCTTAATTTTGAACACGTGACCCTGGAGATACTGTAACGGCCGTGCAAAAACTGGTCCTAAGTCACTTTTTTCAGGCCCGTTGCACCATTGGACAGTCACTAAATGAACTGTTGTAAGTTGAGGGCTACCTGTAGATGAGTGTTTCTCAACCTTGAGAATTTTAAGGTGAATAGAATAGAATAGAATAGAATAGAATAGAATAGAATAGAATAGCAGAGTTGGAAGGGACCTTGGAGGTCTTCTAGTCCAACCCCCTGCCTAGGCAGGAAACCCTATACCGTTTCAGACAGATGGCTATCCAACATCTTCTTAAAGACTTCCAGTGTTGGGGCATTCACAACTTCTGGAGGCAACTTCTGTTCCACTGGTTAATTGTTCTCACTCTTAGGAAATTCCTCCTTAGTTCTAGGTTGCTTCTCTCCTTGATGAGTTTCCACCCATTGCTTCTTGTCCTGCCTTCAGGAGCTTTGGAGAATAGGTGGACCTCTATGTGCAGAGAATTGAATTGTTTTTTTGTCTCGTCAGACATGGAGACCCTCTGAAATTTTGGGGAAATTTTGGGAACCCTGGAGGTTTAATTACCTGGACCACTTAGCTGGATTTTGAAATTAATGTGATGCATTAATTGTTCCCCTTTGATCCATTTAGGTGGGTCTCCAGAGCAGCCTGTGAAAACTCACACCAATATTTACTTTGTTGTTATATGCAACCTACTTACATGGTTTGTCGTTGTTGTTAGTTGCAAAGTTGTGTCCGACCCATCGCGACCCCATGGACAACGTTCCTCCAGGCCTTCCTGTCCTTTACCATCCTCTGGAGTTCATTTAAGCTCACGCCATCCACCTCCTTCTCTGCCGTCCCCTTCTTCTTTTGCCCTCCATTGTTCCCAGTATTAGGCTCCTATCATTTATCTATCTATCTATCTATCTATCTATCTATCTATCTATCTATCTATCTATCTATCTATCTATCATCTATCATCTATCTATCATCTATCTATCATCTATCTATCTATCATCTATCTATCTATCATCTATCTATCTATCATCTATCTATCATCTATCTATCTATCTATCTATCTATCTATCTATCTATCTATCATCTATCTATCATCTAGCTATCTAGCTATCTATCTATCTATCTATCTATCTATCTATCTATCTATCTATCTATCTATCATCTATCTATCTATCTATCTATCTATCTATCTATCATCTATCATCTATCTATCATCTATCTATCTATCATCTATCTATCTATCATCTATCTATCTATCATCTATCTATCATCTATCTATCTATCTATCTATCTATCTATCTATCTATCTATCATCTATCTATCATCTAGCTATCTAGCTATCTATCTATCATCTATCTATCTAACTATCTATCATCTATCTATCTATCATCTATCTATTATCTATCTATCTATCTATCTATCTATCTATCTATCTATCTATCTATCTATCTATCTATCTATCTATCTACCTATCTACCTACTTACCTACCTACCTACCTTCATTCCTTCCTTCCTTCCTATCTACCTACCTACCTACCTACCTACCCATCCATCCACCTATCTATCATCTATCTTCCTTCCATCCATCCACCCACCCATCTATCTATCTTTGTTGTTGTTGTTGTTGTTAGTTGCGAAGTTGTGTCCGACCCATTGCGACCCCATGGACAACATTCCTCCAGGCCTTCCTGTCCTTTACCAACCCCTAGAGTCCATTTAAGCTCACGCCGACTGCTTCGGTGACTCCATCCAGCCCCCTCCTTCTCTGCCGTCCCCTTCTTCTTCTTTTGCCCTCCATCGTTCCCAGCATGAGGCTCTTCTCCAGGGAGTCCTTCTTCCTTCTCCTTCGGTGGCCAAAGTCTTTGAGTCTCCTCTTCAGGACCTGGCCTTCTAAAGAGCAGTCAGGGTTGATCTCCTCTAGGACTGACCGGTTGGATGGCCTTGCAGTCCAAGGGACTCAATGCAGGAATCTTCTCCAGCACCAGAGTTCAAAGGCCTCCATTCTTTGGCGCTCAGCCTTCCTTATGGTCCAACCTTCACAGCCATCCATTGCAAGTGGGAAAACCGTAGCCTTGGCTATGCACGCTTTTATTACTTGATCCTAAAGTATACTTGTATATAGGTAGTCCTCGACTTACGACCATTCATTTAGTGACCGTTCAAAGTTGTAACGGCACTGAAAAAAGTGACTTGCAACTATTTTTCACACTGGTGACCGTAGTAGTGGCATCCCCATGCTCAAAATTCGGATGCTTGGCAACTGATTCATATTTATGACGGTTGCAGTGTTCTTACGAATTTCTTACGAATTTCTCACAAGCAAAATCAACGGGGAAGCCGGATTCGCTTAACAAGCATGTTATTCACTTAACAGCTGCAGTGATTCACTTAAGGACGGTGGCAAGAAAGGGGGAAATATCACTTAACTGACTCACTTAGCAATATATATTTTGGGCTCAATTGCGGTCATAAGTTGAGGCTTACCAGTACTATATTGTTGTTTTTTGCCTAATGTATATGTAGGCTAAGGTATAGGACAGGGGTGTTCAAACTTGGGAACTTTAAGACTTGTGGACACAAGTCTTAAAGTTCCCAAGTTTGGACACCCCTGGTATAGGATGTAGCTACAGTATTTTATTTATCCCTCTAATTATTTTTTATTTCTTCTTTTTATGTGGCTGATACACTTTAGCATTATTGCACACTGTTATTTTGCAAGTACTCCGGGTACTTTTGCATTGGACACAAATTCCTTGTGGGTCTAACTACATTTGGCCAAATATATTAAGCAGTATGAGAAGTATAAAGATATAAAAGCATAAGAAATATAAAAGTTTAAGCACAGGGTAGTCCTCGAGTTATGCCCACAATGGAGCCCCAAATTTTCTGTTGCTAAGCGAGATATATTTGCTAAGGGAGTTTTGCCCCGTTTTACGACCTCGCTTGCCATAGTTGTTAAGTGAGTCGCTGCCGTTGTCAGATTAGTGACATAGTTGTTAAGGGAATCTGGCTTCCCCATCGACTTTGCTTGTCCGAAGGTCACAAAAGGAGATCATGTGGACCCCGGGTCACAGCAACCGTCATAAATCTGAGTCAGTTGCCAAGCGTACAAATTTTGATCACATGACTATGGGGGCACTGCAACAGTCGTAAGGGTCAAAAAAGGTCATAAGCCAGTTTTTTTTTTACTGCTGTTCTAACTTCGAACAGTCACTAAACGAGGACTAAACGTATAAGAAGTATAGAAGAATAAGTACAAAATAATAAAAGTTTTTAAGAAGATGCTGGATATCCATTTGTCTGAAACAAATGGGTTTCCTGCCTAAGCAGGGGGTTGGACTAGAAGACCTCCAAGGTCCCTTCCAACTCTGCTATTGTATTGTATTGTATTCTATTCTATTCCATTCCACTCCACTCCACTCCATTCTATTTTATTCTATTAAATTAATTCTATTCTGTTCGTTCTGTTTCATTCTGTTTTGTTCTGTAACTCCATTCCTGTTCCATTCTATTCCGATTTCTATGCTTTATTCTATTCCATTCTATTCTATTAAATTCATTCTATTCTGTTCGTTCTGTTTCATTCTGTTTTGTTCATTATTCCATTCCATTCTATTCTATTCCTATCCTCTCTATTCTGTTCTATTCCATTCTATTCCTATTTCTATTCCTTACTCTATTCTATTCTATTTTATTCTATTCCTCTCTGTTCTATTCTATTCCATTCCTCTCTGTTCTATTCTATTCCTATTTCTATTCATTTCTATTCCTTATTCTATTCCATCCCATCCCATCCCACTCCACTCCACTCTATTCTGTTAAATTCATTCTGTTCTGTTTCGTTCTGTTACTCCATTCCATTCTATTCTATTCCATTCCGTTCTAAAATCCAGCTCTCGTTCTGTCTCTTCCTCCTCCAGGAGGCATGAGGCCTAACACCATCGCGCTGGGCTTCTACGACAACCCGCCTCCGCTCGACAACGTGTCCCAGCCCACCGCTTTCAGCAGAGACGAGGCCATTTGGCATGACTTCCCTTCCGTCTGGACCTCGGGAGGCCCCAAGCAACTCTCTTCCCGGGAGTATGTGTCCATCATCTGTGACGCCATGAAGATGTCGCGCAACGTCCTTCTGGCCCGCTACTTCGACCAGCTCCAGCTGCCTCAGTCCGTCGGCTGGCGAGCCCAGCCCCTCATCGACGTCTGGCCCATCAACCTTTTGCGCCCCGACAGCGGCCGCTACGTCGACACCAGCAGCCTCTTCCTGTTGCAGATGGGCTGCGTCCTGGCCATGACCCGGTCGTGGCGACGGGCTCAGTTGCGCCTCTTCCTGTGCGTGCAGAGTTGCACCAGCCCCCAGGGGCAGGAGGACAAGCTCCGGCAGCTTCTGAAGGACCTGCGCATCCGGGCGAAGGTCCAGCTGGTGCTGTGGGACGACGTGGTTGCTCTCCATTGGCACAGCCACCAGGAAGACTCGGCAGACGGCGCCCTCAACGTCTCCAGTAACATCACGTCCATCTCCGACGAGTACTTGACTGCGGTTAACCAGCTGATTCTCCAGCAGAGTTCCACCCCGACTGTCCGCTTCCTTTACCTGCCCCGTCCTCCCGCGGACACTAATTTATACCCCAGGTATTTGGAACAGCTGGAGATCCTGACCCGCGGGCTGGGCCCCACGCTGCTCGTCCATGGGGTGAGCGCCGTTACAAGCACTCAGCTGTAAAGCAGGGCTGTCGGTTGTCCACTGTGGGCAAGGGTTGGTGTTTGATGGAACACCAGGCCGTCAAGGATGGCCCTCAAGGATCGCAGTGAAGGGGAGCCGAAGATCAACCAGCAATATTCTTGGCTGGAGTTGGAGTTCCATATCTCCCCCACCCTTTTAGTCCCAGACTGGTCTGCTGCGATGCCTCCCAACGACAACTGGGCAACAGGGTTAGGGCCCAGCTCAGTGTTCCTAGCCGAGAGCTTTCATCCAGCGGGGTCTTCTCTGTGCTGCTTTTCCAAACTACTTGTAAACAACCAAAGAATATGAAGCTGAGTCTGGGACCTCCATCTTGGGAGGTTGGCAGCCAGAAGGTTCCATGGTGCTGGTGACTTTGGAAAACTCTTTTGATGGCTGCCTTTCTTGGGACACTTGTAAAGATGGGAACAGAATTAAAGGTTGTTGGATTTCAATCTGTGGTGATGGCAGGGGAGGCGCTTCTTATATGAACAATAAGGATCAGGATTTAAGGCAGGGAGCGCCAAAAATGGCAACTTTAAGACTTGTGGCCTTCAACTCCCAGAATCCCCCAGTCAGCCTTTAACACTTGTGGCCTTCAACTCCCAGAATCCCCCAGTCAGCCTTTAACACTTGTGGCCTTCAACTCCCAGAATCCCCCAGCCAGCCTTTAAGACATGCGGCCTTCAACTCCCAGAATCCCCCAGTCAGCCTTTAACACATTGTGGCCTTCAACTCCCAGAATCCCCCAGCCAGCCTTTAAGACATGCGGCCTTCAACTCCCAGAATCCCCCAGTCAGCCTTTAACACTTGTGGCCTTCAACTCCCAGAATCCCCCTGCCAGCCTTTAACACTTGTGGCCTTCAATCCTCCAGCAGCTTAGACTGCGGCCTTCAACTCAGAATCCAGCCAGCTTTAAGACATGGGCCTTCAACTCCCAGAATCCCCAGCAGCTTTAAGACTGCGGCCTTCAACTCCCAGAATCCCTCAGACAGCTTTTAAGACTTCTGGCCTTCAGCTCCCAGAATCCCTCAGACAGCTTTTAAGACTTCTGGCCTTCAACTCCCAGAATCCCCCAGTCAGCCTTTAACACTTGTGGCCTTCAACTCCCAGAATCCCCCAGTCAGCCTTTAACACTTGCGGCCTTCAACTCCCAGAATCCCCCAGTCAGCCTTTAAGACTTGTGGCCTTCAACTCCCAGAATCCCTCAGACAGCTTTTAAGACTTCTGGCCTTCAGCTCCCCGAATGCCCCACCCAACTGGCTGAGGAATTCTGGGAGTTGAAGTCCACAAATCCTAAACGTTTCCAAGTTTGGAGACTCCTGGCCTAAAGCCTCCATCATTAACAGCAGGGCTGGGCGTCATTCTTACTAAAGCGCAACAAACCCATCCCTCGGGTGTAACAAATGCTGCTTGTGGTGTAGCAAAGGCAATTGGCACCTGTGTGTGTGTGTGTGTGTGGTGTGTGTGTGTGTGTGATGGCTTCCAGTCTCAGCAAATGTGTTGTCTTGTGCATGGGATGCATTAATCGGAGCAAGAATGGAGAAAAAACATAGGTAATCCCTCTTGACTCTTCGTTCAGTTCTCTTGCTCCTTCCATAGAGTTAACTAGGTCAGTGGGGCAGCTAATGAGTTGTAGAGGCTCATGAAGTCAATTGGGATGACCCATTTTTGTACACTTAGTCCTCCAAGAAAAAGAGGCCGTAAGGCAGAGTGTCTGGGGGGAAAAGAAGCATTGTCCTACCCCAGATCAATTGCAATTCCCCAACTGCTCAGCAGTATTTTCAATCGGAATACAGCTGGAAGGGACCTTGGAGGTCTTCTAGTCCAGCCTGCTCCTCAAGCAAGAAATCCTACTCCATTTCAGACTGTTAATGTTTGTTAAATCTCTGCCTTAAAAGCCTCCAGAGGTGAAACACCCACAACCTCTGGTGGCAAGCCGTTCCACCGGTTAATTGCCTTCACTTTTACCAAGTTTCTCCTGAATTCCAGGTTGCTTTCCTCTTTGATGAGTTTCCATCTTTTGCTTCTTGTCCTGCCTTCGGGGGCTTTGGGAAATAAATCGACCCCCCCCTCTCCTCTTTGTGGCAGCCCATGACTGCTATCATGTCCCCCCCTAGTCCTTCTTTTCTGTAGACCAGGGGTGTCCAAACTTGGGAACTTTTAAGACTTGTGGACTTTAACTCCCAGTCCACAAGTCTTAAAAGTTCCCAAGTTTGGACACCCCTGCTGTAGACTGGCCAAACCCAAATCCTGCAACCGTTCTTCACCTTGAGGCCCGGCGCACATGATACCACCACCGCACATGCATGCGCCACCACCACAACCCCATGCCCCATTTCCCTGCAACCTCCTGGGACCAAAAATGGGCACCTGCCCTAGTGCTCCCCCCCCGCCTCCATGCATGCACATGTGACCCCCCCCTTGCCTCTCCGTACATGCACACATGTCTCCCACATGCTGCCCACCCCGCAGAGCTAAAAATCAGCTGGTTGGTGGGCGGCTCGCGTGCATAGAGCTGAGCTGGGACGATGGCTTCCATGCCACCTGTGCCACAAGGTCAACCATCATCACCATATATTGATACAGGTAGTCTTCAAATTACGACAGCTTATTTAGTGACGGTTTGAAGTTTCAACCAGCCCTGGAAAAAAAAAGCGACCTATGGTTGTTTTTCACACTTAACCGCTGTGCCGCCGTCCCCGCTGGGCAGCCGACCCGCATTTATGACGGTCGCAATGTGCCGGGGGGTCGCGCGATTCTTCTTCGGCGAACCAAGCCAAGTCAGCGGGGAATTAATTTAATTAATTTATTACACTTCTAGACTGCCCCCTCTCCCCGAAGGGACTCAGGGCGGTGTACAGGTACAAATTTAAAAACCATACATTCGACAATATACATAACGAAGCCATCCACCCTTCACAACCATGTCACCAGCTTAACAACCGTGGCAAGAAATGTCGTAAAAGAGGGAAAGCTCACTTAACAACCGTCTCCCTTAGCAACCCCAGGACTTTTGGGCTTCCACAAGGTTGCCCGATGCTCCACCTGCACAGGTGGGCTCAGTGAGTCCGTGAAGCTGAGCAGGGCACCCTCGTCTCATTTAGTGTCTGCTCTCAACGCTCTGCTTTTGGAGCGTCGGAAGCAGGAGGGATGGAGGCCCGGCTGGTTGGCAGGGTGGGTAGGAGAGCGGAACAGGGCCACGCAGCTCCACTCAGTCAAGGGGTAAGCCTTTAAGTCTTGTGGGCTTCGGCTAGGGGATTCTGGGAGTTGAAGTCCACCAGAATTAAAGTCTCCAAGGTTGACAAACACTGGGCTATAGGCTCGTGATGGCAAACCTATAGCACACATGCCAGCACACCAGCCGTCGCCCAGTTCAGCTCTACCGTGCATGTGTGCATGTGTGCCAGCTGTTTTGGGGGTCTCTGCCGCGCATGTGGGAGATGCACACGCATGCGGGGGGGCAACATGGGGAGGTCATGTGTACATGGATGGGGGGAGCAGGAGGGGTGCAGCGCCTCCCCCTTGCCCTGTGTTTGGTTCCAGGAGCTTCAGGGAGGCCTGCTAGGACCAATGTGGGACGCGGGAGAGGCACTCGCGCATGCGCAGGAGGGCATAATACACAGGGGGTGCCGTGCACATAGTGCAGTCAAGGACAAAAAACGGAGCCATCACTGGTGTAGGCCATGGCCCCATAGTAGTCCGTGACCCACAGGTTCTAGAGTCTCCTAATCTTTTTGGTACTTACATACTTACAATAGCAGAGTTGGAAGGGACCTCCGAGGTCTTCTAGTCCAACCCCCTGCCTAGGCAGGAAACCCTATACCGTTCCAGACAAAAGCCTATCCAACATCTTCTTAAAGACTTCCAGTGTTGGGGCATTCACAACTTCTGGAGGCAACTTCTGTTCCACTGATTCATTGTTCTCACTGTCAGGAAATTCCTCCTCAGTTCTCAGTTGCTTCTCTCCTTGATTAGTTTCCACCCATTGCTTCTTGTTCTGCCTTCAGGTGCCTTGGAGAATAGCTTGACTCCCTCTTCTTTGTGGCAACCCCTGAGATATTGGAAGACTGCTATCATGTCTCCCCTAGTCCTTCTTTCTATTAAACTAGACATACAATACAATACAATAGCAGAGTTGGAAGGGACCTTGGAGGTCTTCTAGTCCAACCCCCTGCCTAGGCAGGAAACCCTACACCACTTCAGACAAATGGCTATCCAACATCTTCTTAAAGACTTCCACTGTTGGGGCATTCACAACTTCTGGAGGCAACTTCTGTTCCACTGATTCATTGTTCTCACTGTCAGGAAGTTTCTCCTCAGTTCTAGGTTGCTTCTCTCCTTGATTAGTTTCCACCCATTGCTTCTTGTTCTGCCTTCAGGTGCTTTGGAGAATAGCTTGACTCCCTCTTCTTTGTGGCAACCCCTGAGAGATTGGAAGACTGTCATAGGGGGGGGCTAAGCTCTTCTGTGGTTGGGGTTTTGAGTTTCCAGACAGCCGTTCTCGCCTCCCTCCCTCTCAGCTGAGATGGGCCCCCCAAAGCCTTTGCCAGATCCATAGAAGGCTGCCATTCAATGCGGCCCACTTGCTAAAGTACTTTTCTAGCGCAACAGATTCCCCCGTTGTTGCTGGGAGTCCATAACGTGCCTCCCTTCCTTCCTTCCCACGCACGGAAGCACCGATTTCCCTGATTGGGGGGGGGGGGGAGGAACTCAATATGCTTTTGGCCCCAGTGCAAACCTTTATGGTTGCTATTAATTTCGCAGACGGACGGCTGTGGCTGCCAATATCAATGGTGGTGGGGAATGCAGGAATATAGGATAATGGATTTGGAAGGGACCTTGGGAGGGGGGGTGTCTTCTAGTCCAAAGCCCCCCCCCCCCAACCTTTCAGGTGCCAGGGACGTCTTTTGGTGATGTGACCACAGGGATGTTGCAATGGTTGTAAGTTGGCTAGCTGATGAGAGCTAATTAGCTCGAAATAGATCTATACTAGTCTCCCTTTATTTATTTATCAGTACAAATACAACATATACAACCCAGAACAGGAAGCTGGCAAGGTGGAGTCCTTCTGCTCCCAATTGTGGTCGTGAGTCGAGGAATAACTGTATATATAACAGAATAATAGAGTTGGAAGGGACCTTGGAGGTCTTCTAGTCCAACCCCCTGCATAATCAAAAGAACCTACCAGTGTTGGCGAAACTTTTCGGCACCAAGTGCCAAAAGGGGAGAGCCTGTGCGCGGGGGAGTGCCGGGAAACCGGAAGAGCAGTTCCCCAGTGCGCATGCATGCACCAGGAAGCTGAGCTTTCGGTTTCTGGCATGTGCATGCACGCTGGTCACCTGATCTTCCGTTTTTTGGCACGCGCACAAAGACCGGCTGGCACGCCGGAAACTGGAAGCTCATCTTTCCAGCGTTGCTCTTTCGGTTTCCGGCACTCCCATCCCCGTGAAGTCCAGGTGGCTGGCGCGCATGTGTGCACCAGAACCCGGAAGAGCAACGGGCGACGGCTGGCGTAGCCAGAGAGATGGAGGGTTGCAGGCGCATGTGGGGGGCTAGAGGTGGGTGTCGTGCACAAATTGCATTATGGGTGCAGGCGTGCGTTCCACACTTGGAATCCTGCATCCAGTTTTGGTCGCCACGATGTAGAAAAGATGTGGAGACTCTAGAAAGAGGGCAGAGAAGAGCAACAAAGATGATTAGGGGACTGGAGACTAAAACATATGAAGAACGGTTGCAGGAACTGGGCATGTCTAGTTTAATAGAAAGAAGGACTACGGGAGACATGATAGCAATCTTCCAATATCTCAGGGGTTGCCACAAAGAAGAGGGAGTCAAACTATTCTCCAAAGCACCTGAGGACAAGAAGCAATGGGTGGAAACTAATCAAGGAGAGAAGCAACTTAGAACTGAGGAGAAATTTCCTGACAGTGAGAACAATGAATCAGTGGAACAGAAGTTGCCTCCAGAACTTGTGAATGCCCCAACACTGGAAGTCTTTAAGAAGATGTTGGATAGCCATTTGTCTGGAACGGTATAGGGTTTCCTGCCTAGGCAGGGGGTTGGACTAGAAGACCTCCAAGGTCCCTTCCAACTCTGCTATTGTATTATTGCATTATTGTATTATCATGGCTCTATATACCATGTTAGACAAACGGCTCTCCAATCTCTACTTTAAAACCTTGTAAATTGTTAAATAGCTTAACAATATAGAGAAGAAGAAGATGCAGCCCAGCCGTAACTCCTATTCCCAGGGATGGGGGGGGTAATCGGGAGGAGAAATTTCCCAATGGAGGGAAGGGTCCGGTTGATGACAGGTATCCCAGGAGTGGGGGGGGGCGGAAGGACGATGGGCCTGTCATTTAAGCTAGCAATTTCTCCCCCCACCCCACCCCACCGCTAACCGTCAGAGTGACAGGATTCATTTTCCTATTGAGCCAGGCTCTATTGCTTGGGGGGTGGGGGGGAGTTAGGGGCTGCCAGCATGGGAGAGAAATATATTAGCTGTGGTTTCATGCCAGGACGAGCCTTTAGCGTTGGCATTGATGAATGGCTCCCTGTTAAAGCCCGAAGCCCATGGCAAAACGCAGAGGCTTCCGTGGGGATAGGAGAAAACGCCTCCCATTAGGGAGCCAGGGAGAAAATCTGAGTTTCCTTAAGAGGGGAGCATTTCTGAGCCCCACTGGAGCAGGGGTCCCCAACCTTTCGGACCTCAAGGCCCTTTAAAGTCATCGTTTTAAATCCCACGGACTGCTAATAGGATCTGCCTAATGACTGCTGGATGGGCGTGGCCAGAGTGGGTCATGTGACTGCGTGGGCATGGCCAACTCAGTGTCACTCACATCGGAGGGGCGCCTTGCGAGCCTCGCCATTCCTCGCCTGCCCGCCTGGGCTCCTTAGGGCCCCAACAGGAAGCAGTTGCTGGAGCTGAGCAGCCACCAGGAGAAAGAGTTGGCAAAACAGCTCAGTTCAAATGGGATCTGACCGAGAAGGAGGCTCAGTGGAAGTACCTCACTGAGGACTAGGAGCATAGGCTTCCCAAGCAGAGGAAAGACCTGCGAGAGTGCAAGGCCAGGTACCGGCGCCTGGAGGCTCAGTGGGCTGAGATGGTCAGCCAGTTCCAGGCCATGATGCAGTCCCACTGGAACGAGGCCCTCCGGCTCTTCCCCACCAGCGGCTCTTCCCTCCAGCCTTCGCCCAAAGCCCCCCACCAGGAGGCTGAAGCAGACCCCAAGTGGGAATTTCTGCCCCCCTCCGACCCACACAAAAAGACCCAGAAGGGGGAGACTGTCTGCAGCCACACAAGCGTCCATTGCACATATCCGTCCCAGGGGCCGTAGTTTGAGGACCCCTGATTGAGTGCAATGTAAAAAATGCAAATAATTTTTCTGCGACCACCAAAATTTCCTCACGGACTGCCATCTCTGCACTGGAGGCCCTCCGTGGGACCCCAAAGGAAAGGTGTCAGTTTGGGGGAGTGAGGTTTGACTAGAAGTTGAGTCAGGGCAAGTGGCCTTTTGATCTTTTCAGTTTGGCTTCTTATTCCGGGAGCTTCTTCACTTGGTTCAGCCATGAAACCTTTCAACCCAAAAATAGAAAAGAAAAGGCCGTTTGCCGTGACTCAACTCCCAGACAGCTCAACCCGGATGAGTGAGAACCTTCCGTGGCATATTTAACCATGACTAGGGTGTTTTTTGTGACTAATCCTAGCCTGTTCCATTAGCAGAAAGATCAAAGGATGGAGAGAAACCAATAAATCCCTCTTTTGCTCTAGGCCTACTGCTCTACAGTTTATCTGTTTCTTTCTTTCTTTCTTTTTCTCTTTTTTCCTTTCTCTTTCCTTCCTTCTTTCTTTCCCTTTCCTTTCTCTTTTTCTTTCTCTCTCTCCTTTCCTTTCTCTCCTTCTTTATTTCTCTTTCCTTTTTCTCTTTCTCTTTCTCTCTTTGCTTTCTCTCTCTTCTTTTCTTTCTCCCTTTGTCTTTTCTTTTTTTCTCTTTCCTTCTCCCCTTTCTCTTTTCTTCCTTCTTTCCTTCCTTCCTTCCTTCCCTTCTTTCCCTTTCTCTTTTTCTTTCTCTCCTTTCCTTTCCCTCCTTCCTTCCTTTATTTCTCTTTCCTTCTTTCTTTTCCTCTTTCTCTCATTTTCTTTCTCCTTTTCCTTCTTTAATTCTTTCTTTAATTCTTTAATTCGGGGAGAGGGGGCGGTCTAGAAATCTAATAAATTATTATTATTAATTATTTTTAATATTATTTCCTTCTCTCCTTTCTCTTTTCTTCTTTCCTTTATTTACTTACTTCTTTCTTTCTTTCTTCCTTCCCTCCCTCACTTCCTTACTATTTTCTTTCTTTGTCTCTCTCTCTCTCTCTCATATACACACATGTGCAGACAGATAGATAGTCAGACAGACAGACAGATAATTACACATACATGTCTGTATTTTCCTTTCGCTTCTCCTCCAAGAAGCTTCTTCAGTTTTGACAGAACGGTGGAGGATGGAAGGATTTATATTCCTTGCAGTATAAATCCTTCATTCCTGTACCGTTTAGTCAGAACCGAAGAAGCTTCCTGGATGAGAAATGAAACGCCTTCAGTGAAAATGGACTTCAACAAAACGCCAGTTGCCTTGGGACAACTGTGACCTGGATGACCGAGAATCTCCATGGATGTGCGTACATGTCTGTAATTTTTCTTAAAACTTTCTTTTTAAATAAAGCTAATGCAAACTAATGTGCAAAAGAAAAGCAGAAAAATCAAACAAGCAGAAAGCAAAAACGTGCAAGAAAATCAAAAACGTTAAAAGAAAACTAAGCAAAACATAACAATATATAAATCCGATAAAACAAACAAACAACAAAACGCAGTGGCTTCTAATATTTTCCACAGCAGTTTTAAATACAAATAACTGCCTATTTTCACCTTTCTCTCTCAAGTTACGTCACGGTATGCCTCTTTCTATAATCTATCCTGCCTAATCACCAAAACCATAAATCACAACTTCCTGGTTGCCATCTTTATGCAAATAGTCCATAAGTGGTTTCAAGCCATCGATAAATGTAGATAAGTGTCTTCTTCCCAATCAAAGATCTTGGTTTATCCATCTCAGCAAGATCTTGTCGGTTTCACCGGCCTTTCCTCCACGGTGGGCAACGCTCATCTCTTTTATGTAATAATCTCGCCGCAGTAATCATACATTGAAATCATCCTCCATGCCTTTTTTTCTCTCCTCTCTCCTAACCGTCCAACCGTTCATCCTGAAAAGAAAACTTCTGCAACAGTGCCAGCATTTTTTCCGGCACTGCAGGTGTGGGGTGGCAACAGTTCCAGGATGTGGTTAATTATATTTACAAACAGGCGGCTCGGCTGGCACAGGGCAGGAGTAATCAGGGCTGAGGGTCCATCATGTTAATTATCGCGATGTAATTAAAAGCACATAAAAAAAAGCCTCACACTTCATTAAATTAAGTTGCCAGACTCGGCGCAATCGTGGGAGAGGGGCGGCTTAGCCCACCCTGCTCCGCAGAGGAGATTGAATCTGCAAAAAAAAATAAAAAATTGGATTTGGAGGCCCCGGGATCATCTGCTTCGGAGAGCCGAGAGGCCATGACATAGATAAATGGAGAACATTTGCTTCAATTGCAGCAGACGAGAAACTCTCGGGCTGACACAATGAAATTACCAGGAAAGGGATGACGTCGATCGTTTGTTAGCACAGGGTTCAGAGTCTGTGGCTCCTTCAGGACCTGTGGACTTCAACTCCCAGAATTCCCGAGGCAGCATGGCTGTCTTAGGAATTCGGGGAGTTGAAGTCCACAGATCATGAAGGGAGTGGACGACCACGGCCCCTTTATGAACTGGGGACTTCAATTCCCAGAATTCCTCAAATAGTCGTGCTGGTTCAGGAATTCTGGGAGTTGGTCCCCATTTCATAAAGGGGCCATAATCACCCATTCCTTTCATGATCGGTGGACGTCAACTCCCAGAATTCCTGAGACAGCCGTGAGGGACTTCAACTCCCAGAATTCCTGAGACAGCCTTGAGGGACTTCAACTCCCAGAATTCCTGAGACAGCCGTGAGGGACTTCAACTCCCAGAATTCCTGAGACAGCCTTGAGGGACTTCAACTCCCAGAATTCCTGAGACAGCCTTGAGGGACTTCAACTCCCAGAATTCCTGAGACAGCCATAAGGGACTTCAACTCCCAGAATTCCTGAGACAGCCGTGAGGGATTTCAACTCCCAGAATTCCTGAGACAGCCGTGAGGGATTTCAACTCCCAGAATTCCTGAGACAGCCGTGAGGGACTTCAACTCCCAGAATTCCTGAGACAGCCTTGAGGGACTTCAACTCCCAGAATTCCTGAGACAGCCGTGAGGGATTTCAACTCCCAGAATTCCTGAGACAGCCGTGAGGGACTTCAACTCCCAGAATTCCTGAGACAGCCGTGAGGGACTTCAACTCCCAGAATTCCTAAGATAGCCATGCTGGTTCAAGAATTCTGATAGTTGAAGGAGCCATAGTTGTCGACCACTTTTATAAAACCTCTTTTTGGTTTGTATTGCTCTTGTTCCGTTTTCCCGGTCTCGTGTTGGCATCTCCTAATGGTGTCCCATCCACAAAAAACAGCTTCCGGTTGACCGTGATTTTCCAGTGAGTAGAAAGGACTGGCTTTCTTTATTTTCCATAGAATTGCAGTATTTATTTATTTGATGTATCTATACAATACAATACAATAACAGAGTTGGAAGGGACCTTGGAGGTCTTCTAGTCCAACCCCTTGCCTAGGCAGGAAACCCTATACCGTTTCAGACAAATGGCTATCCAACATCTTCTTAAATACTTCCAGTGTTGGGGCATTCACAACTTCTGGAGGCAACTTCTGTTCCACTGATTCATTGTTCTCACTGTCAGGAAATTTCTCTTCAGTTCTAAGTTGCTTCTCTCCTTGATTAGTTTCCACCCATTGCTTCTTGTTCTACCCTCAGGTGCCTTGGAGAATAGCTTGACTCCCTCTTCTTTGTGGCAGCCCCTGAGATATTGGAAGACTGCTATCATGTCTCCCCTGGTCCTTCTTTCTATTAAACTAGACATACCCAGTTCCTGCAACCATTCTTCATATGTTTTAGCCTCCAGTCCCCTAATCCTCTCTGTTGCTCTTCTCTGCACTCTTTCTAGAGTCTCCACATCTTTTCTACATCGTGGTGACCAAAACTGAATGCCGTATTCCAAGTGTGGCCTTTCCAAGGCCTTATAAAGTGGTATTAACACGTAACCTAAGCTGCCCGTCTTACGTTTGTGATCTTGTACAGCATAAAGATTGCCCATCCTGGTGTTTCTCAACCTTGGCCACTTGAAGACTTGGGATTTCAACTCCCAGAATTCCCCAGCGGGCCATTCTTAAGATTTCCTGAGCCAAGGTTGAGAACCTATCCAGATCATAAGCTTTAAAGAATGTGCTGAAATGGGAACTTTCTGTAATAAGACGACCCACCATAGAATTAAATGTTCCATGAAGAGCCCTTAGGCTTTCTCTCTTTCCAAAAGAAAATAGTCGTGGTTAGTTGTTGCCAAGATATCTGCTTAAAAATATTCGTCTGCTTATTTAATCTTTTTCGTTTTAAGTTTGCTGTTAACAATGAGGTGGGAGGCATATAAATTAAATAACTAATGAACAAACAAGAGAAAATAGCTAGTTTGGTCTAGTGATTAAGGCACAAAGCTAGAAAGGGAGAGACTGTGAATTCTAGTCCGCTGTAGGCATGAAAGCCAACTGGGTGACATTGGGCCAATCATCAGGAGACAGTAAGTTCTAGTTCCACCTTAGCCATGGAAGCTGGCTGAGTGACTTTGGGCCAAGCACCAGGGAAATGTGAGTTCTAGTCCTGATTTAGGTATGGAAGCTGGCTGGATGACTTTAGTCCAATCACCAGGAGAAGGTACCGTAAGTTCTAGTCCCACCTTAGCCAACTGGGTGACATTGGGCCAATCATCAGGAGATGGTGAGTTCTAGTCCCGCCTTAGCCATGGAAGCTGGCTCGGTGACTTTGGGCCAATCACCAGGAGACGGGGAGTTCTAGTTCCGCCTTAGGCACAAAAGCCAGCTGTGTGACTTTAGGCCAGCTCCTCTTTCTAAGCCAAACCCACCTCACAGGGTTGTTGTAGGGTCAATTGCAGGAAGAAGTATGCTGGACATGTTTGCTGCCTTGAGTTATTGGTAAAAAATAACAAAGGTGGGATACAAAGAAATAAATAAAAATTAAAAGAGTGGTAGAAACACCATATTAGCCACCTTTTGAAAACACAGAAAACTTAGTAAATTGACTAAACGGTGATTCAGCTAGCATGTTCTGTGAATGCAATTAAGAAGCGGAGAACATTTTTTTTACAAGGGGGGGGGCTTGTAGTTTGGCAGCCACCTGGGGAATTGTGGGAGTTGAAGTCCACCTATCTTAAAGTTGCCAAGGTTGAATAACACTGCTGTAGTTTTTGCGTTCACTGTTCAGAGGTAGTGCCAGATTTTCCTATTTTTACACATGACTTCATCCCTTGCCTTTACTCTGGACTGCATGCATGGAAAAAAAGTCCTTCAAAAACACAGCAGCGTTATCCAAAAATCAGGCAACCGGGCCACAATTTTGGGCACCCAAAACTTCCCCAGAAAATGATGCTTCTCCACGGATGCTGAACAAAAAAAATTTGAGGCACATTTTCTAGTGTTGCTTTGCCAGGGTGATCAGGAAGAGGAAAGGTAAGTATTATATGCAGCAATTCAACCTTTAATCGGGTTTTTTTTTAACCAAAAGCTTTGATCTGCTAAGAAAAATAACCGAATAACAGAGTTGGAAGGGACCTTGGAGGTCTTCTAGTCCAACCCCCTGCTCAACCCCCAGGAAACCCTATACCATTTCAGACAAATGGCTGTCTTTTTGGCTAGTTTTGCCAAACTAGCAGTTTGAAAGCACGTAAATAATGCAAGTAGAAATAAGGACCACTTTGGTGGGAAGGGAACAGCGTTCCGCGCACCTTCGGCTTTTAGTCATGCTGGCCACATGACCACGGAGACAACTTCGGACAGCGCTGGGTCTTCAGCTTTGGAATGGAGATGAGCACTGCCCCCTAGAGCCGGGAACGAGTACCACATACGTACTAGGGGAACCTTTACCTTTACCTTATTGGTAAAGATAAGATAAGCAGGGATGAATACCAGACAAACGGCCAAGCAGAAAACAATACCCTACTTAAGGCACTACCAAGGTGAAAGCTACATCCCCACCAACTTTGGCAGGGTAAACTACTGTGTATAAATAGGATGCAAGCCCCACATTCCCTAGCCCTGATGATGTTACCTAGTTGGGTAACGAGGTGTCTTCAAGAACAACTAAGCTCAGAAAGCACCCAGGACAATTGTGAGCTAGACATATTCTCTTGTATGCTGCGATTTTTGGTAGAGAAGGCTCAAAACCTGGACGGCAGCATTTTGTCACGCAGGGAATACAGACAATGGCTTGACTTTCTCAAAACACCTTCTCCCTGAAAGTGGATATTTGATGGAGACAATTGGAGTTATTTGATAAAAAAAAAAAAGAATAATGCTGCGGAAAAAACCACTCCTGTCATTTGGTGATGGACCGCATTTTATTTCGCTCTAACCAGAAAAATGGGGGAGGGGGCGGGGAGCAGGATGGAGGATAAGCAGCACTTGCAAAAGCTCACCTGTCGGATCAGACTCTACACGGAGTCCTTGCCTTATGACTTTTATATCTGATCACGGGGTTCGTGATTGTTATGGCAGCAAGAAGTGAACCATAATTGACATGGGGCAGTAATTCCTACTGCTGAGTTAATCAAAGATAATGATTGGTTATGTTAATAAGCCATAAAAATAGGTATTAATAATGGCTTGTTGTCTTGTGATTGGATTACTGCAATACAGTCTGCATGGGGCTATCCTTGAAGACAATCTAGATGGACGCTATAGCTGATCCAGTGGCGATATGGGGGGGACATGATGATGATTAGATGTTTTTCCTGCCTTTCCTTCCTTCCTTCCTTCCTCCCGCCTTCCCTCCCTCCCTCCTTCCTTCAGGCCTTCCTTCCTTCCTTCCTTCCTTCATTCATTCCTGTGTCTTTTTCTTTCCCTTTCTTTCTTTCTTTCTTTCTTTCTTTCCCTTTCTTTCTTGCTTGTTTTTTCTCTTTCTTTTCCTTTGTCTTTCTTGCTTGGCTTTTTCTTTCTTTCTTTCTTTCTTTCTTTCTTTCTTTCTTTCTTTCTTTCTTTCTTTCTTTCTTTCTCTTCCTTTTCTCTTTTTTTTCTTTCTTTTTATTTTTCTCTGTCTTTTTTGTCTTTTTTTCTCCTTCCTCCCTCCCTCTCTCCCATCTCTTCCTTCCTTCCTGTCTTTTTCTTTCTCTTTCTTTCTCTTCCTTCCTTGCTTGTTTTCTCTTTTTTTCTTTTCCTTTCTCTTTCTTGCTTGTTTTTTCTTTCTCTTTTCTCTCTCTTTTCATTTCTCTCTCTCTCTATGTCTTTCTTTTTCTCCTCCCTCCCTCCCTCCCTTTCTTTCTTTCTTTCTTTCTTTCTTTCTTTCTTTCTTTCTTTCTTTCTTTCTTTTCTTTCTCTCTTTCTCTCTTTCCAGCCAAGACCCTGAGAGGTCTTTATTCTCCGGAAAACAGAGTCTTATTTTTTATGGAGTTGCAAAATGCAGGATAGGGAGAGGAAAATCACAGGACTCTCCCAGGACCATTGTGACACTGAAAGTCGGCTGAGTGACTTTGGGCTAATCACCAGGGGAATGTGAGTTCTAGTGCTGATTTAGGTGTGAAAGCTGGCTGGGAGACTTTGGGCTAATCACCAAGAGACTGTGAGTTCTAGTCCTGCCTTAGGAATAAAAGCCGGCTGGGTGATTTTGGATTTAGGCATGAAACTGGCAAGGTAACTTTGGGCTAATCACCAGGAGAATGTGAGTTCTAGTCCAGCTTAGCCATGACTTTGGGCCAGTCTCTTTCTCTCTGAGCTCAACCCACTTCACTGAATTGTTATTGTGGAGAAAATAGGAGAAGGAAGGAATATTAGGTAAGTTTCCCACCTTGAGTTAATAATAAAAATAATAAAGGCAGTTTTTTTTAAAAAAATATCTAAAATAAATAAGTACATTAAAAACACAAGCCTGCTCCATCTGATACATGATTTGGACTCTAAGCCACAAGCAAATCAGGAAGCAAAATTTGTATTATAGGTTTAGTGACCATTACGAGGGCATTGGAAAAAAGTGAGTTATAACCAGTTTTCACACTTAGGACCGTTATAAGCATCCCTGGGGTCTCGTGGTCGAAATTCAGGTGTTTGGCAACTGGCATGTACTTACGACGGTTGCATTCTGGCCATCTGATCACCATTCGTAACCTTCCCAGCCAACTTCCAACAAGCAAAGTCAGCGAGGAAAGCCAGATTCATTTAACGACGGCATGATTGACGGAACAACTGCAGCGATTGGCTTAACAATCGCGGCAGAAAAAGGTCACAAAATGGGGCAAAAACTAGCTTAACAGTGAGTGGCATTGTAATTTCAAACGGTTCCTAAACAAACAGTGATAAGCTAAGGACCGTTTGTAAATGTTGTTACATACAGCAATTTTGGAAATTTGGGATCAGTGTCCAACAGATTGTTTCGCCAGATCTTCCGGAGGAGATTCAAGTTGCAGAAAGGGTATTTTTACAGCAACCTGTAATAAAAATCAAGATTACAATATTTCCATCCAATTCCTGAGAAGCTGAATTGGAGAAAAGGTGCAATTTCCCCCCAGCCCACACAGGTCACGGCGGTTCAAGAATGAAACTTTTAGCCAGAAAACTCCCATTTCTAAAGCCAGGGCTGTAAAGTTTAATCTGCAGAGAGGGAGGGGGGGGAGGGGAGAGAATTACAGGTAGTCCTCGACTTACGACCACAGTTGAGCCCAATATCTCCATTGCCAAGTGGAACATTTAAATCAGTTTGCCCCATTTTACTTTTCTTGCCACCGTTGTTAAGTGAATCGTTGCCTTTATTACATTAGCAACATGGCCGTTAAGTGAATCTGGCTTCCCCGTTGACTTTGATTGTCAGAAGGACGCAAAAGAGGACCACGGGACCTTGGGTCCTACACATATGACGCTGCCGTCATAAACACGAGTCAATTGCTAAGAGTCTGAATTTTGATCACACCACCAGGGAGGATGCCGCAATGATCATTTATTCTGATTGGTTGTCAGACTCCCATGGGGCCATGCAGGGGCAACTCTGTAAGCTGCCCTGGGGTCCCAAGCTTGGTTGACTCTTGCTGGGTGATGATGTAATGAAAGGGCTTTTAACCAATTCCTATTATGGCTCTGCCTGAAGATTTGTTATGTAGAATAGACTGGCTCAGGCCTTAATGGCCCATTGACACAGTGGCTGCATCTCTGCCTCCCTTTTAGGGGGAAATATTCTGCCCTTTTAATATTTCCTAAAATACCTTTTTTTCCTAGGAGAGGATGCTAACTTCCTACAATACGATCACCCTTTTTTTTTTTTTGGAGGGGGGTGGGCAGGAAACGGCGGGCCCAACATTCCCCGCTGGGCCTCTTGGCCAGCTGCATCCCGGCGAGCTTGAGTGCCAGGATCAGCGGTCCCTCCCTCGGCTGCCTCCCTTACCACCGCCGGAACTTGGCGGTGCCTTTCCCCATCGCTCTCTCCCGTCCTGCGTCGGTGGCACTTAAGGACTTGGCTCAGGGAGAAGCTGGCCCTTGTTCTTTCTTCCGTAATTGTCTGGGTCACCTTGGGAAGGGGGCCGGAGGATGCTCTCCCACCAAAGGCGAGGAAAGTTGCCAAGGGGGTTGGCATTATTCTTAGCCGGCTGCCAAGAACATCGAGAGATGAGAACGCCGGGCCGGGGACGTGCGGCAATTAAACCCGGCTTAAAACTGTGGCTGGCTTTGGAAAGCGGAGGGCGGGCGGGCATCCAACAGGACCACGCTACGGGAGCGGGCCAAAAATCTGGCTTGTCAAAAGAGGCAGGGCCAGGGCTTGTGCCTAGTCCTTTTCTGCACATCGCAGACACAAGAAGGTTACGAAAACAGTGGTGTAGGGTTTCCTGCCTTAGCAGCAGTGGTGGGTTCTTACTGGTTCGGAACTGTTCGGCCGAACTGGTACTGGTATGATGGCCTGGGTTGCTGGAACCGGGATTCCACTGATTAATTGTTCTTACTGTCAGGAAGTTTCTCCTTAATTCCAGGTTGCTTCTCTCCCTGATTAGTTTTCACCCATTGCTTCTTGTCCTACCTTCAGGTGCTTTGGAGAATAGCTTGACTCCTTCTTCTTTGTGGCAGCCCCTGAGATATTGGAAGACTGCTATCATGTCTCTCCTAGTCCTTCTTTTCACTAGATTAGACAAACCCAATTACTGCAACTCTTCTTCATATGTTTTATCCTCCAGTCCCCTAATCTATATATATATATATAAGCCAAATGCCACTCACTCATCACAAAATCACCAGAACCATACAGCCTACAAATGTGAAATTTGGCACGTATGTTCCTCTTGGCTTCTAGGTGCTTGTTAAGAAAGGATTTTTTGAAATGACCATCAGATCATTAGTATTTCTTATACAGTAATTAACATCCTCTGATGCTACTCCCTCTCCCCACCTGAAAAGAACTCTGTTCCAACTGCCAGTTGCCTCACATTCCGTTACCTCAGTTCAAACCGGCAGGCGTTCCACTCCTTCACTCAGGAACGGTCTGGGGCTCCTTACAGGACTAAACGTCGGTACCTCACCAAAATGTCTATGCTTTCCACCTATGGAACTGCTTCTGGACTCAGGGCGGCGGGAGCGATATTTCCTTATGCGTTTCAATCACCAACCACTACTGAGCCAAAGGATTGAACCAGAGTGAACTGGATTTATCCCGCATTGCCTGATCACATAGTTTCATCGCGAAGCACAAGTATCCAGCTAGTCATCTTTCTTGATCTTCTCTGCAGTCTTTCTGCAAGTAGAAAAATGGGGGCCACCTTTGGTGGGAAGGTAACAGTGTTCCGTGCACCTTCGGCATTTAGTCATGCTGACCACATGACCACAGAGACGTCTTCGGACACTGCTGACTCTTTGGCTTTGAAACGGAGATGAGTACTACCCCCTAGTGTCGGGAACGATTAGCACATATGTGTGAGGGGAACCTTTACCTTTTTAACCGTAGCACGGGCATTCTGAGGTAAACGTTGTACGCTGAATCCTCCTCACGGCTGCTGTCATCTCATGCGCAGCACAGAGCCACCTGAAAGTCATCTTAGCTGTCCCACTTTTAAAGTAATGCTCTCCATCTTTCCCACCCCAGTTTTGATCATGAAATTGACAGACGGAGGATGCAGGCGGGGGCTGGGAACTGTCCAAATCCCGCCGGCACTTGAGGATGCTGTAAGAACATCTCCTTCCCTCCAGAGCCAAGGTTGCTCTGCGTGGCCACATTTCCTTGGCTTGGGCTGAAGGAGAGATTGATAACGCGGCTTGGCAAAATGCATTTGCCCATATTTGCCCTTCTAGACCCGGGATCTCCAACCTTGGCATCTTTAAGACTTGTGGACTTCAACTCCCAGAATTCCCCAGCCTGCACTTTGGAGACTCCTAGTCTACGCTTATGTCTCTCAAAGAGTGCTTATCTAAGAGAGATCCAATCTAGAACTGAGGAGAAATTTCCTGACGTCAAAACAATTAAACAGTGGAATGGCTTCTCTCCAGAACTTGTGGGTGCCCCAACAGTGGAGGTTTTTAAGAAGGTGTTGGATAACCATTTGTCTGAAGTGGTGTAGGGTTTCCTACCTGAGCACAGGGTGGACTAGAAGACCTCCAAGGTCCCTTCCAACTTTTCTCTTCCATTCCATTCCATATTCTATTCTATTCCCATTCCATTCTATTCCTATTCAATTCCATTCTATTCCCATTCCTATTCCATTCTATTCCATTCCATTTCTTTCTATTCTATTCCTATTCCATTCTATTCCCTATTCTATTCTAAATTCCATTCCATTCCTTCCATTCCATTCCATTCTATTCTCTATTCTATTATAAATTCCATTCAATTCTATTCTACTCCATTCCATTGTATTCTCTATTCTATTCTAAATTCCATTCCATTCCATTCTATTTCTATTCCATTCCATTCTGTTCTAAATTCCATTCCATTCTATTCTCTATTCTAAATTCCATTCCATTCCATTCTATTCTATTCCTATTCCATTCTATTCTATTCTAAATTCCATTCCATTCTATTCCTATTCCAATACATTCCATTATATTCTCTATTCTAAATTCCATTCCATTCTATTCTATTCTATTCCTATTCCATTATATTCTATTCTAAATTCCATTCCATTCCATTCTATTTCTATTCCATTATATTCTATATTCAATTCTAAATTCCATTCCATTCCATTCTATTCTATTTCTATTCCATTCTATTCTATATTCTATTCTAAATTCCATTCCATTCCATTCTATTCTCTATTCTAAATTCCATTCCATTCTATAACCATTCCATTCTATTCTATTCTATTCTATTCTATTCGCAGGGATTCATGGAATCCCTGCAGCAAGACCGGTTGTAAAGATGGAAGGAAACTCCCTTAGCAACTGTCTCGCTTAGCAACGGAAGGGTGGGGCTCCATTGAGGTTGTACGTCGAGGACCACTTGTCTGTTTTAGATGGCGGTGAGGAAGATTGAAGAGGGAGGAGATCCTCATCACACAATCACTTGAGAGCTGATTAAATCAGGCCACTTTTTCCCAATGAAAAGGATAAAAAGCGAGCAACGAAATTGTGCGCTGGGTGTGGAGTGAACACTCTGGTTCCCCCCCCCCCCACTCTCTTTGAGGAGAACTAACCCCCCCCCCCCCATCCGAGAATAGTTCGTCTCTTTTCTTCACCGTTTCTGGAAAATTTCTCCGCGTTCCTTTCAGAGGAAATAAAATCTGTCATTGCTGAGGGGGAAAAAATGATACCAATTGGGGATTGAAAAGACAGCAAATTACACAAACCGCAACTGCACAGCTGGGGGGGGGGAGGAGGAGGAAGGGAGAGATGCGTATGAACTGCACAAAGAGGCACATAGCAATCCACAGTGCGGCTTCCCGGCAGACCCGCAATAACTGTGTTTTACACAATGCCGCCAGGCTGCACCTCGGATTCAATCCAACGAGGGAGACGAGGATCTCACCAGAGTTTCCAAAATGCATTTGGTGCAAACTGCAAAAACGTCACACAACAACGCAAGGGGTGAGTTGGCATTATTGTGCCAACGCAGGGTGCGCCAGTGAACACTTCTGAGTGTTAAAACACTGGAGGTTTTTTTTAAAGATGAGACTGGTGTCAGGGTTCCAAATAGCATCCAAAAGTAAATCAGAGTCCGAGGCAAAGGATTGCTCAAAGTTCCAATTTATTAAGAGAGCCACGTTGGCACATCTGGGAAAACCTGAATCTGAAAGCTTCACGGTTTTCCCCATCCAGTTGAAAGTTCAAGATCTTGCCCCCATACCCACAAGTCCATCACATGGTCCAATCTCCCATTGCCATGCTGGCAGTTCCACCCATCCAGTTCTGGTCAGGTGCAGAGAGAAAGGATGACCTTGGCTTTCTAGAAAGAATTTTGTTATGACTGCATATCATCTAACTCCGTACAATCCCCCCTCCCGTTTTCCCACAGTAGAAAATGCATAGTAGAATAGTAGAAAGTGTGGCAGGCCAAAGATCCAAAAGAAAAGATGGACTGAAATGGTATAAGGTCTCCTGCTTGGGCAGGGGGTTGGACTAGAAGACCTCCACGGTCCCTTCCAGCTCTATGCTGATCTGGACTGAAAACGCCAGTGTCTCTAAAGAAAAGAAGGACTAGGAGGGACCTAATAGCAGTATTCCAGTATTTGAGGAGCTGCCCCAAAGAAGGAGACGGCTCAAGCTATTCTCCAAAGCACCTAATAGATGGACAAGAAGCAGCATATGGAAAAGAAATATACAGATATACAGAAGAAAGATATACAGAGCAAGCCACTGTATATAAGCAAAGATGAAACCCTACTCCCTTCTAGCACTGATGATATTACCTAGTTGGGTCATGAGAGGTTTGCAAGAAAACAACCAAGCTCAGATAGCACAGAATTGGGTATGTCTAGTTTAAGGAAGATAAGGACTAGGGGAGACGCGATAGCTGGCAGTTGGAACAGAGTTCTTTTCAGGTGGGGAGGGGGAGTAGCATCAGAGGATGTTAATTACTGTATAAGAAATACTAATGATCTGATGGTCATTTCAAAAAATCCTTTCTTAATAAGCACCTAGAAGCCAAGAGGAACATACGTGCCAATTTTCACATTTGTAGGCTGTATGGTTCTGGTGATTTTGTGATGAGTGAGTGGCATTTGGCTTATATATATAGATTAGGGGACTGGAGGATAAAACATATGAAGAAGAGTTGCAGTAATTGGGCATGTCTAGTTTAATGAAAAGAAGGACCAGGGGAGACAGGATAGCAGTCTTCCAATATCTCAGGGGCTGCCACAAAGAAGAGGGAGTCAAGCTATTCTCCAAGGCACCTGATAGATGGACAAGAAGCAACAGATGGAAAATAGATAATAAAAGAGAGATCCAAGGAGAAATTTCCTGACAGGGAGAACAATTAAACAGTGGAACGGCTTCCCTCCAGAAACTTTACAAAACCCTAGTAAGGCCACAGCTGGAATACTGCAGCCAATTTTGGTCACCATACTATGAAAAAGATTTTGAGACTTTGGAAACAGTGCAGAGAAGAGCAGCTAAGATGATCAAAGGCCTGGAGACTAAAACATACGAAGAACGGCTGCAGGATTTTGGATCTGGCTAGTCTAAAGAAAAGAAGAATTAGCCATGACATGATAGCAGTATTCCAGTATTTGAGGGGCTGCCCCAAAGAAGAGGGGGTCAACTTATTCTCCAAAGCACCCGAGGGCAGGACAAGAAACAATGGATGGAAACTAATCAAGCAAAGAAGCAACCTGGAATTAAGGAGAAACTTCCTAACAATTAACCAGTGGAACAGCTTGCCACCAGAAATCATGGGTGCTCCATTACTGGAAGATTTTAAGAAGAGACTGGACAGTCACTTGTCTGAGATGGTATAGGTTTCCCTCCTTGAGCAGGGGGCTGGTCTAGAAGACCTCCAATGCCCCTTCCAACTCTTGTGATTCTGTTAAAACCTGGCTCTTGTGCCCCACAGTGTTTCTCTTTCCTTCAGTTAGAAAGAAAGAAAGAAAGAAAGAAAGAAAGAAAGAAAGAAAGAAAGAAAGAAAGAAAGAAAGAAAGAAAGAAAGAAAGAAAGAAAGAAATGTTCGAAGAAATGTCCTTCTGGGTTCAGTTCCAAGTGGGGGGAAAAAAGACACTGGACAGAAAGAAAGAAAGAAAGAAAGAAAGAAAGAAAGAAAGAAAGAAAGAAAGAAAGAAAGAAAGAAAGAAAGAAAAAGAAAGAAAGAAGAAAGAAAAAGAAAGAAAGAAAGAAATGTTGGAAGAAATGTCCTTCTGGGTTCAGTTCCAAGTAGGGAAAAAAAGACACTGCACAGAAAGAAAGAAAGAAAGAAAGAAAGAAAGAAAGAAAGAAAGAAAGAATAAGCTGAACAGTTGAACAGTCTCCCATCACTTTAGGATCAACACCCTCCAACACCTGGGGGGGGGGAAAGGGGGGGAGAAACTCACCTTAATATAAAGTCTTAACCCTGGGGGGGGGTGCACCCAATTTCCTGAACTTTTCACCATTCATGAAGCCCCATCACTTAACATACATGACAAATTGCGTTCAAACGGTTGGTGGATCGCTGCTTATTTTAGCTCTCGCCTTCCTAAACAGTGAGGGGCGGAGTCTTCAAGCCCCCCCCCTCAAATAAATGGTTCTCATTCTGGGAAGGTTCCCCCCTCCCAGCCGGAGACTCGGAATTAAAGGCCACCTGGAGCAGAAAATGCTCAATTGATGGGTTTGACCTCACGTCAGCCCTTCTTCCTCCATCCTAGCTAAGTTGCTCGTGGTCCTTTCTTTAAACCCAGCTTGACGTTGGCAGGAGAAAGTGGCCTTCAACTTCAAAACCCAGGTTCTCCGCTTAAAATAGCATCCCCTGCAAGGTCACCGGGAGAAGAAGCAAGGTGACATGGCCACAAAGCGCTTCAGATAGTGTCAAAAGGCGGCGGGCAGCTGCCATGGCAACCCGCAGCAGCCTGGCATTCTGGAGAAGACATCTCTGGCAGGTGGGATGGTTGCAGAGGACGCTCGGGCACCGGGAAGCCGGCCGGCTGAGCTAGAAGACCTTTTGGCCACCGAAGCCCTTCAAAGTCCATCTCTCCCTCCGAAGTCAAAGACCCTAAACTGGGACACTGGCCTACCTTACGAGGCTGTCGTAGGCCTCCCTGCTTCACGGCAGAAGTACGGAGGCTTTGAGGAAACTGCTGGAGGGTTTGAGAGGACGGGGGATGCCCTGAGTGACGGATGGATTTGCCAAGGAGGTTGCTGGGAAGGCAGCTTCATGATAGGATAAGAATTATTTTTAATAGGGCTTGATAGGCGGATAAAAATGGTGAATCTGATCTGAACGTTTAGTTGATCTGGTGATGCCTTAGGCCAGGTTAAGACCTGTGCACTTCAACTCCCCAAATTCCCTCCCTATTTCTTTCTCTCTCTCTCTATCTCTCTCACACACATATCCCCCTTTCTCTCTCTCTCTCCCTCCCTCTTTATTTCCCTCTCTCTTTCTCTCTCTCTCTCTCTCCCTCCCGTTCTTTCTCTTTCTTTCTCGCTCTCTCACACGCACTCCTCCCTATATATATATTATATATATATATATATATATGTATATGTATATGTATATGTATATGTATATGTATATGTATATGTATATGTATATGTTATGTATATGTACGTAAGTATATGTATTGTATATTAATGTATATACATAACATATACATATACATATACATATACATTACATATACATATACATATATAATATATACAATATATATATATATATATATACACACAAACCCCTCTCCCTCTTTCTTTTCTTTCTCTCTCTTTCTCTTCCAACACTGGAAGTCTTTAAGAAGATGTTGGATAGCCATCTGTCTGAAATGGTATAGGGTTTCCTGCCTAGGCAGGGGGTTGGACTAGAAGACCTCCAAGGTCCCTTCCAACTCTACTATTGTATTGTATTGTATTTCTCTCTCACAGACACACGCCTCCCTCTTTCTCTCTCTCTATATATATATACATACCCCTCTCCCTCTTTCTTTTCTTTCTTTCTCTCTCTTTCTCTTTCTCTCTCTCTCTCACACACACACTCCTCTTTCTATCTCCCTCTCTTTCTTCTTCTTCTCTCTCTCTCACCCCTCTTTCTCTCTTCTTCTTTCTCTCCATCCCTCTTTCTTTCCCTCTCTTTCTCTCTCCCCCTCCCTCCCTCCTGTTCTTTCTCCCTCTTTCTCTCTCTATCTCTCACACACCTCCCTCTTTCTCTCTCTCTCTCTCTCTCTCTATATATATATCCCTCTCCCTCTTTCTTTTCTTTCTCTCTTTCTTTCTTTCTTTCTTTCTTTCTCTCTTTGTCTTTTTTTCTATCTCTATCTTTCTCACACACATCTCCCTCTTTCTCTCCCTCTCTCTATCTTTCTTTCTCTCTCTCTCTCTCTCTCTCACACACACACCTCCCTCATTCTCTCTCTCTATCTCCCTTTCTTCCTCTTTCTCTATCTCCCTCTCTTCCTCTTTCTCCCCCTCTCTCTCACACACACACCTTTTTCTCTCTATCTCCCTCTCTCTTTCTTTTTTCTCTCTCTCTCTCTCTGCCCCCTTTCTCTCTCTCTTCCTCTCTCTCCCTCCCTCCCTTTCTTTTCCTCTCTTTCTCTCTCTATCTCTCACACACACCTCTCTCTTTCTCTCTCTATCTCCCTCTCTTCCTCTTTCTCTCTCTCTATCTCCCTCTTCTTTCTCTCTCTCTCTCTCTTTCTCTTTCTCTCTCTTTCGTGCCTCTTCTCTCTCTCTCTCTCTTCATCTCTCCCTCCCTCCTTCTTTCTTTCTCCCTCTCTCTTTCTCTTTCTCTCTCTCTCTCCCTCTCCCTCCCTCTTTCTCTCCCCCTCCCCCTCCCACCTCTTTCTATCTATCTCCCTCCCTCTTTCTCTCTCTTTTTCCCTCCGTCTCACTTAGCAACGGAAAAATTGGGCTCCATTGTAGTCATAAGTCAAGGACTAGTAAATGCACATTTGGGTTTAAGGTAAGTCCCAGATCTTGGATTTGCCAGACTCCCAAAACATTTGCCTGGAAAAATGGGCACCGGCCCACCCACAATATTTATATTTAGTATTGGTCCGTCTGATTCTATGCTCTGCGTGATTTCCTCTGCTTCCTCAGACATAATGCTCCCTATTTACCCTAGAAACGAGTAAAACTCTTAAGAGAGTGAAGAGCCTGTGAGGTACCTAGAAAAACTCCCTTATTTTTAAGTGTTTATTTTCTCTGGGCTTTTCCAAAGAAAACAAACACTTAAAAATAAGGGAGTTTTTTCCCCCTTTTTTAGCCTTCCCTTTTTCTTTTATTTATTTTCAGCTGTCACTTGGCATTTCAGCTGGCTTTTTCTGCCGGCTTCCGGTAACCTCAATTAGCTTAAGTGGGCTGATGAGTTTGTTCAGAAGTGGACTTAATTGGATGTCAAATGTGGTGCAGGCCCAACAAATTAACAACACAAAAATCAAACTAAACACCGTTTCCCACCGCTGACAGCTAATCCGAGCCACCAGCAGATTCAGCCTGCTTTAGCTTTCAAGTTGGAAACAGCCTTAGCTACCGGTAGTCCTCCACTTACGACGCGTCATTTAGTGTCCGTTCAAAGTTACAACAGCACTTAGGACTCTTTTTCACAGTTATGCACACTTTGCAGCGTCTCCACAAAGACGTCCTTTGGCTCATATTTATGACGGTCACAATGTCCCGGGGTGACACGATCCCCTTTTGCAACCTCCTGACAAGCCAAGTCAATGGGGAAGCCTGATTCGCTTAACGACCGGGTTACTAATTTAAGAACGGCAGTGATTCACTTAACAGAGGTGGCAAGAAAGATCGTAAAATGGGGCAAAACTCACTTGAACAAATGTCTCACTTAACAACAGAAATGTCAGGCTCAGTTGTGGTCGTATATTGAGGACTACCTGTACAGGAGAGGGGTGGGGGAAGGAGATACAGATAGGCTTCGACTTATGACCACAACTGAACTCAACATTTCTGTGGCTAAGCGAGACATCCCTTAAGTGAATTCTGCCCCATTTTACGACCTTTCTTGCCCCAGTGGTTAAGTGAAGCACTGCAGTTGATAAGTTAGTAACCTGGTCGTTAAGTGAATCTGGCTTCCCCATGGTCAGAAGGTCAAAAAAAGAGGACCATATGACCCCGGGACACTGAACCGTCATAAATGTGAATCGGTTGCCAAGCATCTGAATTTTGATCAGGTGACCATGGGGATGCTACAACAGTCGTAAGTGTGAAAAATGGTCACAAGTCATTTTTCCCCAGTGTCCTTGTAACTACGAACGGTCACTAAAAGCATTGTCATAAGTCGAGGACCATCTGTAGAATGAGCTTCTCTTAATAGGTCAGGGGTGTCCAAACATGGGAAATTTAAGACTTGTGGACTTCAACTCCCAGAATTCCCCAGCCAGCCATGCTGGGAGTTGAAGTCCACAAATCTTAAAGTTCCCAAGTTTGGACACCCCTGTTCTAGGGATCTATAACTGCAATTTTAAACCCACTGTCTTTTTCTCCCCGTGTGCACCTAACCAACTCAGTTCATCTTCTCATGTGATATTTGCACCAAAATTTGCAAATATTTGCACCAAAATGGCACCGAAATTTTGGGCTTGGACAATCTGGAACTGCGCCGCCTACGGTCTGACCTAAGCGTAATACATCAACTTGTCTGCTATAACGTCCTACCTGTCAACGACTACTTCAGCTTCAACCACAATAATACACGGGCACACAATAGATACAAACTCAAGGTAAACCGCTCCAAACTCAATTGCAGAAAATATGACTTCAGCCACAGAGCGGTCAACGCCTGGAATGCTCTACCTGACTCCATTGTTACATCCTCAAACCTCCACAGCTCCAACCTTAAACTGCCTACCGTGGACCTCAGCCCATTCCTAAGAGGTCCGTAAAGGGGGCGTGCATAAGCGCACCAGCATGCCTACCATCCCTGTCCTATGTCCCCATTTATTTGTACTCATTTTCTTCGTTCATGTCCATGTCCAATCCTTATACCTGTTATCCTCATGCATGTTTGACAAACCAAATAAAAAAAATAAATGCATAAATAAATAAACAGCACCATATAATCTGATACAAAAAGATGTATCCACCGATGGTGAGAATAAACTACAATCTGTACAAAGACAGAAAACAAAACCCCAAACCATCCTTTGGATTAAATTTTGCTCTGAGCATCGTTTGCTGATTTAGTTAAGTTATGTTAAGTTTTAATTCAGCCTCTGCAGGAGGGGAGACGGCCTTCACAATGACAGGCAGACTCACACCATGGCAGTGGGAGCTGCGTGCTTTTGTGTGTGTGTGTGCCTGTGTGTGTGTGAGGTCACAGCACACACTGAGGCAAGCTTGCATTGTGTCCGCGAAGGACTCCCGGAATCCTTTGATCACTTCTGTTCTTGATCTGCCCCAAGGACATTTCGGGATCTCGCTGTTTGTTCAGAAGCTCGAGGGTGTATTGTGCGTTCACTCACCCACAAGTGTGCTTAACCAAGTGAAGGAACGAATTAATCTCCCGGATTTGTACAACACGGTGAACTATTTGTGAGACAAAAGTGTTGCGTCTGGGGTAACACACCACCCTGCCTTCGCTGGCAGGAAATGTCTACCATGCTGAATGTTAATCCAACTCAGAAGAAGATAGATAACCATCTTTGTCTATTTTATTTATATGCCATTCTTATTATTTTTTTAATGAATAAATCAAGGTGGTGAACACAACTAGTGCTTCTTCCTCCTCCTATTTTCCCCACAACAATAACCTTGTGGGGTGGGGAAGGTTGAAAGAGAAGGACTGGCCCTTCACTAAGCTGACTTTAAGCCTAACGGCCGAACTAGAACTCTCTGTCTCCTGACGATTGGCTCAAAGTCACCCAGCTGGCTTTCATGCTTAAGGCAGTACTAGAACTCACTGTCTCCTGGTGACTGGCCCAAAATCACCCAGCCAACCTTCATGTCTAAAGCAGGACTAGAACTCACTGTCTCCTGGTGTCTGGCCCTAAGTCACCCAGCCAACTTTCATGTTTAAAGATGACTAGAACTCACTGTCTCCTAGTGATTGACCAAAAGTCACCCAGCCAACTTTCATGTCTAAAGCAGGACTAGAACTCACTGTCTCCTAGTGTCTGGCCCTAAGTCACCCAGCCAACTTTCATGTTTAAAGATGACTAGAACTCACTGTCTCCTAGTGATTGACCAAAAGTCACCCAGCCAACTTTCATGTCTAAAGCAGGACTAGAACTCACTGTCTCCTAGTGTCTGGCCCTAAGTCACCCAGCCAACTTTCATGTCTAAAGCAGGACTAGAACTCACTGTCTCCTAGTGTCTGGCCCTAAGTCACCCAGCCAACTTTCATGTCTAAAGCAGGACTAGAACTCACTGTCTCCTAGTGTCTGGCCCTAAGTCACCCAGCCAACTTTCATGCCTAAAGCAGGACTAGAACTCACTGTCTCCTAGTGTCTGGCCCTAAGTCACCCAGCCAACTTTCATGCCTAAAGCAGGACTAGAACTCACTGTCTCCTAGTGTCTGGCCCTAAGTCACCCAGCCAACTTTCATGCCTAAAGCAGGACTAGAACTCACTGTCTCCTAGTGTCTGGCCCTAAGTCACCCAGCCAACTTTCATGCCTAAAGCAGGACTAGAACTCACTGTCTCCTAGTGTCTGGCCCTAAGTCACCCAGCCAACTTTCATGCCTAAAGCAGGACTAGAACTCACTGTCTCCTAGTGTCTGGCCCTAAGTCACCCAGCCAACTTTCATGTCTAAAGCAGGACTAGAACTCACTGTCTCCTAGTGTCTGGCCCTAAGTCACCCAGCCAACTTTCATGCCTAAAGCAGGACTAGAACTCACTGTCTCCTAGTGTCTGGCCCTAAGTCACCCAGCCAACTTTCATGTCTAAAGCAGGACTAGAACTCACTGTCTCCTAGTGTCTGGCCCTAAGTCACCCAGCCAACTTTCATGTCTAAAGCAGGACTAGAACTCACTGTCTCCTAGTGTCTGGCCCTAAGTCACCCAGCCAACTTTCATGCCTAAAGCAGGACTAGAACTCACTGTCTCCTAGTGTCTGGCCCTAAGTCACCCAGCCAACTTTCATGTCTAAAGCAGGACTAGAACTCACTGTCTCCTAGTGTCTGGCCCTAAGTCACCCAGCCAACTTTCATGTCTAAAGCAGGACTAGAACTCACTGTCTCCTAGTGTCTGGCCCTAAGTCACCCAGCCAACTTTCATGCCTAAAGCAGGACTAGAACTCACTGTCTCCTAGTGACTATGGAGATTCTCAGTCATCAAGGTCATGGTTGTCCTTAAGGTGCTTTTTCAAGAGGCAATTAGACTTTCTGTTTTTTCTTTTTCTTTTGAAGACATTTCGATTCTCATCCCAGAAGCTTCTTCCGCTCTGATTTGGATGGTTGGGAATGGAAGGATTGATGCTCCTTGCAGACAGCTGGTCATTTGCATCCTTTTTAGAGGGTCCTTGAGGCCACTTGGAGGTTTGTCTGTGTCCTCAGACTCCCTTGAGTGGTGCAAATGGGTGGGGAGCCTTCTTGGAACTGCTGAAGGGACCGTGTTGTGGACTCTACTTGCACCACTCAGGGGTCCCTGAGGACACAGATAAACCTCCAAGTGGCCTCAACGGCTCTTTAAAAGAATGCAAATGACTAGCTGTCTGCAAGGGGTATAAACCCGTCCAAATATCATGCCTAAAGCGGGACTAGAACTCATGATCTCCTGGTTACTTAGCTGGCTTTTATGCCTAGAACTCGCCCCTCTTGATTTCTAGGCCAGCTGCTTAACCACTAGACCAAACCCAAACTCTGGTGTGAAAACAGCCGCTATATGACTCTCCAAAATAACCAAATCTGATTTTGCAAAGTCATCAGTAAATGGAAATGGAGCGAGATGTCCCTTCCTGGCAAGCGGGAGGCAGAATTAAAGAAAACTTGTGATCTCCGGGCAATTGGAGATGATCTCGTGAACTGCAAGCGGGCATTTTTCTCTCCCGTTGGCTCCGTAACGCACTGCCAGGACAAAGGTCTCTGGCCCACGTCCTGGGCAGAGGGGAGATTAGGACAATAGGCAAAAGGAATCAAACAAATAGATTAATCTTTGTAATGTTTTTAAATGTCACATTTATGTTAGATTGAGTAATGGGTAGGCACACACAGGCTTAACGGTAACAACAGCTCTTTATTAAGTACAACAAGTGAGAACAATCCAGCGAAGATTGAGTCTGACAGCAGCTCTTTTATAGGGAGCTGTCAGACCCTTTGACCAATAGGATTAAATCTCTGTTCCCACCGGAACGGAGGACCTTGGTGGAAACCACTGAAGTTAGAGCAAGTATCTAATACCCCTCTCCTCTTGGATGGAACAATCCTACTGAGTGTTTGGGTAGAGCTTTGGCTAACTCGTGCAGGAGTTACCTCTGGTTGTCTAAGAGAGGAGTTGGAGAGGCAGCCACAGAATTGGTCAATATGCCTTCTCCAATTCCTACCATCCTCGAGCTCTAGGAGGTAAGAGCGAGGGCCGGTGATGCCTATCACTGTGGCAGGAATCCACAGAGTTCCCCTACGTTGTGGGCATATACCGAATCCCCTACGCTAAACGTCCGAATCTTGCTTGTGGAGTCTGGGGGCGATGAGGCAGAATAATTGGGGTGTAGCCGGTCTAAGTGGGACCTTAGCCGGTGACCCATGAGGAGCTCGGAGGGTCTTCTCCCTGTAGTGGCACCGGGTGTGATGTGCTGAATTAGCAAATAGTGGTCAACCCGTGTTTGCCAATCTCCCGGGCCCATCCTACAGAGGGCCTCTTTTGCAGATCTCGCCATTCTCTCCGCCTGGTCATTGGAGGCCGCATGGAATGGTGCAACCAGGACATGCCTGATTCCCTGAGCTACTAGGAAGGTCTCAAATTGCATGGCCATGAATTGGGACCTGTTGTCAGAGACCAAGACGTCGGGCAGGCTGTGCATGGAGAAAAGTCTCCATAGCACCTTGATGACCACTTCTGCCGTAGTGGAGGTCATCAGGACTACCTCTAACCATGTCAATTAGGTGTCCACAACTACGAGAAATGTCTGGCCGTGAACTGGGCCAACAAAGTCAATGTGCACCTTAGACCATGGTGCTTGAGGTCGCTCCCACTCCTTAGCGGGCGCCTCTGGGGGAGCTGGTCTGGACTCCTGGCACGGTGTGCAGGTAGCCACCCATTCTTCGATCTCCCAGTCCATGTTAGGCCACCACACGTAACTCCTAGCCAAAGACTTCATCCTGACTATTCCAGGATGCCCTACGTGTAAAGCCTCTAATACTGCAATGCGCAGTTTGGGTGCAACAACAACCCGGTCCCCCCACAGTAAACAGCCATTTACAACCGATAACTCATCACATTTGGCAAAATACATTTTGAAGTCAGCCCCAACAGGCCCCTTTGTGCCACCCCCTCCACACCCAATTCAAAATTTGCTTGATGGTGGAGTCCTTTGCAGAGTGATGGGCAACGTCACTGGACGAGACAGGCCCAGTCTCAAGGCAGTCAATGAGGAGGACTGGCGTCTCAAGGGTAGGGTCAGCGAGAAGTTCAGGCAGCGGGCAGTGGCTTAGAGCGTCAGCATGCCCCAAAGTGGAGCCTGGTTGGTGGATGAGACGGTAGGAGTAGGCAGCTAGGAAGATGGTCCATCTGGTCATGTGGGGTGATAATGACACTGGGGTAGGTTGGTCCCCAGCCAGTAAGCCCAACAACAGCTTGTGGTCCATAACCAGTTCGAAGTCCCGGCCATAAAGATACTTGTCCAGGTCTCGGAATTCGCAGTACGCTGCGGCCTTGCAGAGTGAGTGTGTGTATTGCTACTATCTTTCTGTACTACCCGTAGCATCCTAGACCCATTTTTTTTGTGTTTGTGCGTGCGTGAGTGAGTGTGTGTATTGCTACTAACTTTCCGTACTACCTGCAGCATCCTAGACCCATTTTTTGTGTGTTTGTGCGTGCGTGCGTGAGTGTGTGTATTGCTACTATCTTTCCGTACTATCTGTACCATCCTAGAGCCTTTCTTTGGTGTATTTGTGCGTGAGTGAGTGTAGGTGTGTGTTGCTACTGCCTTTCCCAAAAGATAAACCGGGTACAACTTCAGTTTTCAAGAGCTGCTTGCGAACCTTTAAACAACCTTTTAATTGCAGGTCAATGCTTGATAGGAAAATCTCTATTAGATCTGAGATTATTAATAGCCTATTAAACGTGTTTATGGAAGAGCTGCTTTATAGCAAATATATCAAAGGAAGCCTGCAGTTGTGCCCAGTGCGACAAAGGTATTGCAGAAAATGGGTCTCAGTTAATTAAGTGAAAAAATAAACTCTCTCTCTCTCTCACACACACACACACAGAGTGTGTCAGGGTTCCAAAAAACACCCCCAACGAAATAAAACCCCGAGGCTCGAGTTTCCTCAAAGTTCCATTTTATTAGAGATGTCATATTGGCACAACTGGGAAAACCCAAGTCTGACAGCTCCCAGGTGTTCCCACCCAATTGAAAGTTCAAGACCCTGTCCCAACACCCTCAGGTCCATCCCATGGTCCAATCTTCCACTGCCACGAAGACAGAGTCCACCCATCCAGTTCCGGCCGGGGGAAGAGGCAAAGGATGACCTTGATTTTCTAAGAAGAATGTTGTTATGGCTGCGTATTACCCAACTCCACATAATTCCCCCCTCCCAGTTTCCCCACAGTAGAAAGTGTGGCAGGCCTTGAAGTCCAAAAAGAAAAGGTGGCTTGCAGGCATGACAGACAGACAGACACACACTCACACACACATTTTATGGTTCTGAAGTCAATTGTTTTCTTCTTGCTTTCCTGGGGAGGGGGGCATGTTGGAAGAAATATCCATCTGGTTTCAGTTCCAAGTGGGGAGAAAGACCCTGGAAACATGGAGGCTGATTGGAAAGGTGGTCTATTGATAAAGCGAAACCATATGGTTCTGGGCAGCTAAACGCATGGAGTGGAGAGTGAGTGTTATTTATACCATCTCCTGGGCTTTGAACTTGAGCTTCCTGTTCCTGTGGCAAGGGCATGTATTCTATTTGTTGCAGACTCCCATGTGGAGTCATGTACAAATCCTAGGAGTTTGTTTGAGAGAAGTTTGGCTGAACTGTGCTGGGTGATGTAATGTAGGGTCTTGGTTGTGCCATGCAGAGAGCTCTACTGATAGATAATCCTATGATGTCCTGGAGGGTCTTGTCTTCATCCCATCACCCTGGAGCTGGAGGCCTTTTGCTTTGTAGATAGTCTGGCCCACTCCTTCTCAATGGGCTGCTGGGGACAGGGAGCTGAAGCTCTGAGTTTCTGTATCCCTTAAGATTTCTGTTTCTCTTTTAGGGGAAATATAATATTCTGCCTTTTTAATATTTCCTATTTTCCGTCTTCTAAGAGAGGGGTGGGTGCTAACCTTCTACAGGGGGCAGCTGCAGGGGTGAAATACAGCAGGTACTGACAGGTTCTGGAGAACTGGGAGCAGAAATTCTGAGTAGTTCGGAGAACCGGCAGTGGAAATTTTGAGTAGTTTAGAGAACTGGCAAATGCCACCTCTGGCTGGCCCCAGAGTGGGGAGGGAACGGAGATTTTGCAGTATCCTTCCCCTGCCATGCCCACCAAGCCACACCATGCCCACCAAGCCATGGCCACAGAACCGGTAGTAAAAAAATTGAATTTCACCACTGGGCCAGCTATCGGGAGGTGGGGGGGGAGAGATCAAGTTTGTTCTATCCCAGTGTTCCTAACTTTTAGTAACTGTCAGATGGGTGGACTTCAACACCCAGAATGCATCTGGGCTGGGGGGGATACTGGGAGTGGAAGTCCACTCCTTTTAAAATGCCCATGGTTGAGAAATGCCACCCCTGATTCCCTTGGGAAGTGTGCATTTTGCTTAGCAACCATGGCAAAAAAGAAAAGACAGTAAAATCGGACAGGACTCACTTACTTACAACGCAATTAAAATTCTGAGCCCGATTGTGGTCATAAGTCCAGGACTGCCTGCACTTTAAAACGCAACGATTCGTGGGCTGATCTAAACAGAATGGTTTTTTTTTTAATGCTTCTCCACCGTTGTCTGGGGCAAATGGGGGGGGGGGGTTCCAATGTTGGCAGCTTAAGACTTTTGGACTTCAATTTGCAGCAATGGGGGGCTTGTGCACGTCAACTCCTCAAATTCTTGGAATGGAAGTCCAAAAGTTTTAAAGTTGCCAAAGATGGACACCTCGGCAGTTTAAGCCATAAATCCACAAAATTCATCTCCATCTACTCCTCCCTCCTCCTCCTCCTCTTCCTCCTCCTCTTTTCTACTCTACTCTACTCTTTCCTTTCCTATCCCATTCCATTATAATATTCTGTTCTGTACTGTTCCTTTCCCTTCCATTCTACCCTACCCTACTCTACCCTACCCCATTTTATCCTATCCTGTCCTATCCTATCCTATCATGCTCTGCTCTGCTCTGCTCTCCTCTACTCTGCCCTACCTTACCCTACCTTTCCCTACCCTACCCTATTTTATCCTATCCTATCCTATCCCACTCCATCCCATCCCTCTCTACTCTACTCTACTCTACTCTACTCTACTCTACTCTACTCTACTCTACTCTACCCTATCCTACCTTATTTTATCCTATCCTATCCTATCCTATCCTATCCTATCCCACCCCATCCCATCCCTCTCTACTCTGCTCTGCTCTGCTCTGCTCTACTCTACTCTACTCTACTCTACTCTACTCTACTCTACTCTACCCTACCCTATCCTACCCTATTTTATCCTATCCTATCCTATCCTACCCCATCCCATCCCTCTCTACTCTACTCTACTCTACTCTACTCTACTCTACTCTACTCTACCCTATCCTACCCTACCCTACCCTATCCTATCCTATCCCACCCCATCCCTCTCTACTCTACTCTACTCTACTCTACTCTACTCTACTCTACTCTACTCCACCCTACCCTACCCTACCCTACCCTATTTTATCCTATCCTATCCTATCCCACCCTACCCCATCCCATTCTACTCTACTCTACTCTACTCTACTCTACTCTACCCTACCCTACCCTACCCTACCCTATCCTATCCTATCCTATCCTATCCTATCCTATCCCACCCCATCCCTCTCTACTCTACTCTACTCTACTCTACTCTACTCTACCCTACTCTACTCTACTCTACCCTACTCCACCCTACCCTATCCTACCCTACCCTATCCTATCCTATCCCACCCCATCCCATCCCTCTCTACTCTACTCTACCCTACTCTACTCTACTCTACCCTACTCCACCCTACCCTATCCTACCCTACCCTACCCTATCCTATCCCACCCCATCCCCTCTACTCTACTCTACTCTACTCTACTCTACTCTACTCTACTCTACTCTACTCTACTCCACCCTACCCTACCCTACCCTATCCTACCCTATTTTATCCTATCCTATCCTATCCCATCCCATCCCTCTCTACTCTACTCTACTCTACTCTACCCTACCCTATCCTACCCTATCCTATCCTATCCCACCCCATCCCTCTCTACTCTACTCTACTCTACTCTACTCTACTCTACTCTACTCTACTCTACTCTACTCTACTCTACTCCACCCTACCCTACCCTACCCTATTTTATCCTATCCTATCCTATCCTATCCTATCCCACCCCATCCCTCTCTACTCTACTCTACTCTACTCTACTCTACTCTACTCTACACTACTCTACTCTACTCACCCTACCCTATCCTACCCTACCCTATCCTACCCTATCCTATCCTATCCTACCCACCCATCCCTACTCTACTCTACTCTACTCTACTCTACCCTACTACTCTACTCTACTCTACCCTACTCCACCCTACCCTATCCTACCCTACCCTATCCTACCTATCCTACCTACCATCCCATCCTCTACTCTACTCTACTCTACTCTACTCTACTCTACTCTACCCTACTCCACCCTACCCTATCCTACCCTATCCTATCCTATCCTATCCCACCCCATCCCATCTCTACTCTCTACTCTACTCTACTCTACTACCTACTCTACCCTACTCTCCACCTACCGCTATCCTACCCTACCCTACTCGCATCCCATACCTCTACTCATACTCTCCTCACTCTACCTACTCCATACCGTCCTATACCTACTCTACTCTAACTCTACCCTACTCTACCTACTCACCCTACCCTATCCTACCCTACCCTACTACCTATCCTATCCACCCATCCCATCCCTCTACTCTACTCTACTCTACTCTACTCTACTCTACTCTACTCTACTCCACCCTACCCTACCCTACCCTATTCTATCCTATCCTACCTACCCACACCCATCCCTCTCTACTCTCTACTACTCTACTCTACTCTACTCTACTCTACCCTACTCCTACCCTACAACCTACCTACCCTACCTATCCTATCCTATCCCACCCCATCCCTCTCTCTCTACTCTACTCTACTCTACTCTACTCTACCCTACTCTACTACTCTACTCTACCCTACTCCACCCTACCCTATCCTACCCTACCCTATCCTATCCTATCCCACCCCATCCCATCCCTCTCTACTGTACTCTACTCTACTACCTACTCTACTCTACTCTACCCTACTCCACCCTACCCTTCTACCCTACCCTATCCTATCCTATCCCACCCCACCCCATCCCTCTCTACTGTACTCTATCTTACTCTACTCTACTCTACTCTACTCTACCTACCTACTCCTACCCTACCCTATCCTACCCTATCCTATCCTATCCTATCCCACCCCACCCCATCCCTCTCTACTCTACTCTACTCTACTCTACTCTACCTCTACTCTACTCTACTCTACCCTACTCCACCCTACCCTATCTACTACCCTACCCTATCCTATCCTATCCCACCCCATCCCTCTCTACTCTACTCTACTCTAACTCTAACTACTCTACCCTACTCTAAACTCTACCTCCCACTCCCACCCACCCTACAACCCTACTATCCTACTCCCTACCAAACCTACTATCTTCTACTCCCTACCCTCTCCTCTCTCTTACTCTACTCGACACTGTACTCTACTAATCTACCTATCTCTACTCTTCCTACTACTCTACTTACCTACACCTCTACACATTCTAACTCCTATCCTATTCACCTATTCTCCCTCCCTCTCTCCTAGCTCTACCTCACTCTACCTATCTCTACTCTACTCTACTCTCTACTCTACCCTAATCATCATCCTACCCCACCCCCACGCCACCCCAACCCTACCCCTCCACCCAACCCCACCCTCCCGCCAGCCCACTCAACCCCTACTCCTACCTACCTACCCTACCCTAAGATTACTCCCACCACCCCCCACCACACCCACCCCACACCCACCCCACCCCCCCACCACCCCCCACCCCACCCCACCCACCCCCCCCACCCACCCCCCACCCCACCCCCCCCCCACCCCCCACCACACCCCCCACCCACACCCCACCCCCACCCACCACCCCACCACCCCACACCCACCCCCCACCCACCCCACCCCCACCCCACCCACCCACCCCCCCACCACCCCACCCCCCCACCCCCCCCCACCCCACCCACCCCACCCCCCCACCCCACCCACCCCCCCCCCACCCCACACCACCCCCACCACCCCCCCACCCCACCCCCACCCCCCCACCACCCCACACCACCACCACCCCACCCCCCCCCACACCCCCCACCCCACCCCCACCCCCCCACCCCACCCCACCCCACCACCACCCCACCCCCCACCCCCCCCACCACCCACCCCACACCCCCACCCACACACCCCACCCACCCCACCCCACACCCCACCACCCACCACCCCACACCCACCCCACCCCCCACCCCCCCACCCCCACCCCACCCCACACCACCCCCACCCCCCCCCCACCCCCCCACACCCACCACCACACCCCACCACCCCCCCCCCACCCCCACCCCCCCCCCACCCACACCCCCACACCACCCCCCCCCACCCCCACCCCACCACCCACCACCCCCCACCCCCCCCACACCCCCACCCCACCCCCCACCCCACCCACCACACCCCCCCCACCCCCCCACCACCACCCCACACCCACACCCACCCCACCCACCCCACCCCACCACCCCCACACCACACCACCCCCCCACCCCACCCACCCCCACCCACCCCACCCCCCACCACCCACCCCACCCCCCCCCACCCACACCCCACCCCACCCCACCCCCACCCCCACCCCACCCCCCCCCACCCCACCCCCACCCCCACCCAACACACCACACCACACCCACCACCCACACCACACCCACCCCACCCACCCACACCACACCCCACCACAACCACACCACACCCAACCCCCCACCCCACCACCCCCCACCCAACCACACCCACCCCACACCACCCACCCACACCCACCCCACCCACACACCACACCACACCACACCACACCCCACCACACCACACCACACCCACACCACCCACCCCACCCACCCCACCCACACACCACACCCACCCCCACCCACACCACACCCACCACACCACACCACACACACCACACCACACCACACCACACCACACCACCACCCCCACCCCACCCAAACCACCCACAAAAAACCACACCACACCACACCACACCCACCCCACCCCCACCCACACCCACACACCACACCACACCACACCACACCACACCACACCACACCACACCCACCACCACCCACCCCACACCACCCCACACCCAAACCATACCCACCCCACCCCATCCCTCACTACTGTACTCTACTCTACTGTACTCTACCCTACTCTACTCTACTCTACTCTACCCTACTCCACCCTACCCTATCCTACCCTACCCTATCCTATCCTATCCCACCCTAACCCATCCCTCTCTACTGTACTCTACTCTACTCTACTCTACTCTACTCTACCCTACTCCACCCTACCCTATCCTACCCTACCCTATCCTATCCTATCCCACCCCACCCCATCCCTCTCTACTGTACTCTACTCTACTGTACTCTACCCTACTCTACTCTACTCTACTCTACCCTACTCCACCCTACCCTATCCTACCCTACCCTATCCTATCCTATCCCACCCCACCCCATCCCTCTCTACTGTACTCTACTCTACTGTACTCTACCCTACTCTACTCTACTCTACCCTACTCCACCCTACCCTATCCTACCCTATCCTATCCTATCCTATCCCACCCCATCCCTCTCTACTCTATTCTACTCTACTCTACTCTACTCCACCCTACCCTACCCTACCCTATTTTATCCTATCCTATCCTACTCTACTCTACCCTACTCTTCTCTACTGTACCCTACTTTATTCTATCCTATCTCATCCCATCCCATCCCATCCTACCCTACCCCACCCCATCGCATTCCATTGAATTTCATTCTATTATTCTATTCTATTCTATTGTTTTATTCTTATTCTACGCTACTCTACTCTACTCTACTCTACTCTATTCTATTCTATTCTATTCTATTCTATTCTATTCTATTCTATTCTATTCTATTCTATTCTTGTATTCCATCCCATCCCATCCCCTATTCTGTCCTCTCCTCTCCACTTACTATTAATTCCCCCCTTAACCGAACAAATAACAGATGAATGGCAGACAGGCTCACCTTCGCTTTGCATTTTCAATTGCAAAATCCATGCCGCGTTGATCATACAGGCGGAAAAATTCTATTTGTCACCTGCTGGCGACATGAATACCTCTGCGGGCTCGAGAAATGAAAAGGAGGAGGGGGCTGGCACGGCAAAGGTGGGGCAGCGGTTGGCAGGACCACCGGGCACAGCCAGGAGCCGGCAAACTTCGGGGAGGAGGAGGGAAGGCCGTTTCAGTCAAGTCCAGAGAAGCGGAACTCAAGAAGGGGAAATTAACCCCACGCAGTCGGGATTTTTCACCCTTGGGCAATTTTCCTGCCAGTTTTGATAGCTTCGTGAAATTGTCCCTTTTGCCTACCTCACCCAGGGGCCTCAGGTGTTCACATGACAGCCTCCTTAGGAAAAGCACAAAGGCAGAGGGCAGCCAGGGTGGGACAGAAATCTTTGCCCGCATTGGCTGCTGGTGGGCCCCACCCAAGCTTCTAGGTTTGACCCCACGCCTGCTTTCGTCCATCCAAATTTGACTTAACTAGCTTTCGTTGCCTGAGGGGGCAACAGGGGGAATCAGACTTGGAAATCTCTTCGGTTGTTTAGGTGAATCTCCAGAGCCAGGTGCCAATCAACAGAGGATCAAGCACAGGGGTGTCAAACTCGATTTCATGGAGGGCCGCATCAGGGTTAGTGTGTGTGTGTGTGTGTGTCTGTGGCCAGGGTGGGCATGGCCAGCTCGACGTCACTCGGTGCTCTGACCGAGAGAACACGAAACAAGCTCCTGGTCTCAACAAAAAGACCTTTTTATTAATTGACTGTGAATCCTGCTCATTCACATCCAGCAAAGTCTTTCGAGGGAGGATTTACGGTCACAGACCTTATCTAACCTGGAGAGCTGCCAGGCTGATCTCTGCAGAACTTGGAAAGGAGCCTCGGAGAGTCACGAACCAATGAAGCGAACTAATAGTCTCTCCTGCAAGCTCCACTCCCCTTACGCTCCTCTTCTATTTCCTCTGGGAGGGGCCATTCATTGACCACCTGTGGCCTTACTCCCAAGTCGACCCCTGTTCTTTAGCTGTTCCCTTCGTCCGGCAACTCTGTGCATGCGCACACTGGGAACAGGCTCCAGCTGTTCTTCTGCCTCACTGGTGTCTGACTCTGAAGGCAGCTGATAACTGGCATATGGCCCTGGCCCCCTCTCTGCCTCCAACACAGAGCCCTCGTCCGAGCCTCCCCCAGACTCCAGGACTGGCCCATCTTCCTCCCCAACCTCCTCACTGTCCAAATCTGCTGCTAGTTATGCTGGTGGGCCACAACACTTGGATCTGGGCCAGCCTGTGGTGACCCGAGCACTCTCCCAGTGAAAACACGCTCCTGAGCTCCGTTTTTGGCTCCGATGGCCTCCTGCAACCCTCTGCCAGCAAAAGCAGAGCTCGGGAGAGCCGCACGCAGCCCTCCCGAGCTCCTTTTTCACTGGTAGAGGCACGGCGGGTCAGTCCTTTGCTGTTTCCAGGGGGTCTCGTCAGGCCAGATCTAAGAACCCCTTGGGCCGGCCCCGGCCCTTGGGCCTTGTGTTTGACACCCCCGATCTAGCAAAATCAGTGATGCTGAATTAACCTCTTTGGGAAATGTGCAATGAAATGTAACCAAGGGGGCTTCAGACATCGCAATCTAAGGTTCAAACTCACCAAGTTTAGTCGGGCGCTTAAATGCATCGGCTAGGAATTTACCTAACTTGATTAGCATGTTGTGTGAATGTCAAATCCTTCTGTGTTATGGAACCTACTGTGTTCCTTAGCTTTCACTCTTCTGGTGGAAAACTGTTTTTTTTTTTTATTTGTTTGTTTGTTTACATCAGGGGTGTCCAAACTTGGGAACTTTAAGACTTGTGGACTTCAACTCCCAGAATTCCCCAGCCAGCTGGCTGGGGAATTCTGGGAGTTGAAGTCCACAAGTCTTAAAGTTCCCAAGTTTGGACACCCCTGGTTTACATCCTTCCTTTATTTATTTATTTTTTTACAAATAACTCACTTTTCTTCTCCTATTTTCTCCCACAACAACCCCATGAGGTAGACTGGTCTGAGAGAGAGGGACTAGGCCAGTGGTGGGCAACCCGCGGCTCGGGAGCCACATGCGGCTCTTTACACCCTTTAATGCGGCTCTTCTGTGTGCCGGGTGCCTGCTCCCCTCCCTCCTCTCGGGCTTCGGAGGGAAGCTTCTGCAAAAGCCCGGGCGAGTGACAACCAATTTTGGTCCTATGATTGAAGAATGCTGCAAAATACCATAAATGCAGGCCAGTTGTTGAGTGTTTCAAATGTGATTGGAACACTCAACAAGGTGACCACAGTGTGTGTGTGTGTGAGTGAGTGAGAAAGACAGACAGAGAGAGGAACAGAGAGAGGGAGGGAGGGAGGGAATCAGAGAGAGACTGACAGACAGACAGACAGACACACACACACACACAGACAGAGAGAGACAGAGAGGGGGAGGGAGGGAGAGAAAGATAGACAGAGAGACACACACAGAGTGAGTGATTAAGTGAATGAGTGAGAGACAGACACACCCACATACACAGAGTGACAGAGAGAGAGAGGAAGGGAGGGGAGAGAGACAGAGACAGAGACAGAGACAGACACACACACACACACACACAGAGTGAGTGAGAGACAGACAGACAGACACACACACAGAGTGACAGAGATGGGGGAGGGAGGGAGAGAGAGACAAAGAGCCAGAGAGAGAGAGAGAAAGAAAAAGAAAAAAAGAAAGAAAGTGGGAGAGAGAGATGAAATTAAAAACAGCAACATACAAACCTGACTTACTCAAACTATCCAAGGAAATGCAAGGCCAATGTTCACATTAGTGGTTGTGACTTTGTCAGTCAATGTCAGGATGTAATTTTCTCTACATTGTAAGGCAAATTTTACGGAATTTAACGTTATCGATAAATAATCTCGTTCTAAAGTTTTTGTTTTATTAGTTGTGTTATTTGTATCCTCCCGACCTATGTGGATACTTGCATGCAGAATATTCTCAATAAAAACTTATTGAAACTAAAAACAGTGTACCATCCTATGTATTTTCGGTTTTAAAAATGTGGCTCTCAAAGTAAATTTCAATCGTGGTTTTGGCGAGATTTGGCTCAGTTGAAAAAAAAGGTTGCCCACCACTGGACTAGGCCAAAGTCATCCAGCCGCCTTTCGTATCCACGATGGGACTAGAATTCACCACCTCCTGGTGATTGGCCCAAAGTCTCCCAGCCAGCTTTCACGCCTAAGGTGGGACTAGAACTCTCAGTCTCCTTCTTTCTAGCTTTAACAACTAGATCAAACTGGCTCATACTGAGATGCTCAGGTGCAATTCCCCCCCCCCCCAAGTGCGCTCCCCAGCCATAGCTTCTCTTCCACTGTGCAGAAATGGTGAAGTGAAAGGAAAAATTCAAAACTATGTATGTGTGTGAGAGAGAGGGGGGAGAGGGGGGAGGGGGGAGAGGAGAGAGAGAGAGAGAGAAAGAGAGACAGAGACAGAGAGGGAGGAGGGAGAGAAAGGAATGGAGAGAGAGAGAAAGAGAGAGAAAGAAAGACACAGAAAGAGAGAGAGACAGACAGGCAGAAAGAGAGAAAGAGATAGAGAGGGAGGGAGGGAAAGGGAGAGAGGGAGGGAGAGAAAGGGGGAGGGAGAGAGGGGGAGAAAGGGAGAGAGGGAGGGAGGGAGAGAAAGAGACACAGAAAGAGAGACAGACAGACAGATGGAAAGAGAGAGACAGAGAGGGAGGGAGGGAGAGAAGGGGAGAGAAAGAGAGACTGACAGACAGAGGGGGGGAAGGGAGAGAGAGGGAAAGAAAGAGGGGGAGGAAGAGAAAGGGAGAGAGAGGGGAGAGAGAGAAGGGGGGAGAGGGGGAGGGAGAGAAGGAGAGAGAGAAAGAGACAGACAGAAAGAGAGAGGGGGGAGGAGGGAAAGGGAGAGCGGGGGAGGGAGGGAGGGAGAGGAGAGAGAGAGAAAGAGAGTGAGAGAGAGAGAGAGAAAAAGGAGAGAGAGGGAGGAAAGGAGAGAAAGGGAGGGGGAGAGAGAGAGAAAGAAAGAAAGAAAGAGAGACACAGAAAGAGAGAGAGAGAGAAAGGGATGGAAGGAGGGAGGGATGAAGAGAATGTGAATGAATAAAGGTGTCATAAAGAAGTAGAAAGGACCCATAACATTTTCTATAATATTGTCTTTCGGGCTATTATTGTCTGTCTGATTGATTCCTATTGATTGACTGATTGACTGAGCAAGTTCCAATGTCTTAATTTTAAATTCTTATCCTCCCATCTGTTTCCTTTTTCTTTGGCAGAGGCTTTTGGGTTCTCTGTAGAGCCCACCCTGGATCCTTTTAAAGATATCTTTCTTACGTTATCCGAATGTAACTCTGCGATGATTTATTTTTTTCTCCTCCGTCCATCTATTTTGCGAAACGCTTACATTTATCTCCAAAACTCCCTGGTTGTGTCAAAAACGTCGATAAAGCTTTCCCATTTGCTTTGATTGCAGCCTAATATATTCTACCGGCAAGGATTTTTAATTCAATTAAAATGGACAAAACTCATTTCTCCAGAGTAGAGCCCCAGACGTATATTGATCACGTGAGAAACGGAGTTTGGGCATCTGTAATCCGTTGCTATTGGCCTCCTAATAGTTAGTTTGGCTACTCCAGGAAATATCCGTGTATCTGAACATCTTTTTCCAAAATTACCGTATTTGTAGCAGTGTCTATGTGTGTTCGTGATCTTTCGCTAACAAATAACACATGGAAATGTTTATCTAAGTAGCTAAAGGGGATCTGAGCACATATTTATAAAGTTAAGAGGAAGGATGAAAAAAAATGGCGGAAGGAAGGGAAAGAAGGAAGGAGAAGGAAAGGAAAGAAGAAAGGAAAGAAGGAAAGGAGTATGGACTGGAGGAATGAAAAGGGAGGGGAAGGAAAGGGGAAGGGAGAGAGGGAAAGAAAAGGAAAGGAGGGTGGAGTGGAGTGATGAAAGAAGGAAAGGAAAGGAAAATGAAGGAAGGAAAGGAAAGGAAAGGTCGAAGGAAGGAGAGACGTGGCCCAAAGGGAAGAAAGGAAGTGAGGGAGGAAAGGAAAAAAGGAGGAGGGATGAAGGAAGGAGGGTATGAAAGAAAGGGGGAGACGGAGGGAAGGAGGCAGGAGGAAAGGAAAGAAGGAAGGAAGGAAGGAAGTGATAGTGAGCCATTCTGTATCTTTCATCCACCTGATTGTCCTTAATGAGGAGGGGGAAATGGGGAGAAAAATGCTCTGTAAACGTGAAATATAAATTGGATGAATAAATACACTGTTCCCCATTTGATGAAAGTGGCATATTTATTTTTTGCTCCCTCCTAATCCCACCCAAATCCTTCGTTTTTATTCAAGAGACCCTGGCAGAGATTGGCTTATGGCTTTAGAGGCACAGAGAGAATCCCGGGGTCCCAGGAGCCCCCCCCTCTACACACACACACACACACACACACACACACACACACACACACGGACACACACACACAGCAGGGGAGGGTGGAATTGCTGTGCCAGAGAGAGTCCCTGGCCTCCCCCTCCCTTGTGCTCACACAGCACGGTGACCCTGTTTCTAACCCCCTCCCTGCTCCCCCCTGCCTCTTCTATCACCTTCCTTCCTTCCTTCCTCTCTCCATCCCTCCCTCCCTTTCCTTCCTTTCCTCTTTCCTTCTTCCTCTCCCTCCTTCCTCCCTTCCTCCCCTCCCTCCCTTTCTTTCCTTTCCTCTTCCCTTCCTCCATCCTTTCTTCCCTCCCTCCCTCCTTCTTTCCTTCTTCCTCCCTCCCTTTTCTTTCCTTCCTTACTTCCCTCCTTTCATCCTTCCTTCATTTCTTTCTTTCCTTCCTTTTCCTTTCCTCCTGCCTCCGTTCCTCCCTTCCATCCATCCCTCCCTTTCTTTCATTTCCTACTTCCTCCCTTCATCCCACCTTCTTCTTCCCTTCCCTTCCCTTCCCTTCCCTCCCTCCCTCCCTCCCTCTTCCTTCCTTCCTTCCTTTTTCTTTCTCTCTTCTTTTTTTCCTTCCTTCCTTTCTCTCCCCTTTCTTTCCTTTCCCCCTTTCTTCCTCCCTCCTTCCCTGCCTGTCCCCCCTTCCCCCCCCCCAAATTCACCTCTACTTCTGCCATTTCCCTCCCTTCCCTGGAGTGGAACATGGAACCATCGCTAATTCCTCCTTTCATCTCCTCCAGCCACCCGGCTGACCTCAATTCCTATTTCCTCGCCCCCCGTTTAGCCCTTTCATTCATAATTAATCTCAGCCTCTTGGATCCCCCCCAGGTACCCATCACTTCTGCTCCGGGAGTTCAAATCCGCCTCTCCTGGAGATTTATTCCCTCTTTCGCCTTCCTGGTAGATTTCCCCCTTTTTTCTCAGGGGTAGCCAGACTCAGAACGAACGCAGGGATTTTCCTTCCATTCCTTCCATCGCTTCGTTCCTGCTTTTTTACCATTTCGCTCTCTGTAACGTCTAAGCCAGCAATCCTCCCTTGGCCAGAGAAAAAGGCCACAAAGTTGGCAGCCTCAGCGGTGGATCCTGGATGAAACGGGAGCCTGGGAATAAAACCACTTTAGCTGCAAAGCCACACATTCCCTCCCCCTTTTTTCTTCAGGGATCAAATATTCCCCCCCTCTCCCCCATTATTCTGATGCACGCCTGCTGCAAATACAGGTAGTCCTCGGCTTACAACCAGAATTTCCATGGCTGACTGAGGCCGTTTTTAAGCAAGTCACGCCCCATTTTATGACATTCCTTGCCACCGTTGCAGAGGTGGTAGGCTACCGCTTCGCACCGGTTTGGGCCAACCGCTAGGGGTGGCAGCGCAAGGCTCCCAAGACGTCATCAAGGACCTTCTGCGCATGCCCAGACGCACCCGCTCCCGAACCGGTAATGAGGAAAATAGAAGACTATGACTGTACCGTTGTTGAGTGAATCACTGCAGTGGATAACTTAGAATGGTTGTAAAGTGAACCTGGCTTCCCCATTGACTTTGCCCATCGGAAGGTCGCAAAAGGGGATCGGGCAACCCCGGGACCGTCATAAATATGAACCAGTTGCCGAGCTTCTGAATTTTGATTGTGTGATCCTGGGGCCGTCAGTGTGAAAAATGGCCGTGAGTCATTTTTCCCCCCCGTGGCAATGTCAAACGGCCGCTAAACAAACAGTTGGACGTTGAGGAATACCAGTAATGCAAACCTCCAGATACCACTAGAGGGCAGCAAATTGAGAGTCTTCCGTGTCTCTTGCTGCCCTCTAGTGGTCCCCGGGGCAATTGCAGCCCAGATTTTCATAACTGAGAGGGAGCGATGTCTCAAAGGAAGAAAATTAAATTGCAGACCTGCTAATCTAATCCAGCCGTTGAATAAACCTTGTCTTCCTGCTCCCCCACGCAAGGGAGACGCTGCTGCATGATGTCTCCAGATGTTTTCTAACTTAACATGTCAGGACAAACGAGCAAGTCGTCAAGCTGATTTCTGACAGCGGAATTGGCTCCGAAAAGCTTTTGGCAGTCAATCCTGCCTCTTTGGTAGGTTTCTTTCTTTCTTTCTTTCTTTCTTTCTTTCTTTCTTTCTTTCTTTCTTTCTTTCTTTCTTTCTTTCTTTCTTTCTTTCCTTCCTTCCTTCCTTCCTTCCTCCCTTCCTCCTTCCTTCCTTCCTTCTTTCTTTCATTTCTTCCTTCTTCTTTCTTCCTTCCTTCTTTCAATTCTTCTTTCCTGTCTCTTTTTCTCCCTTTCTTTCTCTTCCTCTTTCTTTCTTTCTTTCTTTCTTTCTTTCTTTCTTTCTTTCTTTCTTTCTTCTTTTTCTCTTTCTTTCTCTTCCTTTGTCTTTCTTGCTTGGTCTTTCTTTTTTTCCTTCCTTCCTTCCTTCCTTCCTTCCTTCCTTCCTTCCTTCCTTCCTCCCTTCCTCCTTCCTTCCTTCTTTCATTTCTTCCTTCCTTCTTCTTTCTTCTTCCTTCCTTCTTTCAATTCTTCTTTCCTGTCTCTTTTTCTCCCTTTCTTTCTCTTCCTTTTTCTTTCTTTCTTTCTTTCTTTCTTTCTTTCTTTCTTTCTTTCTTTCTTTCTTTCTTCTTTTTCTCTTTCTTTCTCTTCCTTTGTCTTTCTTGCTTGGTCTTTCTTTTTTTCCTTCCTTCTTTCTTTTTCTTTCTCTTCCTTTTTTTCTTTCTTGCTTTTTCTTTTTCTTTTGCTCCCTGTTTTTTTCCTGTCTTTTTTTCTCTTTCTGTCCTCCCTCCCTCCCTCCTTTCTTCCTTTTTTCTTTGTTTCTTTCTTTCTTTTTCTTTCTTTCTTGCTTTTTCTCTTTCTTTCTCTTCCTTTGTCTTTCTTCTTTGGTCTTTCTTCCTTGGTCTTTCTTTCTTTCTTGCTTGCTTTTCATTTTTCTTTCAGTCTTTCTGTCTTTTTTTCTCCTTCCTTCCTTCCTCCCTCCCTCCTTCTCTCCCTCCCTTCCTCTCTCCCTCCCTCCTTCTCTTTCTCCCTCCCTCTCTCCCTTTCCTTTCTCCCCAGCTCTGGCTGCACCTCATGAACTCGGTTTCAGTCCAAACCCAAGTGGATTAGGCGATTCCTACTTTCAAATCCAACCCACATCCCCAAACGGCTTGGCTTACTGGCTTGAGCTGCTGGAGGGAGGCTTAGATCCCACCTGAGGACAAGCCAAGGTTGGAAACGAAAAGGTGACGTTTGAAAATATCAGGTGAAGTAAGTTACCTGAAGCAGCCCTGGGCAGGGAAAGAGACTCTGAGATTCAAGGGCAGAGGCGGGCTAACTCACAGAACTGTGGAGGTAGTGGAAGGGACTCCCAGAGGCCATCTAGTCCACCCCTCTCCAAAGCACCAGAAGGCAGGACAAGAAGCAACGGGTGGAAACTGATCAAGGAGAGAAGCAACTTAGGACTAAGGAGAAATTTCCCGACAGTCAGAACAATTAACCAGTGGAACAGAAGTTGCCTCCAGAAGTTGTGAATACACCAACACTGGAAGTCTTTAAGAAGATGCTGGATAGCCATTTGTCCGGAATGGTATAAAGTTTCCTGCCTAGGCAGGGGGTTGGACTAGAAGACCTCCAAGGTCCTCTCCAACTCTATTATTCTGATCACTACAGGAGGAGGAAGAGAAGAACTAGAATAAGATAAAGATTCCCCTTGCACATATATGCTAATCGTTCCCGACTCTAGGGGGCAGTGCTCATCTCCGTTTCAAAGCTGAAGAGCCAGTGCTCTCCGAAGACGTCTCCGTGGTCATGTGGCTGGCATGACTAAATGCCGAAGGCGCATGGAACGCTGTTCCCTTCCCACCAAAGGTGGTTCCTATTTTTCTACTTGCATTTTTTACGTGCTTTCGAACTGCTAGGTTGGCAGAAGCTGGGACAAGTCACGGGAGCTCACTCGGTTATGCAGCACTAGGGATTCGAACCGGTGAACTGCTGACCTTTCAGATCAACAAGCTCAGCCTCTTAGCCACTGAGCCACCGATCCAAGCTGGCTTTTATCGTTTCTACGGATGCCCTTCGATATCTATCTCTTGCTTTGGATGAGATGCCACCGTAGGAGACCTGGGGCTGTCTATGATCCTCTCCTCACCCACGATCTAATGCTGGCTTACCAAGATCTTGGATCCTTCCTAGCTCCACACTTCCACGTTAGATCTGTCTAAACCTTCCCCGTTGGGTAAAGAGATATATGACAGACTCACGAGAACCTGTTTTCCAGAAGATCTGGCCCTCAGCCAAATTCTGCATTAACATCCTGCCCACTTCAGTCTGTGTATCTAAATCTTAAGCTGCCTGCTTTGAAACTTAACCAAAAAAGTTGCTTATTTTTTCCCCCATTCTTCATTCAGGAAGAGCTCTGAGCTTCCAGAAATGGGCTCTTCTCCACCAATCTTATTTCCATTTGAATGAAAACTTGCAGATTCTCCTCCCTCCTCCTCCCCCCCGCCCCCCAAATCTCCCTCTTCCACATCCCCTCACACAGGATTCTGGTTGTCACCAAATATGCCAGTGTCCACGAACCCAAACGGCCAAAAGCCCAGGTTGGATTTTGTAAATCTGCATTGTTTCCCAAATCTGAACACTTCTCGGGATTACATATTACGGTGTTGGAAGGGACCTTGGAGGTCTTCTAGTCCAGCCCCCTGCTCAAGTAGGAGACCCTATGCCATGTCAGACAAATGGAAGCCAAGTCTCTTCTTGAAAACCTCCAGTGATGGAGCACTCACAACTTCTGGTGGCAAGCAGTTCCACTGGTGAATTGTTCTAACTGTCAGAAAAATTCTCCTTAATTCCAAGTTGCTTCTCTCCTTGATTAGTTTCTACCCATTGCTTCTTGTTCTACCCTCAGGTGCCTTGGAGAATAGCTTGACTCCCTTTTCTTTGTGGCAACCCCTGAGATATTGGAACAATGCTATCATGTCTCCCCTAGTCCTTCTTCTCATTCAACTAGACATACTCAGTTCCTGCAACCGTTCTTCATATGTTTTAGCCTCCAGTTCCCTAATCATCTTTGTTGCTCTTCTCTGCACTCTTTCTAGAATCTCAGAATAACAGCGTTGGAAGGGACCTTGGTGGTCTTCTAGTCCGGCCTCCTGCTGAAGCTATATATCATTCGAGACAGGGATTGGCTTAACAACAATGGCGAGGAAGGTCGTAGAATGGAGGCAGATTCACTTAACATCTTGCTTTAGCAACCGAAAGCTCCATTGTGGTCGTAAGTCGAGGACTGCCTGAACAGGTAATGAATGGATTGCCATCTGTCAAAAATGTTATAGGGTCTGCTTGGTAGGGGTGGGGTGGACTAGATGACCTATAAGGTCCCTTCCAACTCTGTTCATCTGTAATCTGAATTGACTTCGGCTTCCTTGGGCTGCCCTGAAAATCAATCATTGCAAAGAAAACATTTCCATTTTTTGCTAATAAAGGAAAAGATTTCCCTTGCACAGATGTGCTAGTTGTTCCCGGCTCTAGGGGGCGGTGCTCCTGGCCGGCATGACTCAATGCCGAAGGTGCCTGGAACGCTGTGACCTTCCCACCAAAGGTGGTTCCTATTTCTCTACTTTTTACATGCTTTCGAACCGCTAGGTTGGCAGAAGATGGGACAAATAACGGGAGCTCACTCCGTTTGCATCGCTAGGGATTCAAACTGCCGAACTGTCAACCTTTCTGATCAACAAGCTCAGCGTCTTCCCCACTGAGCCACCGTGTCCCTATCGCTAATAAAAAAACTACCTCAAATCATCCTTGGGGGCTTGATGGTGGGGAAAACTATCATATTTTCTCCCCTCAGACC